>NW_012193171.1:1398573-1520040 GCF_000504015.1 Erythranthe guttata
GAACGGTAAATAGCAATTTTCAAACGGTAAAAAGCAAATCCCATTAAATATTCATCGCAATCCACAATTCCTTTCATTGAAACTCGAAAGCTTACGTGTCATTAGGTGAGCCTACGTGGCAGCCGTGAAATTCGCGCAGATCTCCTAGCCGTTTTTTCGAACACGTGTTGAGACCTCATCAACATGCAGAAAATACATTTTTCTGCCACCCGTCTCCAATTTCTCTCGGTTTAAATAAACCTCCAAATAAAGCCATAAAATTCACTCCTTCGAACTTTGTGATTTTAGTGAAGCAATAGTTCGTTTTTTTTTTAAATTTCGAAAAGGAATTAAACAGAGAAAAAGAAAAATTTGAGATCTGAGCAAATGGCGGATTTACGAGATGAGCACGGGAATCCAATTCAGCTAACCGATCAGTACGGAAAACCGGTTCAGCTTACTGATGAGTTCGGAAACCCTATGCACATCAAGGGCGTCGCCACCACCCACACCGAGGGTTTCGGTACAGCCGCCGGCCACACTCACACCGAGGGTTTCGGCACCGCCGGCCACACTCACGCCGAGGGTTTGGGGACTGCCGGCCACACCCACACCGAGGGTTTGGGGGCCGCCGCCAGCCATACGGCGGGGGTGGGGGCGCCGCTGTACAGTCACGAGCCGCCTTCTGCTGAGCCAAAGCCGCTGCAAGAGCAACTCCGTCGCACTGGCAGCTCGAGCTCTAGCTCTTCGGTCAGTTCAATTAATTCCAAATAATTTACTTTCAAATTAACGAAGATATTATATATATATATATATATATGTGTACTCAATTATATTTATTAATTGTGGATCTGTAAATAATTAATGAAAATAGTCGGAGGACGATGGGCAAGGAGGGAGAAGAAGGAAGAAGAAGGGGCTGAAAGAGAAAATAAAGGAGACGTTTGGGGGTGGGAAACACAAAGATAAAGATGAGGCCGCACACAGCGCACCAGCACCTACTGCTGCTACTACTACTACCACATACCAAAGCAAAACTTCGACAACTGTTCCTGGGGAGCATGAGAAGAAGGGCGTTTTTGAGAAGATCAAAGAGAAGCTACCCGGCCACCATAACCACTAAACAAATTTAAGAGGTGTTTGATTGTATTTTGGAATATAATAATATATAGTTACAGTTTCATGTGTACTACTGTGTATTGTGTGTTTAATTTGGTTTGATTTTGTTGTATTGTTTCATTTGGATGAAGCTGCAATATGTTGTATTATTTTGTTTGATGATTCTGCATGTTGGTTTTAATATGTTGTTACTGTTTATTATAATGGATTTTGCATGTATGGTGTTCCTACTCGTTAGTACTTTCTGTGGTTTGTATATCTACTCTTTTTTTAACTATTCATATCTAAGAAATACGTATATATATGTGTGTGTGTGTACACGAAATAACTGATATTAAAAAAAAAAAAGATGGAATTTTTGTGGAGAGGTTGTGTTAGGGGTGTAGACTTGTACAGTGTAGATGAGTCGAGCTGGAGTCCAATTTGATGAGCTTTAGCTCATCAGAGTGTTATATTTTGAGCTCGGGATTGAAAAGAAGTTTTATATTTTGAGCTCGAGTGAGCTCCTGAGCCAATTTTGTGCATTTTTTTTATTAATATTATTAGTTTTTTATTATTATAAATTATAATAAAAAAATATGAAAACATGATCTGTAATTTATTTTTTAATTATTTATATGAATTTATTTTGAATTTTATATTAATTATATTCACAATAAAAATAAAAAAGTAAATTGAAATTAAATAAAAAAGCTCTCGAATTTAGGAACAACTAAGAATAGTTCGGATTCGGTTTGTCAGAAAGTTTAAAAAACTTGAGGTCCGATTTGAGCTTTTGTCGAGCCGGTTTATCGAGTTCGTAAGCCAGCTCATGAAATCATTTACATGTCTTAGTTCGGATTTGGCTTGTCATAAAGTTTGAAAAACCTGATGTCCAGTTTGAGCTTTTACCGAGCCGGTTCATCGAGTACTTCATGAACCAGAAGAATCAAGTATATTCTTCCTTACTAGCAAAGGCAAACTTAGTAGTTCGGTGCAAAAAGACTTGAGAACAAGTCATCGCGTATTTGAGTGGATGCACCACAGCATAAAATCCACTTACATGTTGTATCATTAGTTGATACCTCTACTTGATAAAAAGCCAATGTAGTGGATAGCTACTTACAAACCACAAGTGTTGTAAGTTGTGATTATCTCATTCTGCACTCCCCAAACGTGGGAACTTTTACTAGCTAGTTAGTTTATTATTTTTTATACTTGTTTCATAAATTAAAGCAATTGTAATTTTATGATTCGAAATTAGCATCTCTAATTAACCATGTATATATACATTTGATGCATGAATTATGTGAATTTGAATAGTAGATCTACATATAATCGCACACATCTATCTGCATGTGTGTTTAGTGGGTAGTTATTTAATCAAATATATCATCTGTTGACTGTTGTAGATAATCACGTGTAGCAACTAATTCCTCATGAATTGATATATTATAGTTTTCATCCCTCAAGTTTACACTAATTTCATATTTCATCCTTCATGTTCACAGAAAATACATTTTGTCTCTCATGTTTCAGTAATTTAACACTATTGGTTATTTTCATCTGCTACATGTTAATCCATCAGTTAAGGCAGTGATGGACACACGGTAGATTCCGTTAGTTTTAATGGAAAAATGACGGAAATGACTAAGAATGTTGAATTTTTAAAACATGGGGGACCGAATGTGGAATTTATGCAAACTTAACGGGTGAAAATTGTAATTTTCCCGTTTTTTTTGTTGATGCTATACTGCTATTTGCCTATTTCTCTGTTCTCCGCTTTTATATTTTATTTCGTGGATCCGACGGTGGAAAAACACGTCAGCCTCCGCCACTCTCCCTTCCTTTTTCTCTACCACCGCCGCCCACTGGCCCGGAACACCACATCACACACACAGTTCATTGTGTCTCTGTGCGAACACGTCGCTCTCGCTCAGTCATTTTTCCCGCCTATATAATCACCCCATCCTCAATGCAAGCACCGCTTCTCCAAATGCACGCCCACTTCTCTCACTCCAACTTTCTCTCTCTAAACCCCCGCCGAACCCCTGCCGTCTCCTCTCCGCCTGCGTTTCCTCAATTTCTCTTCTCCGACCGGAGTAGTTTCAATTCAGCCCTAACTTTCGGATCAATTCAATTGAATTCAGTTAAAATGACTTCTGTTAATTCTTCTCTCTCTAATGGCAACAGCTGCGGCAATCAAGCGATTGCCCTGGGATTGGACAGTGTTGAACTCGACCGCTTCGCGGACGTAGGAAACCAGCTCGCCGACGCCGCCGGTGACGTCATCCGTCGGTACTTCCGCAAAAGCTTCGACATTCTGGATAAAGAGGATTTAAGTAAGTCTTCCGATTTTATTTTTTTTACTTTAATTTTTTGTTTTCAAGTTAGTTATATTGAAGTGTTCAAAGTCTCCTTGTTCTAGAATGATTATTTTGTTGGTTTTCGCTGTTGTCTGGATTGATTGATTTTCTGTTGGAATTAGGTCCTGTTACGATTGCTGATCAAGCTGCGGAGGAGTCGATGGTGAAAATTATTGAGGAGAATTTTCCTTCTCATGCCATGTGAGCTTTATACAATAGAATTTTCCTTCTCATGCAATGGTGCAAACAATTGTTGATTTATTTTGGTGTTTTGAGAAAATCATTAGAAATTGATTTGATTTATTAAGAGAACCGAAAGCTTCGCCATCTTGATGAATCTGCTTTTCCATGAATTCAGATTTTTATCTTTTTGTCGAAGCTGGTGATTGGTGTATATTTATTTTCAGATTGTTATCTCATGTATGAATTGGTGCTAGTTTCAGTTCATGCGTGAACATCACACATATATAAATAACAAAAAATACGTGAATGAATAATATCCATGTCAATTTTGTTAATTGTATCCTCCCTGCAACGTGTTCCTCTGCATATTTTTCTTAAATTTCTGTTTGTATTCCTCATTTAAGTTATAGCGACGGATACATCTAGTACATAAATAAATGCAATTATATAACATGATGATACTCCATATGGAATTAATGTATTTGAAATGACCGTGTGACAGGGAAAAACAAGTAATACGAGACATGTATGGCATATTTGGATATATATATGCATAAAATTCATTTGTCTTTATATGTATTATTTTGGACAGAGCTGAATTCAATTTTCATCTCCTAAAAGTTGTACTACGATTGAAGATGTATTATGTTCTCATTTTCATCAATTTGTTTAGCTTATTTAATGTATAATTGCAGTTTCGGAGAGGAGAATGGATGGAAGTGCAAAGAAGATTTTGCGGACTTTGTTTGGGTATTGGATCCGATAGACGGCACAAAAAGTTTTATTACTGGTAATATATCTATGTTCTTTGTCGCTCTATGATTAAGTATGAAGCTTTGCCTAATACCTGATTAATTGTTTTATTCACAGGGAAACCCTTGTTTGGAACACTAATTGCCTTACTCCACAAGGGTAAACCGGTACGGATTCCGGCTGCTTATTGCATTCAAGAAGGCTATAAAGAGAATTCTGAATGTTCTGTGTTTTTTTACCTTTTTGGACTCATTTTGAAATGCAGTTCAATTATTTTTCTCTTTTTTATTTGACCAGATTCTTGGCATTATTGACCAACCTGTCCTGAGAGAAAGATGGATTGGAATAAGTGGCAAGAGAACTACCTTGAACGGGCAGGAGATCTATACACGCAACTGTTCACAACTCTCGAAAGCCTACCTGTATGTTCGTCCTGTTTTAACAAATATCATATTCTTCAGAAAAATATTCATAATAAGTTGATATAAATTATGCTATGTGCAGATTTTTTGTTCTGAATGTTGTTCGTCTGTAACATATCTTATGTTTTTTCTGTTCCTCTTTTTTCCATTCTTTTCTGGTATGGTGTTGGGGTCTCTTCAGGTACACTACTAGCCCACATTTATTTAGCGGGGAGGCTGAAGTGGCTTTCGCTCGAGTAAGAAGTAAGGTATGTCCACTTGATATTGCCACGGTTTTTTATTTTTATTTTTTTTATATATAAACATGTTGTTGCTAAAAGTTTGATATGTATAATTCAGCCGACTTAAAATATGTATGACGTATAAGTGTAAAAGTTTGATGTGTATAATTCAAGTTTATAAGATTCTGATATTCAATTTGTTTGGTTTCGCAGGTCAAAGTGCCACTATATGGTTGCGATTGTTATGCCTATGCCCTGTTGGCCTCAGGTCATGTAGACCTTGTGGTTGAGTCTGGCCTCAAGGTGAGATCCGTCTTTTTTGCTATATTATGTTATTAACATACTACAAGTAAAATTAATGTATCTTTTAGTCACGTGCTTCTTTTGAAATACAAACTGTTTAATCAAAATTATTACCTAATAGTGTAGGAAATAAGAAATTCTCCATTTTATGCATAATTCATTAGTTTTTACCATTTATTATAGTTATAAATTATAATACTTCAGCCACAAAGACAAGATCTTGTGACTCATTTGGTGAAATCTCAACTGCTAAACACTCATACTATTGTGGCAGTCGTATGCGTATTTATGATCTCTCATTGACCTTTTTTTTCCAGCCATACGATTTTCTTTCCCTGATACCTGTGATCGAAGGAGCTGGTGGAGTTATAACGGACTGGAAAGGGCATCAACTTTATTGGGAGGCTTCTTCTAAAGCAGAAGCAACTAGTACGATTTTCATGCGACTTAAATCATCACTCATTCAATGAAAAATTGATTTTTCAACCATATCAGTTATAACTATTCAATGTACTTTCATATCATGTGTTAAACGAGCCTAACATCTTATTTTCCCTTTCTTTTTTACTTTTGTTTTCAGGTTTCAATGTAGTGGCAGCAGGGGACAAAGGGGTTCATCAAGAAGCTCTAGATTCACTACAGTGGCAATAAGCCAATAATGCTTGCTTTTTGCATACGCACCAGAAACGGAAAATCCTGTTGTGATTCGTCTCCTCTTAACTTGATAGCTCTTCATTGAAGAAACAACCATCGGGAACAATTGAAGACGTCAAAATTTATAATGCATGTGATTGAATAGCTTAATTATGTAGAATGGCTAATTTTATTTCTCTTTTCGTTTTTCCAGCTCTGTTTGCATAGTTACAACATGAAGCGGCAAACATGAATGAATATCTTTTGTTTTGCACGAATGAAAACTCATATCAGCGGTTTATAATTCGACACAGATAACGGTTTCACAGTGGCATTATTTAGAAACAAACAGATTATGTACATATACTGTAATAATTCATCTCTTGTACTCTGAGATTGAAGACTTCTTAAGCATTTCTGTTTAAAGAAAACACTCATCGTTCACATTGTTGAAAGACGCATCCTAACAAATTTTAACAAGTTTGTTCCGATTGCTAAAAGTGATTTAAAAGCGTCCGATCTGATGAAAGGATAATGCGCCATGTCCATCAAAGGGGAGGCTCCTCTCTCTATTCCTTTCCGAAATCAGTGCTATAGTGAGCAGTTGATTCAAGCTTCTTCGCTTCATTCAGCTTCCTTACAGCCTGGAACATTTTCAACCACGAGAAACTCAACAAAAGACTAGGAGCAAAATAAATCTGTCAATATGCAAAAATCAAGACGAAGTTCCGTACGTGTGTGATTTTGTCAAATATAACAGAATTATGTGTGCAATTTATAAATAGTTAACTCCGTTAATAGCTACAAGGCAGGAGTGTGAAGTACATCTATAATCTATCCCATCAATCCTAACTAGCTTTAAAAGAATGAACTAAAAATAAAATATGGATCAACTATGATCAATTAGGTAAATTGTGATTGATAGTCCCTTTGAACTGTTAAGTGAAATATATCAAAACGCAAGAAAAAAAATTTACCTTCATGAAATCCTCATGAATGACATAATCACGCTCTGCTCGTATCGCTGACATACCAGCTTCGGTGCAGATATTACGAAGGTCAGCCCCATTAAATCCCTGAACAATGCAACATATCAATAGAAAAAAAAGGTTCTAAACAATCTTCACGAAGGATATTAAAACAGCAGTTTTAGCTAACCTCAGCAAGTTTAACAACGGCCTCATAATCAATTTCGCCATGTTTGGCAATCCCTGCAGCATGGATTTTGAGAATTTCCAATCTTGATTGTTCATTAGGTAATGGTATTTCTATTTTCCTGTCTAAACGACCAGGACGAAGAAGCGCAGGGTCCAGAACATCGGGTCTATTTGTTGCCATTATCATTTTAACCTGCAGTAACAATTTAAATCACAACACCATCCACTCAAGCTATAGTATGCATGCAAGTCTATAAAACGATGCCCGAATCTAAGCAAATATATTTATATATATTTTTTTTAATTTAAGAATGAGAATGAACAAGACCTTGCCAAGCTGGTCAAACCCATCTAGCTGGTTTAGCAACTCCATAAGTGTCCTTTGAATTTCACGGTCAGCACTTGTTCCCTCACTGAAACGACGCCCACCAATGGCATCAATCTCATCCATAAAGATGATGCAGGGCTACGTAGAACAAAAAAATGGTCTTCATTAATGTCAATCCAGAGTAAAATATCAAATTATCATATCTCATTTTGTAAGGAAAGGAAAAAAAAAGTTGTGTATAATACTTACTTGGTGATCACGGGCATAACTGAACATTTCCCTGATCAGTCTTGCACTCTCACCTATATACTTATCGATAATAGCACTTGATACAACCTGCACAGACACTTTTTGTAAGAATCAACTCCTATGATATGAAGGCTATGTAAGATTTTTTGGTATTTTCCCACCTTTAAGAAATTGGCATCTATGTTACTAGCAATTGCTCTGGCCAACAATGTCTTGCCAGTTCCAGGAGGCCCGTAGAGAAGTACACCCTGAAACAGGAAAACACAGTTGCTAAAAAACGAAAAGATGAAAAACTGAAAATCACCTAAGTGCTCTTTACATAATGTTACCTTTGGAGGTTTGATGCCAACTCTTAGGAAAAGTTCGGGATTCATAAGAGGTAATTCTATAGATTCTCTCAGTTCTCGAATTTGATCGGACAGCCCACCCACAGCGGAATAACTAACATTTCCAGGATCTTCGTGAAGCATATTATACACAACAGGATCTACCTGCAGTAAACATCAAAATAACTATTCCATCAACAATTTTTTTTTTTAAGAATCAAAATTGTGAGCCATAACTAGTTAAACCCAAACATTAGGTGTTGAGGACAACTGTTTACCTCACGAGGGAGTGCTCGCATAATTGTCAGTGTTGTCATATCAAGAACTACCCTGGTGCCTGCTGTTAGTTTTTCCTTGTCCACTTTATTGCGGCACCCAACTACATATCTCGGGCCACTGCTGGCTTTCACAATCACTAATATAGCGGAAGACAAAGATTAATTTAAAAAACAAAGACAAGAACAGCAACTAGTGACAAATTATCAGTCACCTAGCGTATGATAGGAAACCAAATAACTTGTCTAAGCACTACTAAGGCAGGACTAATGCGATTGGTCAATGAGTAAACTTTAAATAAAGACAGGTGTTTCTCCATTGGATAATCCATCTAGTTCTTCATAATTTTACCAAATGCAAACGTGAATTTTAAATATAATGGATAACATGGGAAAAAACTACTAAAAGTCTACTAGATTGATACTGGCATACTGCACATATTTTAATCATAAGGAAAGAGAATAAATGTCTCATAGTGTGTATTTAAAGAAGATGAAGAGTAAACAGATGCCTTACAGCGTTCATTATCGAGAGGCCTCAAAACTTCGCCTATGATCTGTCCAACACTCTGGAGAGACTTGAGATCATCTTCTGTTTTAGCATATTCCTTCTTCTTAGCTCTTAAGTTCTCCCTTACTGTACAAATCAGATATTTCCGATTTAGTCTTAGCTCATGGTATATCATACTCCAAGACAAAGGCAAATTGTATGTGATAAGGCTAAGTTGCTATGGTAAAAGCTACATAGTTCAGATCTATTATTTATGAACCAAATTAATGGCACTAAAAGTATAGCAGAACAATAAAAATCAACATATCACGACACTAAAACAAATCAAGTTATTTCCAGAATAAAGGAACAACCAACTCCAATATATAGAGATGAAAACATGGTAATTAGAAAACGTATCATATTGCTGAATCTTTATTACAAAATATTTACATCAACAGAACACACGATTAGGAGTGTAACATAAATATATTTATCTCCCTGCGTGAAGCAAATGCTAACTCTCACCGAGTGATGACAGTTAAATTCAAAACATTAGTGACACTGAGCTACAACCAAAATTTGATATCTAAAACCACTGTTCCAAAAAAAAATTAATGCAGCTTCAATTCCACTAAAATCTCATATATTCTATCAAACAAATAAGGTAAATATGCAGCTTCAAGTTAGAAAAACCTAGAACACAATATCATCCGCCATTTATCTTAAATCAAAGCTCTTCGTACATGCAATAACTCCCTAACAACACAAAACTAGATTCCTGAATTTCAATAAATCATCTCTTCAATCAAACTTATACAGAATACACTAACTAGAACCACAATTAATTAAGTAAACAAAAAAACCACAAATCACAACATAGATCTCGAACTTTCAGCGATTGGATGATAGGTCAGCTAAACGGCACCGATACAAATCAAATTCAACATATTAAGTAAAGTCTAAATAAATAATCGATTACCAGATTGAACTCGGCCTCCGAGTTCTTTGTGATTTAGGAGTTTCTTCCGATAATCAGAAACGGCCGTCTTCCGGCGAGCAGCATCGTCGTTTTCGCTAGACATTGGCTTTTGGTCCTCCTTTTTTCTTTTTCAAATTGTTCTGAGTAAATTCTTTCGTTTGATTTTATTTTTGATTTTTGAAAAGGCAGCGACTATTTGCAAGACGAAATTTACTTAGTGCAAGACCAATTTAAATTTTTTTATTAAATTCAGTATAAAAAGACTATAATAACCTTAATAAAATACGAAAAAAAAAAATTATTTTATTAATTTTCTTTTGCAAGATCAATTTAAAAAAAAATTAATAAAACAAAAAGAAAAAAGAAATTGAATTGACAAAATCAAAACGAGGAGGGAAGATTGAAGAAAACAAAAAAAATCAATTGCACCAAAAAACCGTTCGTCGCCCCGTCGCCCGCCGCCCCGTTGCCGTCGCCCCGTCGTCGTCGCCGTCGCCGTTGAAGTCCACCGCCGTCGCCCGTCGCCGTTGAACTCCGTTGTTGCCCCAACCCCGCCACAACAATCTCACGAAAAACAAGTAAAAATTACTTTTTGAATTAACTTTTTTTTGAGAAATAAATGTGATAAACATGATTTTATTGTTAGAATAATGAATTCAAGTCGTTTTAGAACATAGTTGATGATTCTAGGGTTCGATTGTAGCACTATTGTTGAAGGAGTTGCGGTTTTACAAAAATCGACCTGTACTTGTCGTTTTTTTGGAAAATTTTCGACACACTGGCGTCGAAATATCCGCTTAATATCGACACCAGAATGTCGATAATTTCAATATAATTCGACAGTTAATGAGTGTCGAATTATTTTGACATTTTCGACACTGCAGTGTCGATATAAAGCTGATATTTCGACCTGTACATGTCGATTTTTTTGTACGTGAAATGAGGTGCGAAAAACGAGAAAAACGATCACAAAGTACAATAGTTCTTACCTCTTTGTGTTCTTCGACCTTAGAATCCTCCATATTTATGTCTTGTGTATCCATAATGTCCTTCTTTTCAAGTTTTAGTAAGATTTGAGGGTTTTATGTGATAAGGGTTTTGAAGAATATGGAAGATTTTTTTGTGGAAAAAAATGTGTAAAATGAGGGTGAAGAAGAAGATGTTGGTGTTTTGTTGGGTAAGTGGGTTCCCTCTCTTTTTTCTTTCTTTTTTATTCTTTTTTTTGTATTTTTTTTTGGTCTTGCAATAGCAATTAACTTAATTTAAATTAATAATATCTAAATTATTATTGGGGTTATATTTGTAATTTCCAGTCTTGATCTTAGTAAATTTATTTATATTTTGGTCTTGCATGAAGTAAGGTCTTGCACTTAGTAATTTTCGTCTTGCAAATATCTGCAGCCTTTTGAAAATGGTTTGCATTCAGCTTGGTAGCGAAGCAAGAGATATTTTCCGCAGTTGAATTTGGGCCTAATTTGTAGTAGGCTTTGTGAGGTGTCCATTGGGCCCATTAAGCTTTGCTTCGTTACGGAAAACAACTTTTATTAAAAAAATCGATTTTATTGTCAAATTAGTTTTAGACCAACTGTGAGTTGCTTTGTTAAAATGTATAAAATACTAATAATAAATTAATAATTCCAAGAGTATATAAATTGCTCAATCTTTTTTTTTTTTTGAGTAAATTCAAGTCCATTACAAGGGGAAGTAGGGGAGGGGGGGACTCGAACCCTAGACCGTTACCCTATTGGTAAAGGCTAGGTACCAACTCTCCTAATGATGGTTGGTATATAAATTGCTCAATCTTCGGTTAATTGAAAGTGGGAGAATAAATAAGAGGGAAAAAATTAAGTTTTCATCCCTGAAGTTTGAACCAATTTCATATTTGGTCATCCATGTTCACAAAAAACACATTTAGTCCCTCATATTTCAATAATTTAACATTTTTGTTCATTTCCATCAATTTACCGTTAGTAAAGGCACGCTCTTGATTCCGTTAGTGCTATCGAAAATTTGAAGGAAATGACTAAAAGTGTTGAACTTTTGAAACATGATGGACCAAATGTGTTTTTTTTTAAATGGGGTACCAAATGTGAAACCGGTGCAAACTTGAGGGACTGAAACTGTATTTTTCCCATAAATAAGACAAAACATGACATGGCAAATTAAGCAAACACAATGCTAACACACATACTTCTTTCCCTAATCCCCAATTTTCTCAGTACACAGACCATAGCACTGACATTTACATTGTTAAATCCCACCTAATTTAATAACTTAGAATAACATCTGGACAAAAAACTGAAGGCTCCTAAAAGAAAGATGTCTTAAATTACAGCCACCAAAAATAGAATCACCGTTTTCTCTGTATTCTAAGACCGAGTTAGAGTGAGAAGTACTCATCAGAGTTAAATTAAACGAAAAATAAACTAACTACGTTTCGATTTTCTTCTTGCTATTTCCCAAACTGCCATCATCGAGCATGACTACATCATTGTTACCATCAACATCTTTTCTTTGAATCTTTGTATCTTTGGCAACAGATGAAAAATCAGAAGTAGCAGCACTTGAAAGATCGGATATCTTCCTTTTCTTCCCACCAGGTTGTGTTGGAATGATTTGCAGATCATCGTCTTCTTCGGTCATTAAGGAAGTAGCTTGAGATACACCAGAGGTGCTGGCACCATTTTCAGTGGTAGATGTGCTGCCATTCTTCTCTGCTGCAAGAGCAGGTGTCCAGCCAGACAGAATCATTCCATCGGGTTCCTTCTCCTCGTCGAATTCCTCCCTGTAAATATTTAATTTATGATTAGAAATTGAAAAAATCTGCTTTCATACAGATAAGAAATTTTTTTATCCTTAAGCAAAATGCCTATAAAAATGTCAGTTGATCGGGTCATGGATTCACTCATTTGTTAGTTCGATAAGAAAATGCATGAGGAAATAAAGACGAAGGAAATGGAATAGGTCAAAACATTAAAACATTGCCTTAATAGTTAAAACATTAAAAAAAATTATATCAGATCGCAGGTAAAATTACTAGTTTCATATCCATTTGCATAACTAGAAATCATTAAACAATCACCTTTCTTGAGCTACAAAATTAAAAGAAAGACAAACCTGTGTTTAATATTAATGCTGCACTTCAGCTCTTGTTGGAGATCCTCAACAGTAAGAATTGTTCCACCCATTACCGGAGAAGGAAGCTCAGATAATACCTAACACAAAATGATCAACCTTTTCAAGAAGAAGCAAACTACACTTAATAAATATGCTAACACAGTTGAAAAGAAGAGACAACCAACCTTTTCGAGGTTTGCTGCATAGTTGGCAACCTCATCTTCCTCGAGATCATCACCAACCTCATAGAGAAGGGCTGAACCATGCATGATTAAAGGCAAATTCATGCCAAGCTTTGCTTTCACAATCTTGTCAACAAGGTCCCTCAACTTTGAACGATGCGCATTTATCTCAAGGGTCAAAGGTGTCTAGTTGCAAACACATGCCATAGCATTAAACAACAGTTGTGCAAAAATGTATAATGCCGTCTATTTAGTCAAGACAATGAAAATTCCAAAAAAGAAAAGGAGAAAGAAATTTAAGGGAAATAAAAAAACCTCGGAGCAAACATAACATGACTTGTTTGGCTCGAATGGCTCTACTGGCATAAGAAGCATCTTCCTTGAAGGATGTTCCAGACAATAAGTCATCCTACACATAAAAGAGCCTATAAAAACGAGAACTAAAGAAAGCTAGAAAATATAATTGTTCCAAGTTTTTGGTTAGTTAGGAAAAGGATGTTGTTCTATCAGTCTTGTCACATCGATGTAGTTAATCAGGAAAACAGGATTCCAGTAACACCAAGGAAATATCCTCGCGTTAAAAGAGAAATGAAAAGGGGAATCTATAGCCGAGAAATTAGGAAGTTCCAGAGTTGTAAGATAGATGAGAAATGTTAACTAATTCAAAAGGAAAACAAACAAGTTAATATTCAACTTATTTATAGGTTTTCTTAAAATACAAAAGGAAAAACAAACAAATAAAACATCAAAATAATGAGTAGGCAATGCATAGGAGCAAATGTTTGGTGTAGCAAGTATGAACCACCTGTAATTTTTAGTATCACTCTGCAGAATCTTAATAGCCTCGATCACAATCAACCCAGCAATGATGGCATTTGTTGTGGCAACAGCATGTATAATATTACCAGCAATACCTTTGGACTCAAAAAGGCTATGCAAAGGGATGCCAAATGAAGAAGCTCTGATATTTGCGGCAGCAGTAACAAATTCTACAGCCAACTGATCGTCTTTGTCAAAACTTAAGTTACCAATCTCCTGAAAATGGAAAAATTAGATACCAGCTACAAACAGGAATCAGGTGACCAGTAATATTGAGATTTTCTAAATAATTTCATTCTCAAACCTTTTCTCGTTTTGAAAAGAATAATTTCAGAGCCTCAAGAAACACAGCTGAGTTCTCATTTAAGCTCCAAAGATCCTGTGGATTTTTCAGACCCATAGATGCCATTGCAGAAACTGATGAAATATCTCCTCCAACTGAAATTTTAGCCTGGTTTCCATTCTGATGAGGAAGCTCAATAGGAGATATATCTTTGCTATAAATAGGCCTTGGCTTGTGACGATTTTTCCACGTATCTTCGTTTGACAATGCTAACTCAATGTTATAACCAAAAACATGATCAAATATCTTCTTCCCATATAGTTCAATGTCTTCATTGTTTTTGCGTTCAAAAACATCTTCAGTTTGTTGAGACGAGCTGGAAGCATCACTAGAACGCACATTCAGATCATTTTCCTGATTTTTGGCCCCAAATAGTTTTGCAAAAAGCAGGTCCTTCGCCCATACTATACAGTGGACGAACTGCAATAATAAAACAATATATGATAATAATTTAGCTAAAAAATCAGGCGGGTAGAATTCTGTAGTACTGTAATACTGTAAGAGAAACAATATATTTTCTCGGTAACTGCTACCAACTGCTCTCACTAAAAAATGCTCTCTAAATTACCACAATAAGCAAAGTGTGGTCAAATATCCCCCAAAAAAAAAAACATCTGAACTCCTAATAAGTTTCTCCCAGGCGTGTAACTACCAAAAGCATCAGTCTCGCAAAAAGTTCCATGTTGTTGACTCAAATATTAATTTCAACAACCCTCTCATATAGCTTCAATCTACTTAAGCAACAAAGAAATTTTAAGTCTCCTGTAGTTAATAACCAGGTACATGAAAATTCTGGCGCAGTTTTTTTTGAAATAGAGGTCCCTAACACAAGACGTGAAAAAATAAGCATATATGTTTTGTATACCTTTGATGGTGTACTTGTGATAGTACAAACAGGGTAAGTTTTTGGAGCTGGCTTAGGCTGGCATTCATAACATTCCGATTTACCCTTCACGTGAACAGTTACCTGCCTCCAACAATTCAAAAATAATAATGGTTTTATGAAACTTTCAACAGTAAATTACGGACATGGATAATTCAATAGAGATGCAGGAAAAATAATCTCGTTAAAGAGTTTATCAGGATAATCCAACAAGTAAAAGTGGAAGAATCATCCGCTTCATGACCTAATTACAAAAGCAGTGAAGTGCAATCTTTGCAAGTGAAGGGAAAAACAGCATTCTTCAATGTTGAATACTCTAATGGAATCACAATGATAGCACAAAATAAACATATATTGCCAATAAATTCTTACAAGAAAACACCACCTGTCCCAAAAATCCAGTGGTCCCACTTTCGACCAATGGCACTCCAGCTGCCAAACAAAGGCGATTCACATGCCGCCGGGCATCTAAATTGTCAAGCCCATTCAAAACAACATTAAACTGCTTAAAGAAATCAACATTGAAATCAGGATCCTTAACATTTGCATGGTATGGTGTAATGCTGATGTGAGGCCTAAACTTCAATACTGCATCACGAGCAACCTGTATGAACATTCATCCAACTAATATTAGGAAATATTTCTAAGGACAATAGCGGGAAGCATTCAAGAAGTTAAAGACTCTACTTACTTTGGCTTTGGATTGCCCAACATGTGATTGTCGAAACAAGAACTGCCTATTCAGGTTGCTGACTTCAATGGTATCCATGTCAATCTGATTTGAGGCAAGCAATGGAAAAATAACTATATCATTCTACATGGGATTATGTATTTGAAAATAAAGAGCCTAGCTTCTCAAATAACTTTCAGAAGAAAAATATGAGATTTCAGATGCTGTAAGTAATAATCTGTATCTAATAACTCCTTCCCCCTCGGCACAGATTGCAATTAAATGGAAATTTCATTACTCCCTTAACTGACCCTGCAGCACTTAGTGCCTTCCTAAAACACTTATCACTTTCTAAAAGGCCTCCGTTCCAAATAATTTACAAAATCTAATAAACAAATCAATTCGAACTAAAACTAAACTGCTTTCAACTCAAATATTCATATTATGTTTCAACTCATCGAAATATGAACCCTAATTATCCAAAACCCAAGCACTTTCTAAAGCCCTAATTGTAAACCCTAAAAATCCACGGCCGCCAAATAACTGGAAATAGAGCATGAAACAAAAAAATAAACGATGAAAAGGAAGAAGAAATTCCACTCACGATATGTATATCTTTGAAACCAGACAGCGCGAGGGTTTTCAGAAGCTCGCACCCGATACCGCCGGCGCCCACCATAAGCACTTTCGCACCCTAAACACAGTAGATAAACTCAATACTTCTTCCTCCGAGTTACTAATTACAAAATCATGTGCGAAACGAAGTAAATTGAGTACCTTAATTGCAGATAACTGTTGCTCGGAAGCCATTGTACGGACAGAAAGCAGAACAAGTCAGCGGTTAACTGATAAAGATGCAAAACTACGCGTAGGTACTGCAGTTAGAGAGAGAAAAAATATATATATCTTAGGGAATCGTAAGCGTTGGGAGAGAGAAACAGAGGGGGGAATCTTTCGGGGAGAATTTTGCTAATGAAAGGGCGCCAAAAAAATAATATTTATTTTTTCACTCCTCCTCCTTTGTGGTAGAAGAACAGCGTGTTTGGCTGCGGGGAAGACGAAACGTGGGAGGAGAGGGGCGTAAAAATTGAAAATTGAGGCGCACTGTTTTTCCAATTTTCACTTGTTTGACTTTTCGAGTTTGCGATTTGCACCCCATCAATTACTTCAATTATTGTCATTTCTTTTAGTGTAAATATCACTTTACCCCTGAACTAGAGTGTCTTTTGCACTTTACTCCATGTACTATTTTTTTCTTACAGATTTTTACCTGAACTCGTAAATTGTTGGCATGTTGCCCAAAATTTGTCGGAATTGTTCAATTTTCACCGGAATTACAACACTCATATATGTGCACTGCACGTGGGATTGTCAGGGTACAATTGTCGATTCAGATCAAACTAAACCCTAGCCTTTTTTCCCTCGATTTTGGCAGCCCCCGTCTTGTGGAGATGCATTTAATCAAAGAAATAAAAAAATAATATAAAAAATCATTGCCTTTATTTTAGGGTAAATGGCACTTTACCCCTAAACTAAGTGTCTTTTGCACTTTCCCTCGTACTAATATTTTTTACAGATTTTTACTCGAACTCGTAAATTATTGGTATGTTGCCCTAAATATGCCGGAATTGTTCAATTTTCACCGGAATCACACTCACATGCACTGCACGTGGGATTTTTAAATTGTCAGTTCAGATCAAACTAAACCCTAGCCTCCATTTCCCTCGATTTTGGCAGCAATTTACCCCATCTTGTGGAGATGCATTTAATCAAAGAAATAGAAAAATAATATTCAAAATCAAAGCATACACACCCGATCTTTATAGCATAGCACACAATTTGTGTGACCTTAATAGGAAAAAAAACTATGTATACTTATTTATCAAAAAAAGAAAATAGGTGTACTTGATGTTAAATTAATGATGGGCTATAATAGCCCATAATTAAACTAGCTAATGAATTGGGCTTTTTTTGGACTTGTAGCTAATAGTTGTGAGTTTGGATTTGAGGTGGCTTAGGCCGATCAAAATCAAATGTTACATGTTACAAAACTAAAAGCATATAATATTCAAGAGAATTTATGCTGCTTCATAATTAATGAATATGGAGCAAACAATTACACGAATTTTGTCATCTAATTTAGTTTACAATAGAAGTGCATAACCTAAAGTCAAAGATGATATAATAGCTTATAAATGCATGAAGATATTTAAATTGGTGAGAGTAAATAAGTGGTACTCCATCTGTTCCATAATATCTGTCACTTTTGAGAATTTCTTTTATTTCATATTATCTGTCACTTTACAATTCTAATGCTGCATTAATTGCTTATTTTTCAATTTTATTGTTATTAACTTTATAGCATTCTTCCTGCATTAATTAATAAACAAGGATATTTTGGTCCATCAATATCTATTTTCCTAAAATCAAGACATATTTATTGAGATTTTTAAGATTTGTGCCAAGGTGAAAAACGACACCTATTTAGGAACGGAGGGAGTAATATTTATGGATTAAATGTATATTGCATTTGGTCCGCTACCATTATTTCGATCATAAAGATAGAGCGATACTAAGATGGTATTTACAAAGAATTTCAAAAAATAGAAATTGATGACTGTGGGTACAATTATGAATAAATACATGTTTTATAAAATTGGGGGTATTTATAAATATTATGAAAATATAATTTTAAACGGTAAATTATAAGTTGGCGTATCTGCAACAACAATCGATAAATTTTGCAAGTTATTTTCGTAAAATGTCAATAAATTCGTTATAAATGTGAAATGCCTTTTACGGTTTGAGAACTGCTATTTATCGTTCATAACAAAAAATCATTTATCTCTCTAAAACCCCCAAAAAACTCCCAAAATAAAACCCCAAAACCCCCCAAACTGCAAATAGCAAAAAAAGAAAATTTCGAAAATTCGAAATCAAGCTTGAAGAAGAGTTGGGCTTCGATTTTTTGAGGTAATTTCGACTCCTTTATGTGTAATATGCATTGGGTAGGTCGATGACGGAACCAATTTCATGTTAAAAAGCCCTACAAATCGATTTGTAGGTTTTTTTTTTTTTTTTTTTTTGCACATACACCCACAAACGCCCAAGACGGGCGCCTACAACGTGTATGAACGCCCGTTCCGGGCGTTCGTACACGCCGTGGACGCCTGCCTTGGGCGTTTTTAGGTTTTTTTGAGAGATTTTGGGATTTTAGAGATAAAAGATTTTTTGTTACAAACGATAAATAACAATTTTCAAACTGTAAAAAGCAAGTCCCTTATAAATTGATGAGAAAATAATAAGTGCACGAATGCCTAAACAACTTTAAGCCCAAATTAGTATCCATGCATAGAGCAAAAGTTGCGTTTGCAAACACTCTAAAAATAAATTGTGAGCCAAAAAAACTCATATCTAATTTAATTTTATTTATTTATTTTGAAATACCTAAATTAGATGGGAAAATATTTTTACGATTTATTTAGTCTAGGCCAAAATCAATAGCAATTCCGAAATTAATAGAAATATTTAATTAGTCATTACTTTTTGTAGAAACAAATAAATATATATGCCACGTCTATCACTAATGTATGTCCACGGTGGAAAATTCAAAATACTTTTAATCAAGGGTAAAATTGTCACTCGAACAAACTCGCTTCTGGCATTAAAGAATTTTGTCCTGGCATTATAAACGAGGAAAAAGGTTGAAGAAAATCAAACGTTTTCTCAATTTCTTTTTTTGCCCTTTGTTTCATATTAAATTTCTGCTCACTCCCCAGTTGATGCTGTACTTTTCGTCAACAGAATCGTCCCCAGAAGAGAAGCAAAAAAACCCTCTCCTTTGTCAAACGCCACTCCGATTCAATGTAAGCTATGCTTCGATGGTATATGATATATATATTTTTTTAATTTATGTATTTTCACTGCTTTGGGGTTCGGATGATTGTTGATATTTTTGGTTCAGAATTCTGAAAATTAGCCTCACACGATCGTGATATATATACATGCATTTTGTATTTATGTCGAAAAACGATTTTGACATTTTTTCTGTTTTTCATGGTTGGCGTATTTAGAGCGATATGGCTGCAGCTGCTGAAAGAAAATATCATACTCCGTTTCTGAAAAGATATCCGGCCATTAATTCAAGCGGTAAATGTTCCTACTATCATTTTCTTTTTCGATTCTCTTTCGTGTGCGTAAGTACTAAATATGTACTTCACATGAATTCATGTTTGCATTGTGAATTTTGTTTAGGCGATGTTTGTTCTTGTTGATTCATTTTCTTTTGTTATTTGAAGTACTATGTTTGTGGAGACAACTGCGTTAACTATTTTTGTCGTATTTGTTTGATCTCTGTTGAATTTCGTTCTCTTAATAACCATTTACGTCTTCACGATTTTTTGTGTCTGTTTGAAAATTAACAAGTGTTTGTTGTTGACCAGAATAAGAATTTAAAATAAAATGGAAGTATTCGTTACATTAGAAATTTGTAGGGCCTAAGCAAGTCTTGCTCACACGATTCGATAGGATGTACAAAATAAATTATCCATTGTCTAGTAGCTGTTTGCTAAAATGTTATTGGATTCAGTCCTTGTGCATTTGTCCCTGAAGTTTGTGCATGCAGAAGTAACTATTGAAAGAGGAAGCGTCTTGAGAACCTACAGTAATTAGGCGGTTTCGAGATACCCTCCACCTTATACAGTTTATGGCATCTCTATTGTAAACTTGGGTGATTAACTTGCTGTCATTATGGTATACATGCATTCTTGAAACTAAATGTCTGAGAAATTCGCCATCGAGTAACATGACTAGCCTGCTTACAGTTTTGTTAAGAAACTGCACGTCTTCAAAAAATGTGTTTTGCCTGTATCCAGAAGCTATAGACATGGTATAATTTGGAAACTGACTTAACTGAACTGCCCGCAGTCTTATATTATAGATTACATCTAAACAGTTCTTCCATTTTCCATTAAATAAAGAAGTATTTACGTTAATTTGTGCATTGTATTTGACTTTTTCATTAACAGATTTGAGCTCCAAGCGGCACAAAGGGATAAAAGCCGAGGAAGGAAGTGGCTGTAATGATAGTACGTTATCTTCTCCTTGGCGTTTTGAATCCGAACGAGAAAGGGGTTGCACTTATTCACGAGTTGTAGATCATTCTGATCCGTTCGCTACAAATAATCTGCTGAACGAGTTAGATTCTGGCAAATATGGAAGTGCAACTAAAGAGATATACGAGCTTCTCAAGCGGAGGGCACAGTTATTGAACACCTTATGCCCAATGAATCCTGAACTTTCATTACCGTGCTTTGATGTGCAAATTGGAGTGGCATCAAAGATGACTGAACCAACTACACCTGATGTCATTGACCTAGATGATGATGAGGACGGAAATAGTTTTGCAGTCGAAAGATTTGTTCCATTAGAACAGCAACCCCACTATATTAAGCCTGAGCCAGTTGTTATCATTGATTCAGATGACGAAAATGATACTAGGAGACCTCCCCATCTGGAAATGGAGTTGAAGGAGCCTCCCGGAAATCTTCAGATGAAAGACTTTGTGGTAATTGAACTTCTGAATCTACCTACATTGGAGCTTTATCATTTATCAATTATCAATCTATACTATCATTCATCTAACTTTATTAATGGTGTTCTGGTGGGATTATAACTTAAGAAAGATGAGATTTGTGTTGAACTTCTGATATATATTTCCATGTCATAGATATACTCTTATTTATTTTTACCATTCTGTTAGTGACCTCATTGCCATATAACTGAAGTGACCTGACACTATGCAGGAATGGGATTTCTCTCGAAGCCAAAGCCGAACCCGAACCCGAAAAGCTCGAGAAACAAATGTGCCTGTGGATGTTGCTCAAGGCCAAAATTCTCGAGAAGCAAATCCACATGTTGCTGATGAAACTGAACCCCCGAAAGATAAAGGTGTATATGTTGGCATAGAGGAGGATATGGAAGAAGAAAATGATGCGATGTCTGATACACATTCTGACGGTCTTGGTGACATTTGGAATGAGATGACAGTTGCATTAGAGTGTTCAAAGGTATCCTCCTCTACTATTCCTTTTTATTATTCCAGATGGTTAAATTTCTGGACCTCAGAATTTGATTTGCTAATCCGGACAACACATTTTCAGTACTGCGCGATACATATTAAGCATATCATTTTTACTGCTACAACCCGTAACCATCACAACATGGCCGTCTTTTACGAAAGATATTCAAATTTGTTATTTTTCTAGTTATTGACTTCTATGGATAGCTTGATTTTTTATCTTTTGTTTTCGTTTCTTTCTTGAGAGTGTGTCGTTTCTTGTCTCATGATGGTTAATACTGCCTTAGAATGCAAATCAAAACATAGGGGAACTATGGAAATAGTTTGTAACTTCTGAGGCTTAGAGCATGGGAGCTGCATCAATGTTGTTTGTATACAAAAATGCCCTAATGATAGCCTGTCACTGGAAAATGTTTGGCCTGTGATAATTAAGAGATATAAATATTAAAAACATGATAAATTAACCCCCACCCCCTGCCCCCATCCAAATATATGTGGTTCTTTTTTCATGCTTTAATTTGTCACAATGGGATCTATGCGAGTTGTGTCTTCATTTTTGTCAATATGCATTTATGTCCTTCACTGTCTAAATCTGAAGTGCTCACTTTTTTGTGCCTAATATCTGAAACTTCAATCCTAGATGCTGTGTTTCACTTTCCAGTTATTACTTCCTTTTGTTTAATTTGTTTTATAATTTGAAAAAGTTAATCTATATTGTGATCAATCTCCGTTTGAATTTTTATCCTTGTATACCTTGAGACCTCATTAACTAGTCTGTTTTTTATGTCATAGGATGCCACTGAAGATGCCCTGCTTGATGGGCAAGATGCTGAAGATGAATACGAGTGTGAGCATTCGTTTATACTCAAAGATGATATTGGTGATGTATGCCGCGTCTGTGGGGTCATTAGGAGAGGAATTGAAACAATCATCGAGTATAATTTCTCAAAGGTATGGCTTTGAGTTCCACATTGTATTTTTGTAGTATTTATTGCTTGCTGATTCTTGTGAACTTGGTTATTAGTGTGAAAATCTATATCTATCATCATTGTCCCTAAAAGTTGGCATAATTTATTATATGTGCTTCGCAGTCACTTAAACTCACACGTACCGAACTGCTGTCCTGCAGCTTTTCGTTAACCTGATGCAACCTGCATACTAGAAAAAAAATCTTTAGTCAATGTGCTATCTGTTAATTTTTTTCATTTTTAACTGATTGTATGCATCTCTCTAGCCTTTTGACTTCACTATAAGGCAACCTCTTTCGTACATTGATATTTATGTTAATACTCCTACAACCTACATCATTTATATTTGTAGCCATATTTTTCAATTCATCATTATGATTCGAAAAAGTACTAGTATGATTCCGACAGAAATTATAAAAATGTGCTTGTTTGGGCCTCTGATGACCTACTCCCTTTTAGCGATAAAGAGCTTTACAGTCGAATTGTATGCTCTGTTTAGTTTCATATCTAGAGGTGATGTTTTACATGTGTTTGAAAAGATCTAGAAAGTTGCCTTGGTATATATGAAAAGAAATGTGTTTGTGTTGGTTGCATCCGAAAGCTAGATTGGTGAAAATATGTTTGGTTTTATTTACCGCAAGCATAAAAAATCTTGTGTCATATTCTGAAATCGTATGCGAGAATGTTACAAATTAACCTATATAAACTTCTATTTGCTTGCTCAACACTTGTGTTGCACATGTTAACCTAGACCAACTTTATGTGCTGAATACATGTCTTGTTCTTCTTTTGTAATGGTTGTTTCCTGCACACAGTATTCACCTTCCCATTCCTGCTTTAAAATTTCCTATGTAAAATTATCAATCTTATCTTGATACAAAAATTGCATCATTTTTTCATCTGAATAACTGAATGTTGACAATACTAGATTGTTCTGGCAAATAATATTTGATTAAAACAACTGATTTTCCTGCTCTATTTTGAATACAGAGCACAAGAAATACAAGAACCTACAGATACGAAGGGCGCAGTACTAGGGAGTTAGATCCAACCGAAAATTTACCCGATGCGTTCAGATCATCTGATATCGATTTTACCGAAGCTGATATTAACCCACATCCACGCCACAGGAAAGAGATGAAACCCCATCAAGTCGAGGGATTCAATTTCCTTCTGAGCAACCTCGTGACAGATAATCCTGGAGGTTGCATCATGGCCCATGCACCTGGCTCAGGCAAGACTTTCATGATCATCAGTTTCCTTCAGAGCTTCATGGCGAAATATCCCGGTGCAAGACCTCTTGTTGTACTGCCAAGAGGTATTTTGATGATATGGAAAAGGGAGTTCACCAGATGGCAAGTCGAAGACATTCCCCTGTACGACTTTTACTCAGTCAAAGCAGATAGCCGTTCACAACAGCTGGAAGTTCTGAAGCAATGGGTGAAGGAAAGGAGCGTTCTGTTTCTAGGCTACAAACAATTCTCTTCCATAGTCTGTGACAAGGACGATGGGAAAGTTACTCTCGCTTGCCAAAATTATTTGCTCAAGACTCCAACAATCCTCATTTTAGACGAAGGCCACACTCCGAGGAATCAAGACACTGATGTTCTGAGCTCACTTGAGAGGGTCGAAACCACAAGAAAGGTGGTTCTCTCCGGAACACTGTACCAAAACCACGTCAAAGAAGTGTTCAACATTTTGAATCTGGTGCGCCCAAAATTTCTAAAAATGGAGACTTCGAAAGCCATAAGGAGACGCATCTTGAGCAGAGCTGAAATCTCTAGCAGAAGGAATTTGATGAAGAACAGCACGAACAACGAGTTCTACGATCTGATTGAACACAGCCTCACAAAAGACGAGAATCACACACGGAAGGTGACTGTGATACAAGATCTCCGAGAGATGACAAGGAAAGTCCTCCATTACTATAAGGGCGATAACTTGGACGAGCTTCCTGGACTAGTTGACTTTTCTGTCTTTCTTAGGCTCAGTCCCTGGCAAAAAACCGAAGTCAAACAACTGACTCAAACTGTAGCCAGAAAGTTCTCAGTTAGTGCACAAGGAAGTGCAATTTACGTGCACCCAAAGCTGAAAGCTCTCTCGAAAAACTCTGGTGTGAAAGACAGAGTCGATGAGGAGAAGATTGACACTTTACTGGAGAAGCTAAATGTGAAAGAAGGTGTAAAGCTCAACTTCTACCTCAATCTTCTCCAGCTTTGCGAATCGAGTGGGGAAAAGCTTTTAGTTTTCAGCCAATATCTCTTGCCCCTCAAATGCTTGGAGAGAGTAACTGCTAAAGTCAAGGGCTATAGCATCGGGAAGGAAATGTTTATGATAACGGGTGATTCTGATGCGGACATACGCGAATCTTCCATGGATACATTCAATAAATCATCAGAAGCTCGTGTGTTTTTTGGGTCGATCAAAGCATGTGGTGAAGGGATATCTCTAGTCGGGGCTTCTCGGATTATTATCCTGGATGTTCACTTAAACCCGTCTGTGACCCGGCAAGCAATTGGGCGGGCATTTCGACCCGGCCAGGTGAAGAAGGTATATACTTACAGATTGATTGCTGCTGAGTCGCCAGAGCAGGATGACCATGCCACCTGTTTCAAGAAGGAATCGATTTCCAAGATGTGGTTTGAGTGGGATGAGTTTAGGGGACAACAAGGGCTTGAAATGGAGACTATTGATGTTAAAAACTGCGGAGATGAGTTTTTGGAAAGTGCACGATTGAGTGAAGATGTGACTTCTGTGTTTAAGAGGTAAATCGAGCTATATTTTTTCACCTTTTGATGCATGTATTCTATATCCACCTTTTCACTGTTCTTTTGTATTTATCGTTATTTTCAGGTAATATGTGCAGAAAATTGTAAGGGTCGGTCTTCTACTGGATTTTTTGAGCTTGTTTGCTGTCACAGATTGATTTGTTTGTGAATTCTTGTCTAGTGGCAATTGAAACACGAAACTGTTAAGAAGTTCGGTGAAGCATGGTGGATTTCTGAACATGAAAAAAAGCATATTTTGTGATTATGAGTCAAGTCATTAGAGAGTTGATTTGTACAGTGAATTAAATCTATGGCTATACTATGAAGTTGTGCCAATGCTACAGTTGTATTGGATTTTTATTGGTTAAGCCGTAACCGAAGCTTTGCTTGTGTGCCTTCGGTTGCATTCTTTTTTCTGATTTTTTTTGTTCATCTGATAACAGTGCATTTACATTACATAGGATGGGACAATTCCCTTATTCTTCGATTTGATGCCACAAAAAACATCGTATTCTCGATTTTACATTACACAAAACACACATTTCTTTACATATATAATCTGTCCAACCAATCTTTTCTACAATCACTCCCGGATTTTCACATAAAAAAAAAATCACGTAAACGATGGGAGGAGAGACGAAATAAATTGATTTCTTCGATCAAATTCTGCGTTTTCAGTCCCCATAGCTGAAGCCGATGCATTATAAGCATCACTCTCTCTCAAGGGAATAAAACCACCCTCACACTGCTGCAGTCCTAGTGTGAGAGACACTTCACTAACACTACCAAATCTCTCCATATCCGAAATGTGGTACGCAGAAGTAATGAACCTCTCACTCCCACAACTCGATTCCACCACCGAATCTTGGTAACGAGTCGACTCAGTTGTTTGCCTTTTCCCAATCCCGTAATCCATCTGCGGTGGTTCTGTCTGAAATATGGAATTACTGTCCGATCCCATCATTTCTATATCTGTAATCTGGTCTGTCGAAATTGTCGCCCCTTGCAGCAAAAAATCTTCTCCTCTGTTTTTGTTGGAGGGTTTTAATTTTACAGCGGTTCTTGATATGGTTTCGGATGAAGAATTGGAATCTATTTCAGCATCACCAGTTTCTTCTTTGTACATTTCTTCGACCATTGGCTTCCATAGGCGGACACGAGCATTTATGAACCAGTTTGAGACCTAAGCCAGACATAAAATTAAAACTTTGTGCAACAGATTCTTAATTATGCTCTTAAAATGCAAGAAAATTAAAAGATAAAATGTCTAGAAGCATCCTTTTTCCTTGGTCATTCGCAAAAAAACGAGCAATTATCTATTTCTCGAATGGCAATTCAACAATTTATATTTCATCACTGTCAATATCAAGATTATAAACAACTCAACATTGAAATTGTCAACACACCATATGATTAATTATTTGCTAACACATGATGCATGTTTTATTCATAGTACAACAACGATTACTTCACCTGACTTCTTGTCAATCCTGTCTGCCTTGCTAGCATTATCTTGTCAGAATCTTTCGGATAGCTGCAAACACAAAAAAATAATCAAGAAAAGAAATAATCCCAAAAATTCCTAAAGCAGAAAGTTAATTTTTTTTTTTTTTTTTTAAATTATGCAACTTACGGATGGAGAAAGTGTTCGAAAAGCCAAGCACGCAGGATGGAAACGGAAGTTTCCGGAAGGCCCCTCTGAGGCCTCCAAGCATGTTGTTGCATAATTCCGAGCTGTTGAAGGGCTCTGTGCTGTCTGAGTTGATGGTCGACAAAGCGAAGGCGAGATATTCCAACTCCTTTATTATCGTTCGAAGAAGAATCTTCTTCTCCGAGGCTTTTTCTTGCTAAGTGAATTTGGTTGTTTATAGAATCACGCAAGCATCGAAAATGGCGGGAAATTGTCTCTAGGGCAACTGCCGTGTATGGTTTAGCTGCTCCGGCACCTGCTATTACATCGAACGAGGAAACAACTATCTGCATTTGATGGTAGTACTGTCTGTATCTTCTGTCCACCTGTTGTACGGTAGTTAGAAACAGTTACGTTTTCTTGAAAATTAGATTCCTTTTGTAATCGAAAATAGCAATATTTGTCATAACATGTAAATTAATTCTCACCTCATCCAACATCGACAAAAGCTTCGACATTTTGTTCTGCAAATCCTGTTTTTCAGCCACGGAAATCTCACTCCGGCTCGCCTTAACTGTGGGTGAAGAAGAAGGATATTCCTCGCATGATTCCTCTTCGACTTGTTTCGAGTTTTTCGGAAATTCCCGTTTGGCATTTTGATCTTTCATACTTTTCTTGACACTAACAACTTCATCGAGCAATTGTTGAGCCGCTCTCAAATACTTAGAATTCGGAACAGCTCTCACAACACTCGGCATACCATTATACGCAGAAACATTATTATCATTATTATTATTATTATCATTATTACTATTATTAATATTATTATTATTATTATTATGGGAAATAATCGACGAAAAATCCTGGTATTGGATAGGTGATACATTTGAATTGAGACTGAGGGATAATAATCCAGTGCCTTGGTTCATCATTAGCATCTCGTTTCTATTGTTTTGTGAGCCTCCGTAATTTAATAGAATTTCTTGTTGGGAAGTATTGGAGTCATAATTAGGCACCGAAGAAGAAGTCGGTGGCGTGTAATTACTTGAAAACATTATCGTGTTTTCTTGAAAAACGGGAGATTCGGAATGAGAATCGTCCAAACGGTCCCTTGCGTAGAGCATTGTGGCGGAATCTCTTTCGTTGTTTGGCATCGGGAAATATGTTTCCATGGCTTTCCTTTGTGCTGAAAAATCATCAACAACTGTGTTTATTGATTTGAATTTTTTTTCATGCACATTGTAGTTTGCTAATGCAATTTGGCTTCAAATCACACACACACACACACACACACACTCTCTCTCTCTCTCTCTCTCTCTCTCTCTCTCTCTCTCTCTCTCTCACACACACACACACACACAAGATATACAGAAATCCAGTTTTTTAAACCCAAAAAAAAATGATCAATAGGAGGCAAAAAGGTATCAAATTCCTCAATACAGAATTTCAAACAAAGTTGCTTACTTTCTTCCAGAGAACTACACACATGTATATACACATAGGTGTGTGTGTGTGTGTGTGTGTGTGAGGGACAACGTAGAAAATTAAAGTATTACAGTAATGAAACAGAGACAGCAATCTGTAATCATATGATTGTGTGGACATAATCATCTAATCCAAATACCACAAGACAGCAATTTTCTTCCTCAATTAGCACCCCAGAAAAATAATAAAAATAAAAATAAAAAATTCAGACAAACCTGAAATTCAGTATAAGCTGTTCTCGCCTTGTAATGAACACAATCCTCCGATCCGCCTTAAAAAATATATATATACCTTCAAACCAAACTCACAGATCCCAACACTTCAACACTATTATATGACCCCTTCTCTCCTGCAACCCTTTTCATCTCTCTCTCTCTCTACTCTCTCTCTCCTCTCTCTCTCTCTCTCTCTCTCTCTCTCACACAAACACTCACACACAAGAAAGAAGAAAGAACTAGGAAAACCTAAGAAAGAAGACAAACTTTTTTTTCCTCTTTCTTTTCCTCTCTATCTAGGCAGGCATAGTAGAGTTGCAATTTTTCAAAGTTTAAAGTACAAGAACATTATATCACACCCCCTCTACAACTCTTTCCATTCACCTTTATGACACACACACACACACACACACACACACACATATGTGTATATATATATCATCATATTATTTATATATTCCCACGTGAGACTTATACACAAAGTCTCTTTCTCAATTTTCCACCTTTCTCTTAATATATAGCATGAAACCCCCCCTAAAACAAAAGGGTCGTTTCTTATTACTATTTTTTTCCCAAACCCCACAAAAATAAAAATCACACCTTTCTCTAAATACACATCTATAATAAAATCCCACTTATCTCTCCTCTCTCTGCTTTGCCTGTTTATAGAAATTATTTAAATAAATAATTAAATAAAATGTTGGCTATCTTTAATTTCTTAGCTGTTGTTGTTATTATTATTTGTTTCTTGACTTTGGTTTAATTCTTTGCTGCTGTTTGTTTGGTGTTTGGTTATGGAGTGCCATTCTCTAACCACCAGTTGGTAGACCTAAAACTTCCCTTAAACCATTTATATATATATCTATATATTCAAATAATAATAAGGGTAAATTACAAACACCCCCCTGAGGTATGGTCAAATTACAAAAACACCCCTCTTGTTTGGATAATTATAACCACCCCCTCAGCTCTTCAAATTTAGTGGAATCTTCGATATTATATGAAATATTATCACTTTTGTACCCGTTTTATACCATTCAAACTCTACATTATGAAGTAAGATGATCATAATATGTGATTTTAGCTTGTGTATATCAATTTGTAGTGCATCGGAAACTGTATTTTTACACAAAACGAATACAAACTAGAGCACATTACACGGAATCTAGATGATTATATTGAATTTGGCACAATAAGGGTAGAGGTGTAAGAAAAAATCATAGTTGAGGGGTAGATGTAATTATCCAAACAAGAGGGGGGGTTTTGTAATTTGACCATACCTCAGGGGGGTGTTTGTAATTTACCCAAACTTATAATAACATTTCAAATTTTAAACAACTCAAGATATTTAAATTGTGGTCATTGATTAAAAACTGCACGTAACATAATTCACTAATGTGCAAATTAAATTATTACTAAGAGTATATGTACTGCCATAATTTCATCTCCCATCAATAGATTGTCGGTCTTCAGTGTCGGGTTCTCAGCAGATGCAATATTTTAATATTTTATATGCCCACTAATGATGATTAACTTATTAATTAGTACTAATTTTAGGGAGGGCTTATGTCATGGTGGTTGGGTTCTTACTTCTTATTAACCAAATCTTTATTTAATTAAATTAAATAAAGATATGTATACAACAACACACCGGGAACAATAACACGATGTAAATAATCAGGTGTAACATAGAATTTCCCCACCAGAATACATATGTACTTTTTTTTTCTTTAATATATGTGAATTAGCTTATTTTCTTTTAATTTGTTTTATTTAATTCGAAATTAAAAAAAGGATGGGCCTTTGAGTTTTACTAAATGGGGCTGAAGCTTCAATCAAGGAAAGGGTATTAAAAACATAAGCCCAGAAATCACAAGGCAAAAAATCAACTGTCAACTACAAAGACACAACAGTTTGCAACGGGGTTAAAATCATGTGCATTTTTCTTACCGTACAGCCTTGTGTTCCTCCTCCAACAGCGACCGTCAATCTACTCGATGTCTCGTGTGAATCAATCCCCACCGTCGATTTCATCCAAGATACCTCTCTCCACATTTCCACCGCCACACACCCTGAATAATCTCAGGTAGAAATATGAAAATTACTGTTAATTAATTTTAAACCTCTGTTCGAACTTTCTCTCTCTGCTAATCTGTACTCTACTTAATTAGGAAATTCCTCCGCCCCCCTCCGCCGTACAGTACATGGCTAAAGCCAAATCCTGCCGCCGTACAATCGATTCCTACACCGTCAAGCATATAAGCAAAACCATACGCCGTAAGTCTTCGCAATTTCATCAACGGCATATGATATGCTATCAATCGTTCAATCTGCTTGTATCTGTTGCATAATTCGGTCAAAATTGTTTTCGATTGTTTGCAGCTGGAGACTGCGTTTTGATGAGACCTTCTGATTCTTCGAAGCTGTCCTACGTGGCGCGCGTGGAGAAGATCGAGGCGGCAGACGGCCGCGGCGGCGGCACGAGCGTGAGGGTACGCGTTAGGTGGTATTACCGGCCGGAGGAGTCGATCGGAGGCCGGCGGCAGTTCCACGGCTCGAAGGAGTTGTTTCTGTCCGATCATTTGGATTATCAGAGCGCTGATACTATAGAGGGGAAGTGTACGGTGCACAACTTTATCAGCTACACTAAGCTCGATGCCGTTGGGAACGAAGACTTCTTCTGTCGTTTCGAGTACAATTCGTCCACCGGTGGCTTCAATCCTGATCGAGTCGCCGTGTAGGTTTAACTTTTTTGTACTCGTTTGTTTTACGATTAAGTTATTGAATTTGGTTGATGTGTATACGGAGGGCTTATAGGTGAATGGTTGAATTTGATTAGAGTAGTTTCCGAATTGTTGAACTTGTTGATTGGAGCCTCATTTAGGCGATGGTCGAAACTTGAACCAGTTAGTTGTTTTCCGATTTCCATTGTGAATTAGTGCTAGCTGGGAAAAAAATTATACTAAATAATTATCTTACAATTAATAGAAATGGAAACTGCTAAGAAGACTAGGTTTCTAGCTTGACTCTTGGTCGAGTTTTATAAATTATTGTGTTGCTTTTTGTTTCTTATACATCTCCCTTTTAGATCATTGATTTTAATGATGACTTTACATAGATGAAGATACTTTGGCTTAATGAATTTTGCCCATTGTCACTGCATCCATTTTCTTGCCTTTGGGTGTTTTTGGCCTACTTATTGCTTCTATTAGTGGGTATTTTTGTCTTTTGTTTCTTCCATTGGTTGAACAATCTGGTATGTATCCTTGGTTTCGAGAACATAGGCAGAAGCTACTGTTGCATGGTACTCTTGAATTTTTTTTTTAATCCTTGCTCGTTTTGCTGCCGTAGGTACTGTAAATGTGAGATGCCTTATAATCCTGACGAACTTATGGTTCAGTGTGAAGGATGCACTGAGTGGTGAGTTTATATGCACCGCGATCTTTTTCTTTTTTTCATATGTTTGGAATGCTGCCACATTTACAATACTGATAGTTTATTGATTTTTCTTAGCTAGGATTCGAAAATATCTTAATAGTTTATTAGTGATTTTTTTTTTTTTTAAAAATTCAAGTCCATTTACAAGGGGAAATAGGGGTGGGGGGGACTCGAACCCTAGACCGTTACCCTAGTGGTAAAGGCTAGGTACCAACTCTCCTAATGAGGGTTGGTTTAGTTTATTAGTTTATTAGTGATTTTGTTTTCTTTAAAATCTGATTCAGGTTTCATCCTACTTGTATTGAAATGACCCCTGAGGAAGCCAAAAAACTAGACTGTTTCTACTGTCTTAGTTGTTCCTCTGAAGATCAAAACAAATTACAGAATTCTCATGTTTCTACTGGACACTCTGATGAGAAGGTAATTCAGTAACTATGACTGTATTTTTCTCTGATTTAGTATTTGTTCATCCAAAATCTAGTCATCTGTATACATATATAAAAAAGAAAATATCTGGATAAATGTTCTTTTCAAATAGAGTATATCACAAATTGCATCTATGTCTTTTCATATATTTTTTTATGTGAACAGGTGGATACAAAACGGCGTCGCAGATGATGTGCGCAAGATGTGTATTATTGTACTTATCCAATGCAAACAAACACATAAGCAATGATGAAAAAAGAAAAAAAAAGTGTGAATGGGTGAAAGAAGGGAACAGTGATGGAGAAACTCCTCGTTTCTACTTTTTAATTTCAAGGATGTGTTTGGTTGTCTGTATTTATGTGATGTAGATTCTCCTTTCTTTTTCTTTGTAAAAGCAAATAGTATTTCAACATAATAGTTACAGGGCTCATTAGATGCTCTCTACCTGTTGGCTAGTTTAGGTAGAGTTGCGAGTGGTTAAAGTGATATTAGAATTTCATTATAGCATGTAATTTTATGAAATGATTGGTGATTACTTATTTTGTATCATAACTTACTAATATTTGTAGTTTCCATTGTCTCCTATCTTCAAGTTTCAGGATCAGAAACTTCGTCAGCTCAAGAGTGGAAGTGAAAGGGCTTTACCATTTTTCGTATCAATCGTAATACACGGGTATTAGTCTTTTACCACTATGTTCTGGTAATTTATCTTCATGCATGATTGGCAGTGGCATACACATTAGGATGTGTGCATAGTGGGATGTTACATACACGTGTAATCTTGCCCGATGAATTCACCGAGTGTAACATAAAACAAACAAATAAATCTATATTCAATATTTCTATACTTATTTTGGATCAAGTACGAATGTCTACACAAATTGTCTTCCTAAGTACACTTTGTTTTCCTTGGAGTTTGAGACTTTTAGTATACAGTGACATGACTAGTTAAGAGGCTTCATCTTCTGCAGTTAGACTTCATTTTTCAGTAACAGAAAATAAATTTCGGTACTCCAGAATCCATTTACACGGTTAAGTCATCGAATAACTGCTTTTAATTTGACTTTGCTCTCTTCCATACAATGACAGTACCACCAAAATCGGAAGAAGCCAAAAAGTTCTCTCCATGGTTCCAAGCAATGCCTATAACTGGGTAGCTGTGACCCTGCAATCATAATCAATAGTCGGTTCAGTACGAAATCGTTGATGTACATAAAGTGAAAATAAAATGAAAATAAAATCTTGGAATTGAGTGAGATAAACCTGCAGCTTGTTCACACATGTATGCCTCGGCCGTGTTAAATCGTAGAAATAGACATTTGCATCCTCGCTCCCAGCAACTAAATTAGTAAAAGAGATCAACCTCAAACTTTTAGTAACTTACAAAAATATTTACGTGCGTAATGACTTAGCAAGCATACCTATGTATTCTCCTTTCTCAAGGGAAAGCAAAGGGCAAAATGATGCACGGATGCTATGCAAACGTGGCGCCAATTTCAGTGCGCAACGAACTGTCAAATAACCTTGTACCTCCAAAGAGACGCTACAAAGTTGAACAAATTTCACCCCGTTCAAATCAAATAATTCCAAAAAATCACATATATTAACTACCAAAACAAATGTTTATTGAAAGCTAAACCAACCTGAAGAAAGACAAACTTCCATCTCGACAAAAGGTGAGCAGTACTGGACCCCGTGCCAGCAGAGAGAAGGTTCTGTACTGTACAGTAGTGACTGGAGATTTGTGCTTAGCTTTGCTTCGATGTCGGTGAGTACGAGATAAAGCACCAGTATGTGAGTTCATAGTAACTGTGTATATACATCCCTGCACAGAGTTATGACAAAAGTGTTTTAAGGAAAAAAATTCTAAATGATTATCAGCAGTATAAATCCTTCTCCATGGAGACCACACATACCTGAGCATCACCACAGAAAATAAGTTGACCGGTGTGGTCAAGGTCCATGGCAGTTACCTCACTGTCAAATGTTGACTTGTTTATTGTTCTTCCAGTACTGAAATTGAACACCTGGAATTCAAGTTACAAGAGTTGATATGAGCAATCTGGGGAATAATATGAAGTACCTGTGCAAGGAGAAGCTGAGGAGACAAGTACTAATTTGTTTCGCTACATTGAAAAGGCTTAAATTCCAGAATTTTGAAAAAAACAACAATTCTGACTACCCCGTGACACCACGTTGATGTAATTGGTAAAAGTAGCAAAGAAATTACCATTATCTCTTTATTTGCATTTCCTACTGAAAGAAAATTGTTGTTAACCTGCACAGTTAAGGTAGAAAGAATTAAAATTTTCCCCTGTGGGCCCATCAGCTAAATTCTTAAGATTGAAATGTACTTACAGGATGAAAACGAATACAAAGTTGTGAAGAGACTCCATAAATCACCCTCATGCAAACGCCTTTGGAGATATCCCATACTCGTACCGTCTTATCAACTGAGGCAGATGCAATGTACTGATTGTTTGTTGAGAAGTCGAAATCTGAAAGGGAAAGACATTCAGATCCGAATGACCATCAAATTGCTTAGCAAGCTCGAACTACAAACCTCCCTACAGCATCTAAAGAAAAGACATTTAATTGGCTAAATCATGTCTGATTAATGCACCTGAACCATGTCTCAGTTGTATCACATTCATATCTTATAGTACAAAACTAAATCCGCGCGAATTTCAAAAATCCTTAATCAATCTGCATATAAGTATTCGTGTAATGGGAAAACATCAAAATTCTTGATCGTAGCACAATATCATTAAATCACAGGAGCAACTCTTTCTATTGACATAATGTAGGACATTGTGCTAACAAAGCTAGTTAACATACATAGGCAATTATACGTTCTAGTAATAAGAAGCCTAGTTTTTTTCCCCACTATCAACATCTGATAGAAGATGATTCCACCAATGGGACCATAATTATTAAATAAAAATGAGCATAGAAGTATAGAAAAGATTTACATAGTACCAGTTGATCCAACCTGTGACGTCTTTTGTGTGCCCTGTAAACACCTTCGGAATCGATGGTGGAGTAGAGACAGTGCACACGGTCAAGCTTCCATCTGTTGCTCCATAAGCAAGTAGATCCGAACTCATGTGGCCAAACTTTATAACCGTAACTATAAAATAAATACACCATAAATTTTATAAAAATACTATAATTCCGACTTTGTAAATGCAACGAAACAATGGACTCTGATTTAAGTGTCAGAAATTACCCATAGCCTTGCATTGGTCTAAAATGCAGTGCATCCCTACAAAGGAATATGCAGGTTCACTCTTTTTACGTGGGTACTCGATATCACTGGCATTAGAACTGAAACTTGTGCTGTGGCTCAGTGTTCGGCTAAAACTTTTTATATCCTATAAATAGATCAAGAAGAGAAAATAAAGATTTGATATCATTCAGAGGGAAAGGTAAATACTTCTAAATGTGGTTGCTAATAGCAAGCAACTTTGTTTATTCTATTCTAATCGTTGTTACAAGCTAGCATCTGCATCTTCATTGGTGATTTACACTGGGCTAAAAACTTTTGGATAAAGCTCCTTAGACATCAATTGCCATAAAAATATTTCGTAGTATAGACTATAAGCTCTCAACACCAAATTGCAAACTTAATGATACCTATATGTCAATTTTGAAAGAAGTAGGTTGAAAATTAAAACTTGACGTTTCCCAACCACTACCAGTCGTCTCAATGAAGATTCTTACAGTAATATCTTATACATAAACACACACACACAATCATATGCATAATTTACATAGTCAATACCGAACAAACATGCATACATTTCCATAATCTTGTTTTTATGCATGTATATAGAAGGCCACTGGACCACCAGTCTTGTTGTCAGAGTCCTCCAAGTCATTCATGCAAAAAGACATGAACATCACGAGGAAACTTAAAAGTAATCACTTTACAATCTTAATTTCCATAAGCCAATTGGTCCTTTTTCTTAGACTCTATAATTAATGTTTTTTATTTATTTACTTCATTAGGACAGTTGCCAAGCAACTCAAGTTAACTCCTCTTTTATCGTTTAACATTCTCAAGTACTTCAATGTAAATAAAACTACAACGAAATATTGAAATGACGGTATAGGATGGCCACATACTCTGTTAGTACTCCAGCTGTCTGCCTCAAAGAATGGAGGGGAGAGTGGACTTGTAGATGGTGCCCATCGTCCACTGATGCATCAACCAGTAAATTAACCTGATGTGAGAATCGTATGGAAGAAAACTTAAATAATAACCTTACTTCATAAAGATATACGCATTTAAAACTAAAAGAAGAAGCTGCAACTGAAGATTTGAATAGTCGCACACACAAAAAAATGTTGATCCAAAATCAGAACCAGAATTTAGCAACCTGTGTCCAGGAGTGCTTGATCGGCTTGGTGTCTGTGCACTCTCCCAATTCCTAGGCCTGTTGATGTAATTGCGGTATGAAACGTAACCTTTTCCATTACATCTCCATTCCTACAACATGCAACTTCGTATATAAGCATTTAAGCATTTAATCAGGGATGCAATCACGAATGAACTTAATAAGATCGATTACATTTTTAAAACGTATATATGAATCAGATTATACAGACTTATAATCAGATTTTGTTGAATGCCACCAACATTAAAACTTTTTCTTCACCAGGTTTAACCGACAGGATATATGAATCTATTTATTTTTATCAATGCTTCAACGACGATCTTTTCCAAAAATTCAGCCAAAACATCTACCTCCGACGTACATACAAGGTTTACTATGCACCTGTAAATCGAAATACAAAGTCACACGCGCGGCGAAAAAACAAAAATACCTTGCGGCGGAGAACGCCGGCCTGCGCCTTGCGGTACAGGAGGATGCGGCGGATTCCGATGTAATTGGGATCGGAATCTGAAGGCGAAGGCTGAAGCAAACAACTGAAGAACTCTGGATCTGAATCTGTATCTCCTTTCCCAATTATTTCATCGTTTTTCGATTTCTGATCATCCTCTTCCGGCGAGATGCTGGTTACCGCAGGATCGGCCATTCGGAGCCGAGCTCAATTTCAACTATTTTTCATTAATTACAGTATTTGGATTCTGTCGGTGAATGAGAGATTGCAGTTTGAAGAATTATATTTGCCCGTTAAACGAATTCGACTGCAGTTGGAGATTTTATATTCGGAGCTGAAAGATTGTGTTGCGTAATTGCATTACGTGCTGTGGGGATTGTTCCAATCACTTCTCTCTACCTTTTTCTTTAGTTTTGACTTCTCTCTCTCTCTCTCTCTCTCTCTCTCTCTCTCTCTCTCTTAATGTAGTTTAATCTTTTCTTCTCTCTGCAAAATTTATGCTATTAACTCTTTCTTTTCTCTCTTCAACAATAGGCAGGTAAATAAAATTAGTGTGTTTATTATTTTAATTGTCATAGTCATAAAAATATTAATTTATTGAAATTTACATTTATAAAGAGTAAATGTAATAATGTATGATCTATTAATCTGAAGTCAAAATGCTAATACTTTTATTGTTGTAATCGAATTACATATAAATATTTTTTCTTTAAAAAAAACATAGAAGTAAATTTCCAAAGAAAAAATAAAAAATAAAAAAAAAATTGAATTAGATATATTATATTTAAATTGGTATCAGAGCTAGATTAAATATAATTATATAACCTAGATCAATACCAATTTGAAACACAATAATATAATCCAACTCATTATTGTACAAAAGATTATTCGATATTTAAACATTTAAGAACATATATTCTCAAGCAATGTGGGAGTCTAACTAACCCAGAATAATTAGTAACCCATTTTTTTTTTTTTTTTTTGCAATCAAAATTAGCAACCCAATTAAAAGATGTATTTCTGCAATTCAGATTTCAGAGTGTTGAAATATTATTGAGGAGAACTGCACTACAAATCTCAATACACGTGGATTCATATTTCGCATCGAAAGAAAAAAAGTTCGCAATATTCGACTTCGTGTGTTCATCTTATCATCTAAAAGCAGTCCAATTAACCGAGAAAACAAATTAAACACAGATTTTTTAGGTAGTAGAATCATCAATCTGGCGCCAAAATCGGTTGAAAAACCAAACCGTATCAGCTTTTACAGCAAATCCATCTTGATTACGATGCCAGCTGTAGTAAGCATGGGTTCTGTTCTTTATATCAAGTGTTGCATGGCCGAAGCTAGCCTCCCTAAACGCTGAGTACTTAGGCTGTGGCTCTGTCATGCTGAAACAAACAATACGGCCGGTATTATTACAACATTTGTCGTAATTCTTCTGATTTAAATAGGTAAATTAAAATGACTTTGGAGTTGGAGCTCTTACATTGTAGCTAGGCCTTCAATATTTCCTCCATCCCCGATTGTTATATATACGGGGGCAGATTGGTCATTCACCGGAGTGCAAATTCCGTTCACAATATTGTAAGCTACGTTAGATACACGTTCCTGCAGCGTCGAAGATAGTGAAATTGTTGAGTTTTTATTGTTGATTTTTTTTTTAAATAAATATAATTAATTAGAAAAAACACAAACCGATCGTTCATATGCGTGGACATGGCCTGCAAATACGAGATCGACTTTGTACTCGACGAACCATGGTTCGTACATGACCCTCATGGTTTCTCCTTCCATGTAGTGGTAGTTGTAGCTATTGTACCATGGAGAATGCATAAGAACAATCAGCCACGGTGTCTCTGACCTGTTGACTTTCGGTAGCTCCGCTTCAAGCCAATTATATTGAGGAGTGTATTTTCCTAAATTAAATAAAAAACGGACACAAAACAAAAAGGTTGATGTTAAAAAATCGAGGTTAAGTATATTCGAGTTTCGTATTTAAGGCACAAGGATATTTTTGTAATTTCATTAATAATCCAAAGTTGTCTTTAGAATTAAGGTCAAAAATCAAAACTAAAAATCTAAACAAAGTAAATTATACTCATCTTAATTAAGTGCACATAGAAGATATATATATAATCAAGGGGACTGAATTAAATAGTTTTTTTTTAATTTATTTTTTCGATTAGGTGCATTCTTACCATATGCCGAATACGAGGACAAAACAATGATGTAAGCTGAAGCTCTCTTGATAGAGTACCAAAAAGGAGCAGTACTTCCTGATGCTTTGAACGGGACACGGTAACGGTGCGTGTAAGGCTTGAAAGGTTTCGTTTCACCCTGCAACGATAATTGGCCACAAATTTCGTCATTAATGAATTTCTACCTCATCAAGAAACTTCTCATGAAGAAACAAATTTATTGCAACACTAACAATTTCAGGAGCAAAGTCGATTTCATGATTGCCAGCTGTCCAAATCCAAGGCTGATAAGCTACATTTCTTTCGACAAATCTTGCCCATGTATCCCATCTAACGTTGTCGTGATTAGGGTAGTTGTCGGCATAAGAAAGGTCTCCAACAAATAATACAGCCTGCCCCTTAATTGGATTGTGCTCGTAATGCGTGAGCGTCCTGTTGGAATCATAACTCTGGCCAAGATCCCCTACAACAAACGAACAAAAGGAATCAAATGATCGAAAACACTCACATTTTGAGGCACGTATATTATATTTTACGAAACTGCTAAAGATTAACATTTAAACAGAAACGAAAACAACAGCGAATTTTAATTCCCGATTATAAATTTCCCGGTATAAAAATGCTAGAAAGCCTAAAAGCAACATCCCCAATATAATAAGGCAAAAAGTAAGTACTGTTGAATCTCGATAAATTAATATTCTCCCTTAAATAATATTATTTTCTCGGTCGCGACTCGTAGTAACCGTATTAAATTATTAGTTCAATAATTTAATATTTCAGTAAATTAATAGAATTTTGCTTAGTCATATAAAATTATAGAAGTGTAATTGTACCTATGAGACCAAAAGTATATGGAACATCAGGGCCAACTTCTGGAGGTGTAGTGAACCAGAATGTTCTTGTTGTGTTCCCAATTCCAACCTCGTAGTAATATTTGGTCTCGTGCTGCAGGGAAATAAATTAAGATTAAAATTAAATAAAAAGAGAGATTTTTGACCGTTGATTATAAAAAGTACAACTGTAGAACAGAGAAGAAGATTGTACCTCCAAATTCCTAATAGTGCAGTGATGGATAAAACCAGAGGTGTAATTGTAAAACTTGTATCTGGTTAGGCTGCCCTTTGCCTTATTCTTGTGAGCACTCTTCTCGGCCCAGTATAGAACTGTGTTTGAGCCTGGCTCCTCTACAGTTACCCACGATACAATTACTGCTTTTCCTACATGATCTCCTTGAGTTATATGTACCTATTAAAAAGTAAGATCACAAGAATTTAAAAAAATTCAAAAAAAAAAAAAAAGAAGAGAGAGAGAGAGGAGAGAGAGAGAGGAAGAAGACCTGTTGAGGCGCATTATAGCCGGGAGGCACCTTGAAGACATCGCTGTCAAGTGGCATATCGACAGTCTTCTCAACTTTCCTCACGAAACTACTCGTGACACCTCCATTGCACAGAACCGCAGCATTGAGAACCGCAGCAGTTAGAATAGCTAGCACAAACGTTGTTCCCAGTGCACTCATCTTTCTCAGCAAGAACACTCTGATCACATTCCAGAAGCAGGCATATATGAATACAAAGCAATTAAGAAGTAATATTACGCTGGATTAACGGGGAATTAATATATATTATTGCTAATTACATCCAGGATTGTAGACGAATATATACGTTGTTTTTTTTTTTTAAGCAGTCAAACCTTCTAATCTCGAGTATCGGACCACTGGGACCAAAATACTAGCTATATATCGTAATAAATTTTCTGGACAAAAAAATTAATTTCTGTAATAAAATGTGAAAAAGGTTGGGAGTTGTGAAAAAAACAGAGCTTTTTTTTTTGATAGAAAAAAAAAAAAAAAAAAAAAAAAGTCAAGAGTCGATGAGGATGTGTGAATATGACGTATCGGCTATCAGCCAATCACAATGGAATATAAAAAGTCAAGAGTCGATGAGGCAAAGGACAGTAGCATGGGCCAAACTTTAGAGCCGAATAGCCGATATAGTGGAAATATCTAAGTTCCTCTGAAAACGACCGTCTTATGCAATCAACCTTTTTCTTATTATCTTTATAAAATACTTTCTTTTTCTTAAATAATCTAAATATCTAGATTTTGATTTCATACTTAGGTTTTGTTTGATAAAATTAAGCACTAAACACTTAATGCTGAATAAATAATTGAATAAATAACTGAATGATTAAGATGGACGTTTGATCACTGAATGCTGAACATTTAAGTTTGTTTGATAACTGAAAAAAACTATTGCATCTGAATAATATAATTTTACTATATTAACCCTTATAATTGTTAAACATATATTTATTTACTAACAAAATTATTAACTATGTCTATTGTAATTATTATATTATATTTCTTTTCACAAAATTTATCTAAACTATACATTTATTACATATAAAAAGTAAAACTTTCAAGATAAATTTGATTGTAATAACTAATATCTGTAACAAAGTGAAAATGAAAAATAAATAATATTCCAATATTTCATTAGTGGAAGAACCAAACTGTGGCTAATCATATTTTTATTGTAAAATCATGAATCAAAAACAAATTACATAAACAATCTTTGAAATATCTGGCAAACTATTAACAAGGCCACCGCTTTGTGTTGTCATAAAAAAGTCCACCACTTTCAACAAATTTTAGGGATAATATTGTCTAAAATTATATTCATTTCAATTCAGCCGATCACTGAACGAATAAGACTTGATTTTTCGGCTGAATCGGTCAGCAGAAATTGCTTCCATTCAGAGTTAAGTACCAAACAAACTGAATGCTTCTATCTGACCGAACAAGGCCTTAGTCCTATTAAATTTTGGGCTAATAAACCCTCTTATATTTGTGTTATTACAACCACCTCCCTTACCTCTAATTTTTTCTACATGTTCACCCTTATGGAGTCAAAGTTAACGAAACATTTTAGATTCTATGAAATGTTCTCTAGTTTGTACTCGTTTTGTGCAAAATTGTAGTTTTTGATGCACCACAATTTGATATTTACAGGCCAAGAGACTTATCGTATAATCATCTTGTTTCAAAATGTCGAATTGAAGCGGGGTAAAACAGGTACAAACCGAAGAATATTTCACTCTAAATTTGACAGCACAAGGATGGATGTGTAAGAAAATTCATAATTTAGAGAGTATTTGTAACTGAAATGATTTGTGCAGGCTTAAATTAAACATTCAGGCACATTTTTTACCATTTCTCAAAAACCAAAAGGTAAAAAACTCAAAAAACTCTCTCAACCCTCTCGATTTTCATTCGCAAAGCCCGTGCAAATCGTCAACAGATCAGAGGTAATTTTTACGTTTTTACGATCCTCTTGTTATGTAGATTACGAATCCGAAAAAAAAAACGAAAAAAACCGAGCTTAGCAACACTCGTGTGAATTTACACGAGCGAAACCACTTCGCTCGTGTAAATTCACTCGAGTGTGAATTAAATTTTTTTTTTTTTTTTTTTTTTTTTTTTTTTTTTTATTTCGTAAAAAATAGGAGTTTGATTTTTTCTCGGTGTGAATTTACACGAGCGAAGTGGTTCCGCTCGTGTAAATTCACACGAGTGTTTAAAATTTTTTTTTTTTTTTTTTTATATTTTTTTTTTTAATAAATTAATTAGTTTAATTAGCAGGTGTGCTCGTGCAAACACATGCGAGCACTTTTGAAGTGCTCGCATGTTTTTGCACGAGCACAACAAATTTTTCTTTTTTTTTTTTTTTTTTTTTTTTTAATAAATTAATTAGTTTAATTAGAAGGTGTGCTCGTGCAAAAATATGCGAGCACTTCAAAAGTGCTCGCATGTTTTTGCACGAGCACCACACAAAAGGTTTTTTTTTTTTTTTTTTTTTTTTAATTTCATTATTTAAATGTTTTTTTTTTATTAAATGAAATATTAATAAAGTGTTTATTTAAAATGTAGATGGCAGGAGGCCGGGGGAAAAGTCTTATGAGTCAAGTTGCCGGTAAAGGCAAGAGCTTAATGAAAGCCTTGAGCGGAAAGGGTGACAATCCGGAAGATCCGGATCGCATTGGAGACCGAGATGTCCTTGCTTCCGCCCGTAGAAGAAAGCAGTTAGCTCGAGAAGCAGCGTTACAGCGGGAAGATGAGAGATTGAGACGAGAAGCTGTTGCAGCTGGAGCCGGACCTTGTCGACCTACACACGATCTCCAGCTAGCTCGTAGTACATTGCCACATCCCGACGATGATGATGACCACAACAACAATCCAGATAATATGGATACTGACGAGGAGGTGGAGGAAGATGATGTACATCAGGATCGTAAAGCTGGTCGTGCCTTACCCTTTCCGCAGCTGCCTGGTCCGGCGTACTTGGAGGGTCCGTGCGATGGAGGGCCGCAAAATTTAGAGTTTATGCGATGGTTCAAGTCGCATATAGCGATGTACATTTGGGAAGGATATGTAAGTTTTTCTGTCAACACGTGCTTTACATAATTCTTATATTATTCATTATTTTTAGCTAACAATACATGCAATATTTTTCAGGAGCGCCGTGAAACTACACGGTGCGAGTCGAGGACCAAAGCACTCGAGGACTACCGCGGCCCGCAGGATAACACGATGATTGCGAGGCTGGAGGCAACAGATCTTTACCACTTACGAGACTGTTTTCTGAAGAAGATGAACAAGAACCTCATGCTAGCTTTCGTGGAGAGGTGGCAGCCGGAGACGAACAGTTTCCACATGCCATGGGGCGAGATGACGATCACGCTCCACGATGTCGCTTTCATCATGGGGTTGCGGCTGGACGGACCAGCAGTTTCTGAAATTCGCCCGGTAGAAGAGTGCTCACAGAGTCTTGCATCTGTATTGGGTCTCGGTCTGATGGACACCAATGACATGTTTCGAAACAAGGGAGTTGGTTGGGTTAAGGTGAGAGATCAGTTGACCCTTCCCTCCGCCACAGACGAGAAGAAGATGAAGGGCTACTTGATGTTTCTGCTTGGGTCTGTTTTGTTTGTAGACAAAACAGGGAGTAACATGAAGCCGTGGTGGATCCATTTTACCAACGATCTCGATAATGTCGGCAAGTATTCGTGGGCTTCGGCATGCTTAGCAAACATGTACCGCCAATTGGGTATTGCCACCCGCGCTGGGATGAACAGTCTCTGTGGATGTGTTATTCTCCTTCTGGTACGTGTACCTTTATTAGTAATTATTTATTTATTTAAACTTCTATTTTATTTATTTATTCATTGGTGTTTGTTTTCAGTGCTGGATCTTTGAGCATTTCCCCTGCTTTCGACCACCTCTTTCCCGTTCATATGCCGAGTTTGAGCCTCGATGCAGAAGGTGGGCCCATGGTGGAGGCAATAAAACCACGCTGCAGGAATACCGGAAAATACTCGACGCCATGATCGTTATGTAGCGACATAGGAATAATACGTGATAACGCGGGGTTCCCAACTAGTGGTAGGTGAGTGATGCTACCCCGTTCAGTGAATATTAATACCATTGCGTTGTATCTTGTAGCGATCGCCAACCCCATATCTGTTGACATCCATTTCGTCCGTGGCGCCGGTCCCCTCTCATGACTGCATGTCAAGATATAATCAGCGACTGTATTTCGACCCCCCTCATCCCCACCAAAAATATTAGCATATAGATTGTAACGCTCCATAAACTCTTCAACCAAGTCAGTTCTGACTTGTGGCCATCTCTCTTGACTGCCGTAAACAACTTCGGCTATGCATCGGTAGCCACAATTTCCATCGGCCCTCACATTAACGTATGAGGCTATGGACTGTGCGAGAAACGGAGGAAGGAAGGAAAAGAAATTGACCCGGTCGCCGGCAGTAACAACTGATTCTTCCGTCGATTTAGTACATCCGCGAGGACGACCTTTAACCTTTGACTCTGGCGTATCAGCTTTAAATTTTGAGTCTGGCGTCCTTTCGGTCGGGGTTTTGCGACCCTTAGAGCCGGAAGAAGATTTAACCTCGGATTTCCGATTCATCGTGTGCTCATATCCGGACAAGTTCCTCTTCATCGAGTTATTCTTAGGTCGTCCCTTGGCCTTCACAAATGACGGCTCTTGTAAATACGTTGAAGAAGGATTATTTAGGTCCCGTAAATAGTCGGCCGCATTTTTTTGGGACATGTAATCTTTGTTTGATAACTTCTCGAACTCATCGAGAAGAACTTTCTTAATTGCAACTGTGCGATCAAACGGTTCCTCCTCGTCCTCCCATGGATCCGACTTTGGCTCGACAACCAACGTTCTCCAGAATGGATGTAACTGTTGCGGATAAAAAGTATCTCCCTCAGCAATTTTAACTGCAATCATACACGCACACGGGAGTCCGTGGGTTCGGCTTAGGTAACAGTTGCAACTATCCGGATTATTTTCCAATTTTTCGTACTCTTTATCCAACAGGTCCAGTGCTTTGTGTGATACGTTACATACCAAAGCACCGAAGCACGACAGTGAAGTACTGTACATCCTGACTGTTCTACTACTTTCGTTTTCCACCTTCAATTCATTAATTTGAAGGTCAACTTGCGCATCTAGTGCATTTTGAACTGTATCCATAGCTCCAGTCGATGTTTGGATCCAAAGCTTCGATGCACGATGTGCACTCTCTACTCTGTTTCGAGAAAACACTCAAATAATGAATAAATGTAACATGTGTATAAAAGATTATACGTAACGAGTTTATAGTAAAATCAATTTATATACCTGTTAGTCGTCGTGTTACCGAAATGAACGATGTTGTTGGTCCAACACTTAACAAATCTCTCCTTATAAATCAACCACGTTTCATTGATGTAAGTTATCAGCTTCGGATATTGCCCGTACAAACTAACTATCTCTCTATAGTTGCATTCGTATTCTTCCTCGGTCTCAGATTCGACTAATTTTGCCCACACCGTCCTCCGGAACAGTATACCCAACTTGGTGTTACCCAAGAATTTTGACGCGTTTGCCTCAACGTTTCTGTTTATGTGATATAAACATAACATGTGATGCGAATGTGGAAACACGTTTGGCAATGCTTTCAGTAGGCCCAGCTCACGATCTGTCAGTATCACTTCTGGTTCTATCCCGATTGGTAATATGTCTCGCAAACATCGCAATGTCCATGCATAAGTGTCCCCATCTTCACGTGACATAAAAGCAACGGCAATAGTGAAGTTCCTTCCCACGGGAGTAACCCCAATGATCTCCAAAAGAGGCATTTCATATCTACATGAAGGTAATTATAATTTAGTCAACTCTTACATATATATATATATAATAAATGTAATACACATTTAAATAATTATTACCTGTTAGTCTTGTACGTGCAATCCATCAGGATGACGTATGGAAATAACTGCAAAAGCTTTATTGAATCAGGGTGCGCAAACATAACGTCTTGCACTGTATCACCAGCTGGATTTGTTCGATGCCATTTGCTGTATCCACTCTCACTTAGTTCGTGCCACAGATGTTGTATAACTGTTTTTCCTTTCATTTCCTCTCGTCTAATTTTCTGTGATTCATTGTACACTTCTCTCAAGGACGCAGCCGTATCCGGATTCATCTGCCTCAGATGATGCAAAATTTCCTTCGGCTTCACATGGCTCTTTTTCAGTATCTTTGTCACTTCTCGTTGCTCTTCAGTCAGGCGACTTAGCGAACGTAGTCCTTGTGGATATTTATGAGGATTATGATTGTGCTTGCCATTTTTTATGGTAAGGCGCCATAATCCATCCCGACCCTCTTTACCCCATAGCGCAAAAGGGCATTTACACTTTATTGAACCGGACTTCCGGCTTGTTTCGACCTCTGCATTTTTTCCTCGACTCTTATAGGCTCTTTTGCAAGTCAAATACTGTCGGCCCTCGTGGTAAGACTGTCGCCTAATCTCATGTCCATGACTGATGGCCATATTCATCGCCCACTCGACTAGTGCATCTTTACTATCAAATGCAGTCGAAATTGTGAAAAATTCACTGAAATCATGTAGCTCGAATGTTTCAATATCTTCATCCACATCTATGTATACTTCCTGTTTTTATATTAATGTAATTAGCAAATTATAAAACTAAAGGATAAAACTTAAAAAAAAAAAAAAAAAAAAAAAAAAAAAAAAAAAAAAATTGTGGTGCTCGTGTGATTTCACACGAAAGTGGTGGACTTTTTTATGACATTTCACACGAGCAAACCTCCAGTTTGCCAGATATTTCAAAGCACACAACCTAATTAAAAAAAAAAAAAAAATTTGTTCTTGAGCTCGTGTGAATTTACGCGAGCACTTGGCAAGTGCTCACGTAAATTCACACGAGTAGATGAATTTTCGGGAAAAAAACGAAAAACTTACATTCGGGTCTAAGTTGTTTGGATCCATCGCAAAAATTGTTGAATATCTGAAATTTTTCACTTTGAATGTTGAGTTTTCTTTTTTTATAGGATTTGGTAGGAATAGTACAAAAGGTAAATAGTTGTGGTAAAAAGGTAAAAAACCATGGTAAAAAAGTGCCTGAATGTTTAATTTGGCCTGCGTATATCACCACCCTATTTGTAATTGCCCAAAAATTAGTGGTTTTTTCGTAATTTGACATTACCCCTCCATAATTTATCCTTTTCTTATCATAAAAAAAGCTGCCAACTATAATCAAGTGACAGAATCTTCTTAGGCCCTTTTTCCTAGATAACTTTCCCGCACTACAAAGTCAAATGTAAAACTGGAAAATCGCACTAGTATTGGTTTAGGTTATGGTCCAATAGTGGACCAAAATGAATGCTCCAACCAAATCCACAGTTAGTGAAATATTGGACCCCAAAATCATCGCAAGTAGTATGCGAATACAACCAAAGAATCATAAGTCCATTTATTTAAATTCAATTCATCTCAGAAGCAAACATAATGCAGCTAATCAAACAGAAATCATTTGTAGCACTAAAGTTCTACAACGTGACTTCACATTTCAAATTGAAAAAGAATCAAAATACACTTCGTGTTCTCTGACTCGTATACAATTCGACAATCGACCCCATTTATTTAAGCTTGTTTAAGCACGCACCACTCCTATTCTAAGTTGCCCGAACAAAAAATATATGTATATATCACAAACTGCACAAATTACGAAAAAAAAGGAGAACCGAAACAAATTAGAATGCGAAAATTCCACTGCTTCAAGATTGAGCGCTCGTAGAATCATCAATCGGATTCCAATATCTATTGGAAAACCACATTGTATCAGCTTGTACAGCGTAACCATCCTGGTTACGGTGCCAACCATAGTAAGCATGCGTTCTGTTCTTTATATCAAACGTTGCATGGCCGAAGCTCGCCTCTCTAAATGCCGAGTACTCAGGCTGTGGCACTGTCATGCTGAATAACATAATTAAGGTATAACATTAGCCATAATTCTTCTGATTTTTCGAGGTAATTAAATAATTAAGTCTTACTTGTTGGCCAAGCCTTCAATATTTCCTCCATCTCCGATGGTTATGTAGACCGGCGCGGACAGGTCATTCACCGGAGTGCAGATTCCGTTCACAACATTGTAAGCTATGTTAGACACACGGTGCTGCAATAAAGAAGCATATATATTATACTGACTGTTGTATGCAAATAAGGAAAAAGAAAAGAATAAAAGTATACCGATCGCTCGTACGCATGAACATGGCCAGCAAATACGACATCGACTTTGTACTTGACAAACCATGGTTCAAACATGACTCTCATGGATTCTCCTTCCATATAGTGATAGTGGTTACTATTGTACCACGGTGAATGCAACAGAACAATCAACCACGGTGTTTCGGACCTGTTGACTTTCGGTAGCTCCTGCTCGAGCCACTTATACTGAGGAGTGTATTTGCCTTCAAGAAACCAAAAAAAAAAAAAAAAGAAGGAAGGAAGAAAACGGAATCAACTTATAAGTTTCATATTTAACCGAAGAGTAATAAATAGAAAGTGAAATAGTTTTCTTTAGTTACGGGAATTCTTTTACCGTATGCCGAATATGAAGACAAGACTATGACGTAAGCCGAAGCTCTCTTGATAGAGTACCATAAAGGAGAAGTGCTGTTTGATGATTTGAACGGGACATGATAACGGTGCGTAAAAGGCTTGAAAGGTTTCGTTTCACCCTGCAATGCAATTATGACTACTTTGTCAAAATTCATTCTTTCGACGAACAAGTGTGGCAAGTAAGTAATTAACCATATTTTGACATCGAAGATTTGAAATAAATGCTAATACAAATAATACGATCAAACATTAGTTTATTAATTCTGTGCTCTGTTCTTTTGAATCATACATGCAAACAATGAATTTGCACGAGACTTACAATTTCGGGGGCGTAATCAAGTTCGTGATTGCCAGCTGTCCAAATCCAAGGTTGATAAGCCACACTTCTTTCGACGAACCTTGCCCATGTATCCCATCTAACATTGTCGTGATTAGGATAGTTGTCAGCGTAAGAAAGGTCTCCAACAAATAATACAGTTTGTCCCTTTGTTGGATTTTGCTCGTAGTGTGTAAGTGTCGAGTTCGAATCATAAGTCTGGCCAAGATCCCCTACGGAGAAGCAAAAACTCAAAAGGATTAAAATACTCGTACATAATTAAACATGCTCATTTTATATATAATATCATCATAACAGTGCATTTTTTAGCTTTCACTTTCGAAAAACTTAATATTTTCGAATGCATTTGAAGCACAATTCGTCGAAAGCAACTTAAGCTTTTTTTTCATAAATAATTAAATTTCTATGCATTCGGCTTTCAATTGGATCATCCCCTATATATATATTCTTGAAAACGATCACCGATCACACAACCAAAATGTTTTTCGGGAAACCTAAACGACTAATAATCCACTAAATTACGTAACCGAATCCAATTATTATAGCCTATAATAATATTCTAGCAAGCCTAATAGTAACACACCATATAATTCTAAAACAAAATAAAAAATAAAAAAATAAAAATAAAAGTACCGATAAGACCGAAAGTGTATGGAACATCAGGGCCAACTTCTGGTGGTGTAGTGAACCAGAAAGTTCTTGTTGTGTGCCCAATTCCAACCTCATAGTAATATTTGGTGTCATACTGCAAAATATAACATTAAATAATTAATGTTAAAAATTAAACTTGTGAATGTACATTCAAAATATTAACAGAATAAAGTTTGTACCTCCAAATTCCTAATAGTGCAGTGATGGATATAACCAGAAGTGTAATTGTAGAATTTGTACTTGGTGACTTTCCCCTTTGCCTTATGCTTGTGACCACTGTTCTCAGCCCAATACAGAACTGTGTTTGAACCTGGCTCCTCTACAGTTACCCATGATACAATCACTGCTTTTCCTATATGATCTCCTTGGGTTATATGTACCTATAACCAAACCAAAATTAACACACATCCACAAAATGTATGGTTAAATAGATAAAATCCGTAGAAATTACTACTGCAGAGGAATCCTCGAATATCCAACCATATATAAATAATAAAATACTCAATGCAGAATAAATATCTATTACAAAACAAGACAAAATTAACTAATTAATTAATTTAGCGCTAAAAGACAAAAACGTTGGAGATCAATGATTATCAGAAAAAGTAGGTTTATTTTTAAATAGAATAATAATAAATTAAGAGAGAGAGAGAGAGAGAGAGAGAGAGAAACCTGTTGGGGGGCATTATGGCCGGGAGGCACGTTGAAGACGTCACTGTCAAGTGGCATATCACCACTCTTCTCATCTTTCCTAACAAAAGAACTCGTGCTTCCCCCACTGCACAGAACCGCAGAATTAAGAACCGTAGCAGCTAGAACAGCCAGCACAAACGTTGTTCCCGATGCACCCATCTTTCTTATCTATCTATTTTGTAACCGTTGCACCAAGAACAGGGAGCCCACCGTGTTATCTTCCTCTCACATTCCACAAGGCAGGAGATACGAAGAGATATAAATACAAGGCGATTGAGAAGAAGAATATTACGCTGAATTAACGGGGAATATTATTGCGTAATACTGCGTATTAGCGGGGGAATATCCACACATTTATACGGATAACCTACGTTTACTTATTTATTTATTTATGTATTTACTTTTTCATTGAAATTGCATACAGATCGGACCACTTATTTGTAGTATATGTTATTGTTACACCATTTTTGAAGAAATTATTAAAGGTTGGGAGTGAGTATAACAAGAGGCAGCATTTATGGGGATGTGACGTTGACTTGTGGTTTAAGAATTCGATGCAATTAATTAAAGATTAGGGTTCCTCCATTAATTAAGATTAGGGGAAATGTTGAGATTAAACTTTATAATCCCAACTCTTGCACCATTGGACGGCAAGACAATTAATTGCCATTTGGGATTTTTTTCAGCTTGATATTATTAATTTGTTAGTGTGACGTAGATGAATTTAATATTCTTCAATTTTTTTTTTTAATAAATTTCCCTTTGGGCCTTTTCTATTATGAATTAAGTTTTCTTTGTTTTCTTCTAGCGAAATGAAATTGATGGGCTTCGATTCAAGCAGGTCAAGTTAATGGGCTCGATAGATCATACCCAATTATACCACTAGCAAACCTAGTTAATTGTCTCTGATTTGTAAAGATGTCTTTTTTTTTTTTTTTTTTTTTTTTTTTTTTTTTTTTTTGTGAACTGCGCTGTTCGGTTTTGGTTTCGATTTGATTTATGATGATTATAGTTAGTCCAACTCATATTAAAATCACCAATAAATCCAAAATCTGTTGATCAGTGATTCTAACTTCTTGAATCTGAAGATATGTTGATCAAGGGTAGTTCATGAATCAGTGGTGGAGAATGAAGTAGCTCAAGCAACCAATGAAAGGAGATTGTTGAGCTAGTAGTTATTTGTATTAGCGTTTATTTCTTTTATATACAGTAGAAACTCGATAAATTAATAACCTCGATTAAATAATAGTTTTTCTTGATCCCGACTCGGTGAAAATGTGTTAAATTATTAACTCGAAATTTTATATTTCGCTATATTAATAGAAATTTCCTCAGTTCCGACTGTATAAATTTGTAGAGGTTTAACTCTATAAGATTAGTTTTTTGTTTCCACAAATACTAAGATGTCGAGAATTGATAGAATTGATAACAAAATTTAATTGGAAAATGGTTACTATTAAATCAGAAATATTATTGAAAAATCACATTTGATATTAAAATTAATTTAACGAACGAACATCTGATTACTAATTAATCAACTAATCAATTAAAATTAAATCGAAGTCGAGAACAATATGTTGGTGTGCAATCGAATGTAGTTGTGTAAATTGTAGAGGTCTTGTTTACGCCTCTTGCAAACAGAAGAAGCAAAGCAGTATCCCAAGCAAATGAGATTCCACCACGTGTACATTCTCTATTGGCCGCTCCAAATATCTCCCACGCTTTATAGAGAAGGAATAACGTAATCTGAAAGTGAAACCCTAAATATATGCCATGGCTTCACGCTTTGCCATCCTGCTCCTCTCTTTTCTCCTCATTGCGACGTCGTTTAGATGCTCAATCGCCGATGCTGACGTCAATGAAGGCGCCGTCGGGAGCGACGATCTTGTGATCCGGCAAGTCGTGGACCACGGAGAAGACGAAGTCGTCGGCGAGAACTCGTTGCTGAACGCCGACCACCACTTCGCGATCTTCAAGAGGAAATTTGGGAAAACGTACACTGATAAGGCGGAGCACGATTACAGATTGTCGGTCTTCAAGGCTAACATGCGCCGCGCGGTCCAACACCAGAAGATCGACCCCTCGGCTGTCCACGGTGTCACGCAATTCTCCGATCTCACCCCGAGAGAGTTCCGCAGCCGATTCCTCGGCGTCAATAGGCGGCTCCGCCTCCCTTCCGACGCTCACAAGGCGCCGATTCTGCCGACGAATGATTTACCTGCGGACTTTGATTGGAGAGATCGCGGCGCTGTTACGGCGGTGAAGAATCAGGTTAGCGCGGAATTAGGTTTTGCTTTACAATTTTTATTCGATGTTTTTTAATAATTAAATAGGATCCGCCATAACGTTTTTGCAAATATTAGGGTTACGATTATTTTGTTACATTTACAGACTTAATTGATTAGTTATTCACTGATTCACGTGACGATTAATTTATTCTGTAACTCATGCATATATCATTCATTTATGATCTTTAACTGCGTGGTTGTTAGGGTTCCTGTGGATCTTGTTGGTCGTTTAGCACCACAGGAGCTTTAGAAGGTGCCAACTTCCTTGCGACAGGAAATCTCGAGAGCCTCAGCGAACAACAGCTTGTCGACTGTGATCACGAGGTTTGATTCATTTAACCTTTACTGCTATTTCATTGTCTTTCGGACTTTGGTATTAGTTTCTCATAGTATCATGTTGGTTCTATGTTCTTAATTTAATGCTGTTATTAGTATCTAATCGTATTGTTTTATATGAGTATTGAATGTTTGAATGGATGGATATTTTTGTTTAGCTGGTCAGAAGACGACATGTGAATACAATTATTTGGATGTTTTTGAATTAGTGTGTTTGAAATTGATGATTGGACGTTACCTCGTTGGCTGATAAGTATGCATAAAAAAAATTACAATGATAACTGGGCAATAAGGACATTATAGATAATGAACGAGAAAGTAGGTCCCTTATATCAATTGCATATTTGCTTAAGTTCGATATCGCAGACCATAATTGTTTAAGTTGACCTGACAAATAGTCTGTAGGCATAAGTCATAATACTTCCTCATAGTAAAGTACTTAAGGTTCAAAGATAAATAAATTTGCTAAATATGCCTTTCTCCACGTGGTTGATAATGCTTTTGAAAGTATTTACATTCAGTCATGTCTGAGGCGATAATGTTGGCATTCGTGCACATTATCGTTGACAGTTGAAATGGAAATAGTAGTCCCATTTTTTTCGGAATTAAATAGAATTAAGCAGCTTGAAAAAAGAGGTCATTCATAAAAGGTGTATAAAATGGTTTGGAATACTTATGATTTTCAATTGTGATTTTTTCGTTTTAAATTTTATTTGGAATCATCTGTTGTTCTACCCTTGGAGCTTGTTTATGTTGTGGTATTAGCTTCGATGTACTATTCTGTCCAAGCTAGTAGTATCATGCTTGCATTTTAATATGAATTATCCTAGGAACCCAATATGTTTTTCCCCGATACATTTATGAGTCGTCTTCGGATACATTTTTACTAGTCAAATGTAGTATCATTGGGAAAACTCAATTTTGCCCCAACTGGTTTTTGAAAAATGTCAAAGTGAACTAACGACATGTAGCAAAATAGATGAGGACATTTTTGTGAAACACCGCTTTAATACTTCATCAATAATGCGTAGTAAACAAGATATTATGTGATATACCATTCATTATTCAACATACTAAATACACGTCATGAATTATATTAATAATGCATATCCTTCAAACTGCATACATCTCATCAATACCTTTAAAATATAATAATACACCCGAATAGAAAAATATAGATCTCTACTACTCTGCTGTGCTGTTTACTGAAGCTTTTACTCTGCAGTGTGATCCAGAAGAAAAAGATTCATGCGACTCAGGCTGCAACGGTGGACTGATGAATAGTGCTTTCGAATACACACTTAAAGCTGGTGGACTCATGCGAGAAGCTGACTATCCATACACGGGCACTGATCGAGGAACTTGCAAATTTGAGAAGACCAAAATTGCTGCAAAGGTTGCCAACTTTAGCGTTGTATCCCTTGATGAAGATCAAATTGCAGCAAATCTTGTCAAGAATGGCCCTCTTGCCGGTACATATCCCAATTGCTCATTTTTTCACATTCTTTACTGTGTCTCTCTTTTTTCATGAAAAGAATAATTAAATCTATTACTGTGGTTACTTCACATGCATCAAATTTCCTTTAGACATGAGCTTTTCATCCACTGCATTTTCTATTGACTTCCTCACACGCACACACAAAGGAGAAAATTGTTATCTCGGCCAAATATTTGAAATGGTACACTAAATTTCCATAGGCTTGATCAATTGATGCTAATGTTGTTGAATTGGTTTTATTGGGTGCAGTGGCTATCAATGCAGCTTACATGCAGACATACATGAAAGGAGTCTCATGCCCATACATATGCACAAAGCGATTGGATCACGGTGTATTGTTGGTTGGTTATGGCGAAACTGGCTATTCTCCAATTAGAATGAAGGAGAAGCCATATTGGATTATCAAGAATTCTTGGGGTCCAAACTGGGGAGAAGATGGCTACTATAAAATATGTCGGGGCCGCAATATTTGTGGAGTGGATTCCATGGTTTCGACTGTTGCAGCTGTTAGTACTACTTCACATTAGGACTTTAATTTTTTACTCTCCACCTCATTCATGTACATAGAGAGGTGTTTCTGCATTTATTTGTCTAACCAAATGGACTGTGGTTCTTATTTATTTGGAACAATTAAAATTTAATTATTTATGTTGGACGTTCTCTCCGTGCCATCTCGGTTGCAGCTTCGGGTACAGGTTTGTAATTTGATCTCTCCAGCTCCAGGTATGTCCTCGAAAAATGACCATTTATTTTTCTGTTATATTTTCATACTCTCCTGCATAGTTATGGGTTTTTGGGCAGCACTGAAATTTTCCTGTTTTATTTGACATTTAGAATAACGTTTTTTTCTTCTTTTCTGAAACATTTTTAGAACTTTTAAAGTGATTAAAAAAAAAACTGGTGTATCATATTTATCTGATATCTTTCGAAAATAAATCTTTTGAATTAATTTAGAAATTTAAATGCCAATTTTCTAAAATCAATATTTAAAAACATTGGCCCACGTACCAGTAGTGGCTGGCCATCAAAGGCTCGGCCAACATATTAAAATAGAATTTAGTATAGGCCTTGTTCGGCCCATTTAAACAGGCCCAAATAATCCCAATAATGATAATAAATAAATTTTAATATAGGCCCAATCAGTCCCTGTAACGTAATTTACGGATTTTTTTCGGCTCGATTAAGCCCAATAACTGGAAAGTATGGATAATAAACGCAGTAAGGCCCAATAACATAATCAGTTGAGCCAGAACACATTATCTAATTATCGGCCCAATAATAGAATAAACGGATCCAATAGGCCCAAATTGATTTGAATAGGGCCAGATAGGCCCATTAACTAACGTAGGCCCAGCAAGCCCAAAATGGAATTTACGTTTTTTAAAAAGCCCGATAAGGCCCAATAACTAACGCAACTTGGGCCCTGTTGGTGGTGCCCACAATAACGGACTAAACTGATTTAAAGGCCCATTAACAGGCATTATTTTGAAGTACAACGAAATAAACGGATTTAATAGGCCCAATATTAATTTAAGTATGGGCCAGGTAGGCCCAATAACGAATTTACGGATTTTGAGAGGCCCGATTAGGCCCAATAACTGACATGGGTTCTGTTTGGTGAGGCCCAATAATCGAATAAACTGATTTTATAGGCCCCAATAACGGAGTAAACGGATTTCCTAGGTCTATTAAAGTAACATAATTAATTAAATTCAGGCCCAATAGTGGAATCTACGAATTTTCACAAAATATGGGCCCAAAATATGACCCAATAACTGACGCAATGAGACCCATTAAGCAAGCTTGGATCCTGCTTATTGAGGCCCAATAACGGAATAAAGTGATTGTATAGCCCCACTAACAGGACATTTTTTTTAAACATGGCCAACTGAGGATTTAATTGAGGCCTAATTTTGGTTAGAAATTGGGCTACATAACGAAAAATTTAGACCCGATAAGAAAATATTGGTCAATTGGCAGACAGGAGTAAAATCCTGCAAGACCTGGTAAAAGAAAATTTAGGTTTATGCAGAATCCTGCAAAATGAAATATGAAATAGGCCCAACAAAGCTAAATGAAATAGGTTTATGCAGAATCCTGCAAGACCTGCACCACAGTAAGCGAAATATATCCAAACTAGAAAACAAGAAACATAAAACGGACACCATTAACATTTTCTTGTTTATAAATACAAAGTTGTGAAAATGATAATCTGCATAAATAAAATAAATAGAATAATAAATTACACAAACGGTGTTCTTGGTCGTCGCTGTGGCAATAAACTTAGCAACTGCAAGCCTCAACAAAAAGCCTGCTTATTCCTCACAATGGCAAATAATACGAACGCACGGAGAGACGGCACTCAATGCAAAAAAACTCTATGCATGGCATCCATATTAATGAAATATAGAACATGCAAATCAACCCACCATATATATTAATTATAGTTGTGACTTGGTAGAGTCTCTCTCATTCCTCTTCGATATCAATCAAGGAAAACGAAAAAGGATAAAACTTGTATCCATCTCCCTCGTAAAACTTATTCTGGAACTCCACCCAGTGAAGCCTTAATGCATGCAAGAAGGCACTGAGAGTTTCCATTACAAGCAATACTCCCACAGTTGCACAGATGAAGATGATGATTCCAACAATAAGGATAATTACATTGTTGTACCTGCAGCATATGGTCAAAAATGTTATTGCAATTATTTAGTAGTCATAGATTGATAGCATTTATCAAGAAATCGAGACATTCTACAAATTTACTTACCCCCATGCAAGTTGAAGAACTTTCTCATAGAACACACTTGATAACTCCGAATGTGCAAGGCTGAACAAGACAGAAAATGGTAAGGCGAAGATCAAAACACAAATCAAGTTGAAGATTAAAGACACTCCAATAAATATTGTGTTTGCAACTTTTTATGGCAAAAGTAATATACATGGATCAAAGCAATTGTTTGTGATGCAAGTTAACGTTTCAAGAACAAATTTTATGTAGCAATTTTGCAAGGCTTTAGATTCATCAAGTTGAGAATACCACAAAGCATATCAAAATAGTATTGAGGTTTTCAGATAAACAGAAATTACAGGTTCCAGGCATATATCAATTTTTTTAAGCAGATACCTGAGTGCCCACAAACGAAGATAAGAAGCTGTGTTTGAAACTGCCCCAAGCACAAATTCTATTGTGTGAATGAGCTGATGTACAAATACTTCACTGAATTCAAACTCTTCGTGACCATGGGAATCGTGATTTGCTCCTGATTGCAAAGACTCTTCCGAGTCTTGAAGAGGTGCATAGGCTCCTCCTTGGTGCCTCTGGAACAAACATGGTATAAGAAAACGCGATAAACAAAAGTAGGATATACATAAGCTAAGACCTAAAATGGATAAGTAACAAAAGAGTTCATAATCACATACATTGTGTTGCATCTTCAGAAGGAAAGGCTTTGGCAGCAGCATCCAAGGGACAGAGACAAACGCCAATAGTAATAACACAAGCTGTACATGGATGAGATCGGTTTTAATCAAATTGCAAAGAAAAGAAAGATGGAAGTTTTTCATTGCATCCCATAAAATATATGAAATGAATAAATATCTGAGTTATCTTATTTAGTGATTACTACTCAACCTGAGTCATCTTTTGACCAGAGAAAAGCTGATTTTCGCCAAGGTCGTCGGTAGGACTCAGAAACATGTAGATCATCACATGATACAAATCGGCTTTCGAACCAGTGCACCATTTAATGATGATAAGGATAGAAAGATAGCCAAACAGACTGTTCAAGAATATTATCTGGGGAATAAACTGGAACCTGGAATAGCAAAGAGTAAATATAAACTAGTTAAGATAATAATACCTATGGCAGGATATTTCTACATTAAATTAATATAATAATCAGTAGAAGAGTTATTAGCAAAAGGAGTTCTGGAAACTTCAACATACCATGTATTAATCCTATTTTTGAAGAACTGGGCATTAAAAAAGCTCAATACTATTCCAAGGTTCATCTGGGCAACTCCAAGTAGGATTGACATTTTCATTTTCAATGAATTAAGAAATGGCAACTCACTGCGTGTACCATGCCACGCAGGATCGACTCCAAACGGGTAAGTGTCTCGTGCCATGATCAAGCCTATCGTAGTAGAATCCCTGCAGCAAGAAACTTCAATATACAAGAGACACAGCATGCAACAAATATTAAAAAATTAGGTCAACCAGATACCTGCATTCTGGATCACGACATACATATGCTGAACGAGCGAATAATTCAAATGGCACGGAGAAAAATTCATTATAAATCAACCCAGTGTAAATTGAGAATAGCGCCATCAACATAATAACATAACGCCCACCAAAAGTCATTTCCATGATGTCTCCAAGTTTCTGCATTTTGGAAAGTAATTTGATCTTGTCAACCAGAAAGCAAAACGTTGGGAATATCGTAACAAAAATTGTGATAGACTCGCGACGAGAGGACATATGACAAAAAGTTAGAAATTGAAAGCTTGTTTTATAGAGCTCCAACAACATTTTTCATGAATTAAAGCCACGACTAATGCAGTCTTTTGGCAATTCAGTTGATGATCTCAATGTAAAAAACATAAAGAATGACGCCAAATTGAATTACACTAGCATGCAAACACACAGCTATATATTTTTCAATCCACTAACAACATGGTTTATCTGTAAAGATCCGCAAATTAAGAGACCTAATCATAAATATTAATTAAAAAAAACACACAAGGAATAATAACAAAAAGAGATTCTGCATGAAAATAGCAAATTCAAGACTAATGAAATAATAGATTCAACCAGAGAAAAGCACAGTACAAGAGAAACACAAACAAACTACAACTATATATTACCTGACTGGAGAGCTTTTTTTCTCTGATAATAAAATATGACGTCGCAAGTAAAAGGCATATGCCATGTCCCCAATCCCCAAACATGACGGCGAAAAGAAACGGGAATGTAACGATAGTGAATACACCAGGATTTGCTTCCTGATACTTGGCCACTCTGCCATGACATATAATTAAAATGCATCAATTTATATACATGGTAAAAGTATGTACCATAAGAAAAAAACCAACTCTTATCACACTGCATGAACTTGCGACATGGTATGGCTGCGTCAAAGTTCTGAACTAGATATTTTATTTCCACACTACAAAATCAAATTGCTTTCAAGCCCAATGAACGTAGATTACATCTTTAAACTGTAATTATCTGCTGAGAAGCAGTTCTGTAATTATTTGTTCAGTGACAGTTTTGTAATTACTGACGAGTGGCAGTTCTGTAATTACTTGTTGAGTGGCAATTATGTAATTATTTTATGGATGGCAGTTCTTTAAGTATTGTATGTGTGTACATGCGTGTGTCAAAAGTGTGTTGGAATATGTGTATGTATGTGTGTATCAAAAGTGTGTGTATGTGTGTATCAAAAGTGTGTGTATGTGTGTATCAAAAGTGTGTGTATGTGTGTCAAAGGTGTGTATGTTTGTGTGTGTGTGTGTGTGTGTGTGTGTGTGTATCTATATATGTGCACGAAAAGTGTGCGCGCCAAAAATGTGTTTATGTGTGAGTATGTGAAAAGGGTATTGGTGTACCTGTGTGTGTGTGTGTGAAAAGGGTATTGGCGTGTGTACGTTTGTTTGTGTGAAAAGTGTGTGTGTGTGTCCAAATCGTGAGGGAGTGTGTGTTTACGTGTTTGTCAAAGGTGTGTGTATGTGTGTGTGAATGTGTATGTGAGAAGTGTGTTAGAGTGTGTGTAAGTACGTGTGAGCGTGAATATGTGTAAGTGTGAGAATTGAGTGTACTCTGCAAGATGCAAGCTGTTTCCATCAGATTCTCCAACCTTTCCTTCATCTGTCTACCCCACCCCCACCCCACCCCAAAGAAGTACACAAATATATTCAAAATTTTAGCTACGAGGAAAAACTCACCCATAGGCATCAACTATCTCTTGGAAAGCTGTAGTGAATTTGTTTGTTCGGAAAAAGGTTGGTGGCATCTCACGTGTTCGCAAGACTTGAAAAATAGCATTGACTTGTGAATTGGAGTCGTGTGTCGCCCGATGTAGTGCATCCTGAACCTGCAGAACAGAAAGAAAAAACATCTTCTTAATCGTAAATAACTTTCCACATTTCACATACCATCATCAAACTTTGTGAAACAATGTTCCTTTGCCACTTCCAAGCAATAGATCTACTCCCAATCAAGAAAACAAAGGGGAGAAAAAGAAAACCAAGGATATCTAATAACACTGTTAACAACTTTACCTGTTTTACTGCAAAAACAGGACTCCACCCTTCAGCCACTAAACATTTCTTGGTGACATCAATGCTGAGCATATTCAGAGTATGATATATGGCTTTCTCCTTCCTCACCTTTATCAACACACACCAAGATAATATTTAAAGAATGCACAAGAATTATTGATTTATAAATTAAAAGATAAACCAGCACACATGAGAAGAGCTGTTGGTATTGATTATAATACTTGATCATCCAAAACTTAGCTGCTGATTATGATTTGCATGAGGAAAAAAGAAAATAAAAAGTTTCAGCTAAATAATGAATTGCAAACCATCAAATTCCACTGCTCAAATTGTTCTCCAATAGTTTGTAGTAGGTTTCCACGGTGAACAAGTCCTGCGTCTATTGTAGTCTTCAGCTCTGATAGTCTCCCAGAGACCTGAAGTAGAAGAGCAAACGTGTCACATAAATTAATATTTAAAACATTCAGTGCCTCACATAGACCACAATGAAAGACGGGTAAATGACAATGATGAAAGATGTGAGTGTGACACAAAGTCAATAATTAAATTACTCTACTGCAATACCAGGCACGTAGTTTGCAAGATACCGTGCTGCGTGAAGATGTTTTTATGACAATGAAATTTTATTACACTGATTATGCAGTTGATAAAAAGAATGATCAGTAAAGCCTTTTCAAATAATCTGTGCTCAGTTGATAAAAAGAATGATCAGTAAAGCCTTTTCAAATAATCTGTGCTCTAATGGTACACATCAAAACACATAATGATCTAAGTTAACAGAAACAAGGGCCGTACCTAGCCATACAAGTAAATACATACCTCAGTGATCATTTGAGACTGCTTGCCCAAGTCCTCATTACAAGAATACCGATTTGCTCCAAAAGCTTCACATATTTTGAGAATTTTGACTCTTGCCCGTTCTCCAGAAAAGAAGATGGCGAATACATTCTTTTCAACCTGTATCAATAGAACCAAAAATTGAAATTGTTTGTATTGTCCTCTTGGTCCTATTAACAAGAAAATGCACAATTCCTTTAAATATACGCATGTGCTGTGCAGTACCAGGATAAAGCAATTGTCAACTTACAGCATCATTTTAATGTATCACGTGAAATACTACTCAAGAATTTCTATATCATAGGTAGTTTCTACTGATTCTAAAGAAAAGAATCTGCTGGTACAGAAGAAACATAAAGTCACAACAAAATCAATATTAACATCTGACTATAGAAGTGATTTCACAAACACAATAACAGCGCCAGCCATCCAATGCAGCACAGATTTTTGTTAAATCAAAAGTATCCTTTAACATAAGCTTCAATAAGAGAGAGTTGAAATTTAACTGATCCTTTAAATTGGTACAAACTACAAAAAACAGGACTAAATGAAAAAGATATGCACACACCTTGCAAAAACATGCTTTCACAATTACATGACCATTCTTTGTAGGAACCTAATAATCATTTTACACATAAATGCATTCTACCAAATGATTCATGCAGCTGTTAACATGTCAAATCTAGTTTACATGCCAGACAAACAAAACAAACCTTGTCTCCTGTTCCAGGGTCAATGACTGGCTCATCGATTGTAGCCTGCTTCAGAAAAACATTACCCCTGGTAGCTCGAAACAAAATCCTCTCAAATGCCATAGACTTTTCCCTAGGAACAAGTCCTGTAATAAATCCCAGCTTAACTTGCTTTGATGGATCAGTAGTAGTTCCCTAGGAAACAAAACATCATTTATATACTATAACAAAGGGAAATCACCTACTTTAGAAGGATAAAATACAACACTAAAAACTTGTACCTGCTCAGACAACAAGGGAGTTTCCAAGGACTCTTCACCGCTTTGACTGTGTTCCCTTTGAAGCTCCTCGGCACTGCTCAAGGCAGAGTGAAAAAAATCACCAGCCTGAGAGAAAACCGGATACAACAGCACTCAGGTCATAATGTTGCTAAATACATATACAAACTGTGTAAATTGAAAATGAAAGAATTATACCTTTTGTAGAACAAGCTTGTATTCCGCTAGTTCATTGTAGGAGCGCTGCAACTTTGAGCCGTTGGCATTTATTTCAATTAGCTCTGCCTCAAGGTCACCAAGTTTGACCTGAATGGGATGAAAATCAGTGTTAAAGGTGTCTAATAAAAGTTAACTCAACCAATTACAAATAACTAAAGATACCTCGAGGTCGTCCAAAGTGATAATGGGCTGTGTCCCAGATATTGCTGGAGGTGGCAACCCTGCCTTTAACATTTGGTCCCGAAAAAATCTCAATTTACGTGCCATTTCTCCGCATCTTTTAATCTACAGAGATGAAAAAACAATCAATAACCAATCAACTTCTCTATGAGAGAAATGAATTCAATATGGCAGAAAGCTGAAGCCTAACATCTAGAAGTAACAGGTTTCACATTAAACACAAATAAACCAATGCATACACCTATAATACACAAGATAATCACATGTGAGAATTAAAAGGTCTATTAATTGTTAGGAGAATGAAATGTGGTTGGATTCGTGATCCTTCCTAAGCTTGTGGCAATATAGGTTTCAAAAGAAATTGTTTGACACTACGAAATGCCAGTACTTACCCTGAAACTGGCAATTTGATCAAATTGAATGGGGTTAGAACAATGAAAATATGGGTACATAATTACCTGAATGGCGTATGTTCGCTGGAATGGGCTTTTTTCGGCATTTAGCTGAAAAATTAAAAACAAATGAGAAAATTCGATTCAGAATGAAAAGGGAAGCAAAATGTAAAACTAAATTCTTAAACTGATTGAACAGAGAGGAACTCACAAATCAACAAGGCCATAACAAGATCAAGAAACAAGGTGCTCATATAATATATAAATAAACATGTAACAATTCCAGCACTCCATCATATGGGGTTGAAAAGTTATGCAAATAACTTTCCCTCTTCCATGATTTGTGTAAACTTTTAATTCTGATTTTGTAGAGATTAAGACTGATACCGAGTGCTCCCAAAAGTTCCTTATAAAGAAGACAACTATTTCAAAAAAGCACCGAATCCAGAATATATTATATACTTGACCATACAGCAGGACGGTAATTGTTTCAAAAAACTTTACCAGCAAACTAGCAGATTTATCGTAGTTCAAACTTAAGAGTGGACATACAACTCCAACAAGTACTACTGCTTACATACTGTAATCAAACAAGACATCCAAAGAAGTTCCGACCTGCAATCAGACATTTGCAGTTTCTTTGCTATCCGAAAGACTGCCAATTACTTACAGCTATATATAACCACAACAACTTATTCAGCCTTCACAAAGTCAGATCCATTGTAACAATAATTCACAGTTGATTTGTTTGTCCTGGAAAGCTTAATACCAATTCATATGGTCGACTTATTATTCATATCGGGAAAAAAAGAACAGGATCATTTAGATTTATATTCCTCCATTACAGTGGTACTAAGATAACTGTACTTAACAGCAACCACCTGGAATACAGTCAGCAACACCTTAACTTAATGTAAAAAACTGCTTCTCATGGCTAAAATAATTAATGACAAAATATCTTTACAAAGCAATTCACTTCACTACATCAACAAATACATACAAAAATCTTCATTTCACTGAGCATGCACAAAACTAACACTAGTACAAAAGATGAACAATGGAACTTAGATACAGTCCTTAACAAAATAAAGAGCGATGAACCAAATTAACCACTGAATGATTAACATTGACATCTCAATATATCTCAATCTCTTTATCTTTCCACAATGTTATCCTAATTATACTCCAATCAAATTAGTCAAATTCTGCTAATTCCTCAATTCAAATTTCCTAATTGTTACTCCACAAAAGCAGAGCAAAACTTAATTCATCACCAACAGACTAACACATCATTCCAAACAACTGCACAAAAACCCTAGATGTACCATATTAAGGAAGAAATTGCAATTCCGTAGCACTTTACAATTTTCTTCTTCCTCACACAAAATTAACTTGGTCAAACATTCGCCAATTACTAGATTTGTAGTCTTCATGTATTACCCTGCCGCTAAAATCACGATAAAGAGAAACAGAAAACCCTAACTACAACATTATCAAGAAATCGCTATAATAAAATCAATTAAAACGACAGAAAATTAGAAAACGAGAGAAAATCCGAAAAAAAAGTACGAACGTCTTTGAATTGGATAAGACCGAGGTCACCGAGATAAGAAACGGCGAGGTGAGCGGACTCGATAGGGATGATGAGTTGGACGAGTTGCATCGCCTCCGAACGCATCAGATCCATCGACGGACAGCATCCCCTCCCTCGCTCTTCCATTCTCCACCGTCAGATTAAATCACCCCGTCCGATCAATCTCTCTGTATCTGTATCTAGAGAGACGATTTTTCTTCTCCTGTTTTGTGCGTATGAGGGAAGAGTAAATAATTGAAAGATAGATCAGAACATCTATCACTGTTAGAGAGAGAAAGAGAGGAGAGAGAGACAGGGGCAGAGTTGGCTGGCTGAAATTAATTGTTTTTCCTTTTTCTTTTTTCTTTTTTTATTTTCCTTTTCTTTAATATATTATTATTGAGGAGTTTATTAGTTTACCGCCTTTTATTAATCGAGAGCAGGAGTCACGTTCTGCAACGTCTGGTTTATTTCCCTTTTTAGCCCTCAACATTTGTCACTCTTATACGACTTCCCCATGTCAAAAACGTAAATCTACTGTTAATGTTGATAATGTGCGGTAGCTGGTAGGTGGAGAACTACGGAACAATTCTTTATTATGACGTCACTGATTATGAACAAATGAAATTAAATCTGTGTTCGCTAATTAATTTGAAATTCATTTGAATTTGGCCTAGTTCTTAATAAAATAATTCAAAATGGTTTTCTTTTTTCTAATTGCGAATATTGATTCGCCTTAATTCTACTAGTAAAAAGATCATATATATCGTGTTGCTCTAATTCGATCTGTAATTTAAAAATAATATTTGGGATCGATAAACTATAATTTATAAAAAGTAGGGTAAATTACAAACACCCCCTGAGGTATGGTTAAATTACAAAAACCCCCCCTCTTGTTTGGATAATTACATCTACCCCCCTCAACTATGATTTTTTCTTACCTTTATGGTGCCAAATTCAACATAGTCATCTACATTCCGTGAAATGTGCTCTAGTTTGTACTCTTTGTGTAAAAAATACAGTTTTCGATGCACCACAAACTGATATATACAAGCTAAAAATCACATATTATGGTCATCTTGCTTCATAATGTAGAGTTTGAATAGGATAAAACAGGGTACAAAATGTGATAATATTCCATATAATCTGGAAGATTCCACTAAATTATGATGAGTTGAGGGGGGGTGGTTGTAATTTATCCCAACCAGAGGGGGTGTTTTTTGTAATTTGGTCATACCTCCAGGGGGGTGTTTTGTAATTTACCCTAAAAAGTATAACTTACAAAACTACTATTATTTTAAGAAAATTAATTTATAATAATATTAAAAAGAATTATTTATTTGGGAATGAGCCCGATTTCATTTGGAAGCAGCCCGGCCCATTATTAACTTTTCGCATTTGCAGCCTATATACCCAACTGCACCCCTAACGCTGTTTATTAGAATGAGGGGAAACTTCGATATGTTGTCCAATTTTTTTTTTTTTTTTTTTTTTTTTGTTGAATTTCAAATCTATAATAAAAAATTCATTGAAGTTTTTTTTTTTTTTTGAGTGATAATTCATTGAAGTTATTTAGATTGAGTCGTTTAATAATTGATTTGAAATGCATAAACATCACTTTTTTTTTAAAGCAATTTTGGTAGATTTCAAATCATCTTCTGTTTGGAATCATTTCAAATCATTTACATTTGAATTCATTTGAAATGTAATCATTCCGAATCAAACGCAAACTTAATTCTAAATTTAATTCGGTCTTTTCTTTTTTTCAAACAATTTGTTACAGTGTATATTAAGTAGGTATAGCTTGTGCCCTAATTAAATATATTCCTTTTTTTTTTTTTTTTTAATTCCTTGATGATGATAGAAGCAGAAATCTATGAAATTAGATACAGAATATATAGCTTCATTAATTAATTTTATTAATTTTCTAATTGTGATTAATTTTGCTCAAATTTTAGGGTTAGAAGAAGGGGATTTTCCGGGGGAAGTGAGTTTTCCGGCGGTGTTCCGATGCGTTCGGGTGAGCTCGATAGACAATGTGGTGGATCAATACGCGTACCAGACGTCGGTTAGCATTGGAGGGCATGTGTTCACAGGCATTTTGTATGACCAGGGTGCAGAACCGGAGGGAACTGTAAATTATGTAACTGGAGGGAGCTCTTCTTCAGGTGGTGGTGGTGGTGGTATTGGTTTATTGCAGCAGCATAATTTTGTCGGTGGCGGTGGTGGTGGTGCCGCCGGTAACACTGGTACAACTCCCTCTTCATATCCTACTCCTAGCCCTTTCTATGCTTTCACTAGTTCACAGTTCTTTCAGTACCCTAAATCTTGAATCAAAATATTTTAATGTTTATTTAGAAAAAGTTAGAACTTGAAACTAGCTACCTTGATATTTTCTATTCAAAATTCAATAAGATATTCATCTGTTTCATATGCCTATTTCTGCACATATATATTATATATATGTATGTATATATATCCTTTAATTCATTCACACACAAGTAAAGCTGGAGTGAAGTAGAAATAAAGGAAAAGGGAAATTTTATGGGAAGCTGCCTAACAAATTAAAAGTATTATTGTTTTCTGATTACAATGATGAATTATTTGATCTTTGTCTGTGATTTAAATAAAAGGTTAGTGATCTCTGTGTGTGTGTGTGTGTGGCTTCCTACATTTTGTCTTTGTTTTGATTCTAAAATGTGTTTTATTGAATGATTATAGGAATAAATTATGTGTTATATGAGTAGTTCACACACACACACACACACACACACACACACACACACGCACACTTGAATGATTAGGTTAAATGGTTAATATAGTATATATATATGTGTGTGATACATGCCTATAGAGATATATAGATATATGGGAAAGCTCTACTATATGATAACTAGGCTAATTGATTATAATTTAATGAGCACTGGATATTATTATTACATTATATGAAAAATAGAGCTTATAATATAATACCTAATAATTTATTATTATTTTATTTGAAATATATATTTAGGTATGTCATGGTGAAGACATTGAACATATGTAAAGTTAATTAGACCCCTTTAAACATGATTATTAAACTACTTATACCGGCTAAAAGATTAATTGGTGGGCATCTATGCTGATTCTTTTGATGATAATTAATTAATGACCTTAAGCAGTAAGCAAAAGGTATAAGCTAAGCCACATTAATTTTAATTAAAAAATAATTTATATATATGCTAAAGATAGAGATACCAATTAATTAGATGCCATTGTGAATATACATATATAATTATTCAGTATTATAGCCTCGTGCATCTACAGTAAATATATAACCCTAGCACTGCATTTGTATATATACATAGGTTTTGCTAGTTTTTTACAGAGAATTTGAAAATTCTTAGCTCTAAATAGAATTAGTTTTTGAGTAATTATTGTGATACATATCGTAAGCATCTCGATTGTGGGATAATCCTCCAATCCAATCCGATCGGTTTAAATCAAAATCTTCGAATCCAAACGCAACCTAAAAATATCGCATGATCAAACGCATACATACATGAAGCATACCCTAGTTATAGTTGTCGACGGCTTTCCGCTTTTAGACAATTTAGAGAATTCTTTAAATGGAAAGGGGTCCAATAATCTAGCATATAAATACTTTTTATTTGCAAAAACTAATTAAAGGGGACCATATGCATATGCAGAATACTTTTTTTCCTAAAGTTGATTATTCTTATATAATTAAAAGGGGGTATTTGCACTCGGCTCCCCTGTGAAATGTCTAATTGGCAAAAAAACCCCTCGGATAAAACAATTAGCAAATACCCCCCTATGAAAGGAAGTCAATGACAATAAGGACCCTACGAGCGAATCGTGGGATACACTCGCGGTTCATGCAGCTGGGCGTGCGTTTTAGGACATTTTAGGACAGGAAAAGACATAAAAACCCTTTGGTAGAGGAAAAAAACCCAGATTGATTCAATTATAAATAATCTAAAGTTATAGGACTAAATTGTAATTATCAAATTGTGGGCTGAAATCGTCTTCCCCAAAATCCAAATTTCTTCTTCGCCATTGAAATCACCACCACCAAATTCCTCACATTTCAAATCTTTTTCACATCTCCTGATTATTATTAACGAGTAGAAAAAAAAAGAAAAAAAAATTATCCAGCAACAAAACAATATGAGAGAAACAGAAGCCACAGAACTTCTCAATCCAAACCTACTCCCAAATCATCTCCCTCTGCCAAACCCGCATCGCCGCCAAAAACCCAGATGGGCCCCACCTCAAGAAGCTCCTCTGCCTCTCCTTCTCCAACCGGGTCGAAGCCCGGGCCCGCCTGTCGGACCACACCTTAGCACTGACAGACTGCGAGGAGGCCCTCAGAATCGACGATTCCCATTTCAAAACCCTCGTTTGCAAGGGTAAGATTTTGTTGAGTCTGAACAGGTACAGCGCCGCCCTGTGCTGCTTCAACGCCGCCAATCTCGGCCCCCAGGCGACCGAGAATTCCGATCTGGTAAATGGGTTCTTGGAAAAATGCAAGAGGCTCGAGTTTCTGTCGAGAACCGGCGCATTCGATATTTCTGAGTGGGTGTTGAGTGGGTTTCGTGGGAAATCGCCCGAATTAGCAGAGTACATCGGCGCATTGGATATCAAGAAATCAGAAATCAGTGGTCGCGGACTGTTTGCCACGAAAAATGTTGAAAGCGGGACCCTGCTTTTCGTCACTAAAGCCGTCGCTGTTGATCGGGCTAGGTGCTCGACGGTCCAGAAGGCGGCGGTGGTGCTAGACGGGCGAGAAGGCGGCGGTGATGCCGAAGTTTTTCCGGGCTGGGAGGTGGGCGGCGGAGTGAAACGAAGAAGAAGATCTGAAAAAATCTTCAATTTTTGTCCCTTATTGCAATTTTGGAAATTTTAAAATTTACAATTTGGTCCTATAAATTATAGTTATTTATAATTTGACCACTCATCAAAGAAATAATTTTTGCTTTATTTTTTATTAAGGACAATTCTGTCATTTCACGTAAGTCAACGAGCCAGTGCACACAAAGGGGCGGTGGGCTGACTAAAACACAACATAGGGGGTTATATGCTAATTTTTTTTTCCGGGGGGGGTTTTTGCTTCCGAGAAATAACACAGGGGGGTCTATGCAATTAACTCAATTAAAAGCTTATTTAATTTTGAGCTTTTGGCCTCACTGGATAATTACTGTGTAATCATCACATATACACAATCATTTTTTTTTCTGAGAACAAATAATTATTTTTTTGAGTACTGTTGGAATTAGTACGGACACATACAGTAGTATATATAGATTGAACAATTTGTTGTTCAAATTCATCATAACCGTTGTCCCTTCAGAACACGAACACAGTAAGTAAGTACTATTGCTTCTATACATTTAATTGTTATATATAGACTATATATATAGAGAAACGTCATTTGTACGCCGTTGATTGAAAAGTGAAATTTATAGTGGCATTTGTGTGAAATTACAGACCTAGTTTACAAATGTATGTATATAGGGGCTTCACTTAATTATGGCGGTTTAGTTAATTATTGTACGAGGATTGCAATTCTATAACTCAATTTAGGTGTTATATTTCATGCATGTTTTTACACTTTCAATGTTTCAACGCAGCCAATTATTGACAGTGAGTTTTGTGCTTAAATAATTTGACCAATAGCTAATGACCAAATGTCAAATTGTTCAAACTCTAGCTCTACTCTTTAGCATTAGGTCAAACTTATAAGCAAATTTATTTATTTATTTATTTTGTCAATTTTTTTTTTCACTATGGAAGTTTAGTGATATACTAATTGTATTTTCTTTTTCAATTTTGGCAAATAGTTAACTAATTGAAAGAGATTTTTAAGGGCAAATATTTCGACACGAAAGAAGTGGGCGAATTGTGTTCGAATATTTACTATTTTCTTTCAATGTTCTCGTGTTCGATCTAAAGATCATATTTTGTTTACGGCTACAAGATTAACAATCAATTCTACTACAAAAATAAGATAAAACAACAAACAAAATTGAATTAAAAACAAAAAAAGTAAAAAAAAAATATCGTTGACAAAACAATACGCACATAAAAAAGTCGATGGCTTAAATTTGAATTTGGAGAAGAATGTTTCAAGCTTTATCTTGAGGCAATATTGTTTCCCCAATTCATCTTCAACTATATCGAGTTTCGGGTTTTCGGGTAAGCTGGTAACTGTAGATTGGCCAATTCATCTTCAATGATACGTAGATAGTAAGTTTGGAGGGGTAAGGGTAAATAGACATATGCAATTAATGAATGTTACATTAAAATAGCAGCACAACCTTTATTTGAGTTGATAATCAACTTTCCTTTGACATGATACACTAGCTAGAAGATATGACACAAGCTTGGAATTGATAATATTAAACAATACCCCTATGTCTTGTTTGAGATTATTTTTAATGTTTTATTAATCAATGCTAATTAAGAAGTGAAATTTGTAAGAGGATGATCTTTATTTGACAAACAACTTGATCAATATTTTGTTACATAATTATGAAGTGAAATTTGTAAGAGGATGATCTTTATTAGACGAATGAGTCGAGACAAACGCACAATTGTTCAAGTTTGTTTGGATTTGTATTGTGTTTCAAAAGTTGTTTTTGAGCTTGGTTTGACAAAGCAATCGGATCAAACTTGAAAGAGTTCGAATCGAGCTGAACACGAATCGAGATCAAGCTCGAGCCGAACTTTATAGCATATCAAACAAAAATATGTATTCAAGATTGATTCGTTATATTCGCAAAACTTAGTTCAAATATTTTTTTAATGAACGAAATTGAATCGAAAATTTTAATTTCTAATTACATGTAACCTTTCCTAATAATATGCATGTTGGAACTTTGGCCTTATCCCTCGACCTTATTGGGTATTTTTCTTTGGAAAAAAATCTTTATTTTCACACAGAGAGAGAGAGAGAGAGAGAGAGAGAGAGAGAGAGAGAGAGAGAGAGAGAGAGAGAGAGAGAGAGAGAGAGAGAGAGAGAGAGAGAGAGAGAAACCCTAGAAAAAAGCATTAAATTCGGTCAAGATAGAGAGTAGAGGCCTATATGTTGGTGAGGATAGCCCATTTGTGGTAACAGTAAAAGATGAGGTTCAACTTCACATCTATATTCTACACTACTATTCAATGGAGATCATGACTTGTAATTTGCTCTTTGCCTGAAAATTAGACCTCTTTCAAAATTCAACCCTAAGTTCTTGTGGTCATTCAATAACTTTGACTTCAACCTTCCCCACCCAAAAGGATAAACATTAATTAATATTATTTTATTTAGTATTTACGACAGATGAAGTTCGATTGTTTTGATCAATTTACCAATCAAAACTAATCTTTCATTTGGTATGTCATTATATTATAAATCCAATAATTTGGTTAAATTACAATCACCCCTCAAGTAAGGTCCGTTTATGGGTCCCTTCGACCCTACACCCGGTAAAAAATACCGGGTGGGTCTTCTGCTGCCACGTGTTCTTTTTTTGATTTTTCTAAAACCCCTAAAGGTAAACCCTAGCGGGGAATTTATTATAAAATACAAAAAAGAGACACGTGGCAGCAGAAGACGCACCCGGTGTTTTTCATCGGGTGTAGGGTCGAACAAATCCCATTTATGAAACAACGCCTCATTTTTTCATAATTACATCCACCCCTAAAGTAAGGTCCATTTACGAAAAAAAGCACGTCATTTTTCCATAATTACATCCACCCCTTGTAATTTGTAGATTTCTTACACTAACACCCTTTTATAGAGGTGGATATAATAAATGTACGAACTGCAGGGGCTACATGTAGTTTATCAAAATTAAGGGTTTTTTCATAATTACATTTTACCCCAGGGAGGTGGTTGTAATTTATCCTCCATAATTTATTGTCAACATAATCAAATTTTATTCGGTTAATGATTAAACAAATATATTCACAAATCAAATAACAAATGTAACCCTTTGATTTAATAACATTATCTTTTTTACATGGACAAATATAGAAATAAAATATAATCACAACTTCTAATACACACGCTATCAAATATAAATATAGATAACAAATCACGTTACCCTGGCAAAAAAAGAACACCTAATAGTTTATGCACAATATTAACCGAGGAATACGAAACCAAAGAAACGATAACAATAACAAGGCCAAGAGCAATTCAAATTAGTTTGAAGCTAACAAAATATTTACAACCATTAAAAAAAAACGAAAAAATTCTCAATAAATGGATAACTCATAGTCAGTTCAAACAGATGATGCAAACAAATATTAGATTTAAAAACTTATATACTAAGTGCCTTTGAGCATGCTTTGCTTCTAAGGCACAGTGAATGAATGAACAGCAAAGCAAAGTTTCAAGGCACATTTTCCAGCTCTTACGAACATTCATCATCTACAACAGTTTTAACTCCAGATCACTAAATTACACATTTAAAAGGCGAAACAAATCTCAACATTCAAGAAACTAATATCTCAACTGAACCGAACCGTATAACAACAGCTTTGCTATAAGCCCTCAAATCATTCAGCTGTAGATTACTCGATCAATGCAAAATTTGGCACAATTGCCAACGTGACAAACTCAATGAATGCAAAATTTAAAACACGATCATCTCATAGATCCACGCCTCATCAAATCAAACCAATCTACCACGAGATTACTTGCCTAAAATGCTGCCGTAATCATATACAAGATATGCAAGACCAACAAAAATTAAAAGAGAAGGCAGCTTCGCAGCTAATCATGTACATAATCAAATACAGAGTGCTGGTGCTAACCAACCGGATAATATTCAAACACATAATTCCGAGCAAAAACCGCGCGAAAACCCAAGAACAGTTCGCAGTAATCAAACACATACGAAATTGTCAACATAAAACAAACAAACAACACCAGAAACAACAGCCTTTAAACCAACTAAGTCATCTAATAATCAAATTGATTCTGCAAATTCACAAATTCGGAAACACATTAGTAGAAGATCTCCTACAAAATCCCAAGCAACGGAAAAAACAGAGCCAACCAATCAAAAACATGAAATAGCATCAACGAAAGATTAAAAAAAATACTGAAATTAAAGCTTGCAGTTAATATGAACAACGAAGAATATACCTAAGATTCACTTCAAATTTCCAGATCAGGTCATTGTATTAGAATTTATTTACATCCCCACCGATTCAGATAATCAAATGAACAACTAATATGTAGAAAGTACCCCCAAACCACCCACCCCCACCCCCACCCCCCAACAGCAGCAGCAGAGGCCATCGACAATTACCTCAGCTTCCTGTACATGGTGCCAGGCATGTTGTGGTAATAGGGAAGACTCTTCGCTTTGTTGAAATTCGGAACAGCTCTCTTCCCCATCTTCCTTATCCTCTGCCTCCCAAACTTGTCCTTCAATTTCCACGGCATCAAATCATCGTCAACGTCGTGCGCATCGTCGTCGTCGCTAACGTCATCGTTCTCGCCGTAGTAGCGGCGCTCCTTTCCCTCGACGCGGTACACGCTGACGTGCGCCATCTCGACGGGGAGAGTCATCGGCGGCGAGACCGACAGCGACCGAATCGAGATGACGTCAGCCGGAGTCACGAAACCGCACGGCTCGCCTCCCTCCTCCTCCTCTTCTTCCTCTGGATCCGGCTTGGACTCCGGTTCTTCGTCCACGATGACGTCATCTTCACCGCTGGTGGCGCCTTCTTCTTCGAAGGAACAGAGGTCTTCGTCGTCGGACTGCGGCGCGCTGACAATCTCCCACGCGCTCAGATCTTCGCCGGCGGGGGCAGATCCGCCGCTGTTCGCCCTAGATGATGTGGTTTTCTTCAAAATTCTCAACATTTTTGCTTTCGGGAATTTGATTTTTGATTTCGGGTTTTCTATCAGATTTCTCTCTCTGGTGTTTTAAGAGTTGTGGATCCGTCAAATATGTAAATGATGCAGGACTCGGTGTTGAGAAATGGAAGTGGTTTAAAAAGGGAGAGTTGAGGGGTGACGTGGCATTTTTTTAGCGTCACTGGACCACACATGTGTGAGCTTGATTTTTCATTGGTCCATTTTGCGTGGCGAAGGAAGGTATCGTGCAGCATAATTCTTCTTTATTCCCTTTTTCCCTTTTTACCCTTTCCCCTCTCTTTCTTTTGATTTCCCCTTCTTACCCTTTGCTCTCTCTTTTGATTTTCCCTTCTCATTTTTCCTTTATAATATTGTTCTAGGCAACGTTTTAGTTTCCATTTCATTTGATATTTTTTTCCTAGATGTGGATTTGAATTTGATTAATTATATACTAATTGTTTTTTAATCAAAAGAAAAACTACTAATTAATTCTTTTAAGATATTTTATTTATTTATATTTGATTTATTATTTAAAGTTTTTAAAGGTTGACTCTATATGTAATCATTAATAATTTATCAATAATCAAATCCTTGTGTTTCATGAATAAGATCATATCTTTTTTAATTTTCAATTGCGACCTACAAATAATGAAATGAGTATCATTTTATCGGCTAGTAAAATTAAATTGCAGATTTCATTTTGCGTTATAGACTTCAATTAACTTGAATCTTGGGGATGGGGATCATTATAACATTAGGCTTCAATATATTTCTATTTCTTTAGCATAGAATTTCATTTCGAGATTTTTGTTAAAGAAATAGGAATTATATTTGTGACAAGTAATAAAAGGAGGAGGTTAGGGTCCAAGTTTTGCTATGCCGATAAATTAGGAAAAAGAGAAACGGATACGCCCTTCCTTGTATCTCTCATACTTTGACTTGTATAGATGCCAAACATATTGATGAATGGACAGCCACAACTTAATACATAAATTATCACACCACACATGCTGAGATGAAGATTACTTATCTTACCTACATTTGAAGCATCAGTGTGAGGATTTTACGCATAGAATGAATTTATTTCTGATTTGCCCAATCTCACTTGTATTCTAAACTCAACAAAGTTCAACTCGAAGTGATCTAGACCACCCATTTTTTCTTTGACTAATCGTGATCGTTCATCCAGTCATCTAAAACGGTTCTCTCATCCCTAATCTGTCTCCCATTACTTTTGCCGCTCCTCTCTCCTCTTCTTTCTCATTCTGCAGTACCTGCGTTCACCCACTGTGTTTCTCCGACCGTTGTTTCGTTGGATATATATACTATGTGAGGGGCCGTTAAAAATATAATACAGCTCCATGTGATGCAGTTATCTACGTTTGTATCTTCTTGCTCCGAACTCATTCTGTCTTTTGTATTATATATTGGTAACGTTTATTTCAAAATGAGTTCCCAACAACCAGTCTATTCAATAAATATAAATATGTATAAAACGTTAAGAATAATAAACTTTACAACATCAATTATCAATATATAAAAAAAACAACAAAAAAAAAAATTGCACATAAAATTGCTGATAAGAGAAATACAAATAAGATTGATTTATATATATACTTCAAAGGAAATAAAAATAAATTAAAAATCGAGAGAGGCTGAGTGACTCATACAAAATTGTCACAGTTATACAGTTCAAGAACTTGGCGATTTACGGAACTAAGTACCAGCTTGGAGTGCATTGACAAGGTCCACTGCCCTTGCTAAGATGCCTTTTACGTACTCGGTGAGAATACGCTGCTGATATGATCCACCCTCCTGCATTGTGGTGTGGGATTTTGCGTATTTTGGTGAGGTGTTTTAACTAAGAAAAACAAGCAAAAAATATCTAGAGAGAGAAACTTTACCGTTCTGATCAATATTCTTTCAATACGCTTCTTCACGACAGTGAATAATTCTTCAGGGGAAATATCGCCTTTACCAACATTCAATCCGTTGATTAACAGCTTATTCCATTCTGTTTCTGGAGCTGAGTATTGATATAAACAAGTGTTAATAAATAAATAAATAAATAAATAAAACATCTTTTGTGAGTGCAGAGTTGGTAAATAAGTGAAGCTTAACTCTACGGTCTAACCAAATTGAGCACATAGCATAAATTTGGATTAAGTATAGATCACATTAATATAAAGAGCCGGTCTCGTGCCACTTTTCATGTGATAATCATCAATGTGGAACTGGGACGAGTAATTCATTGACGGATGAAAAAAAGTGAAAGGTGAAAAACGGAAAGGTATTATTATTTATTATTACATGCATATATTGGTAAGACAATGATACCAAGGAAAAAAGGAGAAATGAATATTAGATTAAAAAAGCACCTTGGATTAATGTCTCAAGAAACTGCTCAGCTTTCAGTACCTCGTTCCCTGCCCACCAAAACAAAAATCAATAATAGGTAAGCAACAATATATCTGTTTAAAATAATACATATATATATACACATATATACATATATATGAGGCAATGTACTTATAGACATGCAACCAGAAACAGGGGAAAGTACAGCTTCATAAAACAATAAATTAGAGTACCTGAAAAACGGAACTAATTATTATTGCAAATGTAATATTTTATGTTACAAGAACAAGTACGCAGTATAGCACCTTTTTTGGCATAACTACGCTTAGAGAGGACCCTTGAAGCATACAGTTGCAAGACCTTTTGCAACATAGCCTCAAGCCCTGGTTTATCACCGTCTTCTTTTGCCTGCACATTATTAGTATCATTCACTTGCTTAGCAAGAAAGTATTACCTGCTTGGAATTTAATAAATTTTGACTTTATGTAATAAATATCTGGATCCTAATGAAAAATCATGTTTAAAACTCGTGCATTTGTAATGGTAATGACATAACTAACCAAAGTATAGTATAACTAGTGCCGGCATAGCATTTTTGGCAATGTACGGGAATTGTGAAATCTATGAATATTTTGTACGGAGAAGAAACAAGTGAAATAACAAACTTACTTGCCGTAGCTGTGCATTAACTTCTGAAAGGAATCCCTCATCAAGACAACCTTCTTGCTCTCTTTGGTGTAGTTCCTGCAAATGTAAAGCAATATTTACTCACCCAAAAGTGACTAGTAAATATAAGTCTCGGTATACGTAAAAATAATAGAGATAAAGCTAGTCAATCCATCTATAAAACCACTCGAGGATAATCAGTTAAGTTCACATCTTTTAGGCCTTGTTTGGGATGTTGATGGCATTGATAAGATTTAGTGAATTGGTTACAAATACATTGTCCATGACAATGTAATATGTGATTATCTTATTCTCGCAATTTATGATTATACATTCTTTGTGCTGCGTAATGTCCTTCATATTACTGTGTAACGCTAGGGGTTAAATTTGGACTAAATAATAAATATCCATCAGATGTCTGATTAAAATTCGGGCTTATTTTAACCGTGGGCTTGAAACCTTTAATTTATTAATCTTACATGCAAACGGAGATAACAATCCGTTAAAGGTCAGACACAGAAAACATACTGTTTGCATGAGAATGAGAGCCTTAGGGTTTCTAGGAGGCCAATGGATCTCTTCTTCTTCTTCAATGACAGGTCTCAAAATTGCCTTGAGCACATCAGTAGCCGATTCTATTTTTTCCTGAAGGAATTAAAAAACCATTGAAGGGAATATAAAAATTAAACAAAATAAAAATAAAAAATTCAAAGATTGTTTTAGAAGTGTGTTTGAGTTTGTGGACAAATTTGAATAAGTGAGATGTGCTCCATACATTAGTCTTGTGGACAAGACGATCCACCACACTCATTAATATTGCAGCTAATTCTTCGTAGTCTTTCTGAAATGAGAATGAAAAGCTAGCTTATTATTTCACGAAATATATAAAGCAAGTTTACAGTTGTATTAAAATATAAGTTGACCGAGTGTAGAACCATGCCTTATCATCCTCCGATTTGCACGTTTCTGTTCTAGCTGCAAGTCGTATCCAAAAACCCTCATTGAAAGCAAGAACATTCTCCACAACAAGTTTCTGAAGCTGCTTTCAACACAAGAATAATATGAAAATAATAGTCAATTCCACATAATTCAGAATATGAAGATAACAACATTGCAAAATAATAATAAAAAAGAAAATAACGAGATGAAAAAACTTTAATGTACAAAACGTAAGAAGAGTAGGCTATAAGGAACAAAGTAATTTTTCAAGATATATACACTATAAATTCAAGATCCACTAACTTTAAGGTAACACTACATTATCATGAGCCAATATCAGTCTGCAACTTACTAAACTTACAGAAAAGAGAACTTACATTTGTCAAACCAAACTATAAATTGATAGAAATTTGGAAACCTACTTACTTCTTTGTCATCTGCATCTCTTAGCATATCTATAAGTCTGTCAACTTCCACAGTCTTTTTAAACGATTTTTCAGCATCATTACCGACTGCACAGATCAAAGTCGTCCTGTTTATTAAATCCAAGCAAGCAGTGCGACAATTAATACCTCCATCTACCAAATAAAAACATTAAATATCAAATTCCAGAAGAATAAGTTTCATCTTAGTTACTTCAGAAATGAGATAATCTTGTTTCAAATAGGCTTTCCAATGTCTTTCCGTATCATTGATGCTTTACAAGATGAATACTCACTTTTTTCAGGAATATGAAATTAAGAAAAACAATAAATTTTGAAAATATGTTAAAATCGTTAAAAAGAATCAACAATTAATATTTTTATACGACTTCAACTGTTAACTATACCATTCACCAACCATATTGATTCTAGTTTCAATGTTGGGTGGATAAATACATTAATATCTGGCTTAGCAGGGAATTTGCCACTAGTAATCGAGGACCTTATTAGCAATCAAAAGAATATTCGCAAATAATTACATATCTGATGTTCCTGCTGCTGGTGTCAGTCAAATAAAGAAAGAAGTACCACACCCATTCATAACAATGGTCAATGAACTATTAATTTAAACATAAAACAATATACACTCATACTAAAATAATGCTGGGCACCTAAACATTATGAAAAGAAGATAAGAATACCTCTGCTTCCATCCCACGAAATTCAAAGAAGTAAATTTCGTTCCTCCAATCTTCCCATTGTTCCATCTTCTGTACAGGAACAACTACAATACAGCAAGTATAATGAAAATCAGTTATCTATTTTACATACATTTCAAAACAGAATACACACACACACACACACGCGCACACGCACACACCGAGAGAGAATTACCGGGTGAAGAGAGGACGTAGAATGAAAGAAACATATACCAGTTGCCATTTTACAGTACAATTTTGCGAACAAATTGGCGGAGGATTAAAAAAAAACAAAGGAATATAATTAATTGTATGTGGCAAATGGCGGGGGCCAGTGATGAACATAGATGTTTTTATTTCAGCCCCCAGTCACAGATTTTGCTTATCGGTTCGTTAGTCATCGACAATTGAGTCAAAATTTTAACCAGAAAACGTGGCAACTGCGGCTCTTTACGTAATACACAAAGCGCGACTTCTCTAATAAGCAAAAAGAAACGGGCCGGGTTCTCTATTAAAAACATTAGATGGGCCTAGCGATCCAGACTAGAGAACCCGGCCCGTTTCTTTTTGCTCATTAGAGAAAGTCGCGCTTTTGTAATGCGATCTTACGTAAAGAGCCGCATTTGCTACATTAGATGGGCCTATTAAATACTGTAGTCTGGATTATGGGGGAAACTATGCTGGGCCTGGAAATTGAGTTGAACTCAAGTACTGAACATCAATTGTTTTCCTCTATTCTTAAAAAAAAAATTCAAAATTCAAAAAAAATTTAAAAAAAATTAAGAAAAAAAATAAGTAATATAGGGTTTCAAAATTCACAAAAATAAATTCAATGAACTGGTTTAAATAAATTCATTTTATTCAATAAAAATTGAAATATATTTATATTTAATAACATTTGGTAGTGGAAAGTAGTATAAATTGTCATACATGGGGGGAAATTTGACACGCTTCTCTATGCAATATATCTTCTCCCATGTGCAAGCTGACATTGGAATTATTCAATTTACTGATACTAAATATCACCATTATTCTTTCTCCCACTATCTTCTCCTCCATCATCAATAGCAGTGATGCACACAACTTTGCACCATCTAAATACTAATTTTTTTTTTTTTTTTCTTTTGCGTTGTAAAAAGATTCTTTAGATATTATCCAAATATCTACGTGACTGAAAAAGATCTAATTTGTCATTTAGCGCCACCTAATCCATTTTTTCTATTCCAATACTTTGTAGACTACGCGTTTAAGTCAATGACCAATCTAATGATATCGTGGAACCCGCTTTCACCTTACTTTGTTCTGAATATAAAATGCGCTTTATAAACTCTACTAATTGTCAGAATAAAGTGTCCCTTTAAATATTTTCTTAAGAAAACTAAATCAACATGTTCAGCGTTTCAGAATCACATGAATGATATTGAGATATTTTAAAAATCACATGAATGATATTGAGATATTTTAAAAATCACATGAATGATTGCATATTTGAACTTTTCCTTTTGGCAAGAAAGTTTAAAGAAATGTAAAGACATTGAGAAATACTGCCTAAACTTACCAAGTGAAACTAAATTCACCGGTTAAAAGTAAACTATTTATACGTTTAAATAAGGGTGTAGAGCACTTATCCCCTGTGGTTTGGACTTTGTTTACATGACTCACACGTAGTTTGGACTTTGTGCACATAACTTTTTGTACTTTCAAAAAAAAATTCTTCCTAATGAGCGTGAGTATTTATCAAATGGAATATTCATAGGAGGGTTTATGTGCTTATATTAAACGTAAAAGGGGTCATGTGTACAAAATGTTCAAACTACAGTAGATTATGTGCTTATATTGAAAGTATAAGGGTGTTATGTGCACAAAGCTCAAACGACAAGGGAGTCAAGTGATATTTGTCCATTAAATAAATAATTATATAGGTATACACACATAGGCGTGTAATCATCACGTCCAAAGTTTGTTAGTTGAAAACTATTAATTCTATCCCACTTGGAATTAAAGTTAGGACAACATGCTATTGATTAAATAAAATTTTAAAAAAAAGTTGGGGACAATAGGTATCCTACAAGCCGAAAGACTTAAAAATATATTAGAGGAGAGAATAATGGTGGAAGGCTGAAAGCAACCAGTTTTGGTTGCCCATAACTGCCTAAATTCAAAAATCCTACTGTGAATACGATCCAATGGACCTTTCAAATCTTTCCGCAAAATCTATATCCGTCGACTCGACCGAATACACTGTATACTAATATTACAGCCATGCTGCTGTTTCATTTTAAAATTCAGAACGTAGAGAATGAGATTTACTCAGATCAATAAATGAACAAATAAAAAGCCTTATATATTATTTATCGGCCCCCATGCACCCATGCTCCAGATCAACATCTCATTTCCAGACAAACAAAAGTAGAGAGTGAAAGCTTCAGTGTACAAATATAGCCTATCAGTCTACATAAACCCAACTAAAATTTTGGCCCCCCGCCCCCACCGGTCTTTATCGACAGACAAGAAAGAGAAGTATTGCCCATTTGAATTTTCGATCATATTTCTAGAGCTTTCTATTTTAGATATTAATGTAAATGAAATCTTAATATCTTAGCTGTGTTTTCCTCCCTACCCATATCCCCATAAAAGTTTGTCTCTTACCTCATTCAATTCTATAACCAAGTCACCAACCTTCTATTTATACTATCTCTCAACATTGTATTATTATTAACTTATTCCTTTTTTTTCCACACACGCACACAGAAGTGCACTAAAAAAAGTACATCGAAAAAGCGTTCAAAATCGAACACAGACACACACACACAAGGTGTAAAAGGAATGAAGATTCAATGTGATGTGTGTGGGAAAGAAGCAGCAGCTGTATTCTGCACTGCAGATGAGGCTGCTCTCTGCCTAAGCTGTGACAATCGAGTTCATAATGCCAATAAGCTCGCTAGCAAGCACCCCCGTTTCTCTATTCTTAATCCTCAATACAAAGAATCTCCCCAATGCGACATTTGCCAGGTAATAACAAAATACCACCTTCTTTTTTTAACCACCTAAATTTTAAAATTTATTTATTTTCTAATTTATTTTTATTTTAACAGGAGAGACAAGCATTGCTATTTTGTCAAGAAGATAGGGCATTACTTTGCCGGGAGTGCGATATTCCAATACACAGAGCAAACGAACTTACCAAAAAGCACAACAGGTTTCTCCTAACAGGTGTCAAGCTTTCTGCAGCTGCTTCTTCATATCAAGCTGCTGCTACATCCTCCACGGAATCGCGATCTGAAAAAAAGAACAAAATGTCAGCTGCTAATGAAGTTAATTACATGCCAAGTTCAACTGCTAATTGTTCAGAGTCGTCGTCAAATCCTATGGGGTATAATGAGTCAAACCAGGTCATGAGTGAACAACAATCAGATTCAACCAGTAGCATATCGGAGTATTTAATGGAGACTTTACCTGGTTGGCATGTTGAAGACTTGTTGGATCCTTCTACTCATTATGGTTTCTTAAGGTTTGCAGTATACTATAATTTATAATTATATAATTTACTTTCCTGCCCAAAGATGATGAAGTCGATATTTCCAAAAAAAAAAAAAAGGGAGCAATCTCTGCAACTATTACTGATTGCAGTTTTGTATTTTCTATTTAAAATATTAGGTCTCAATATGTATATGCATGTATTTTAGCAAGAATCTACTATTTAAAATGTTATGAAATATATATTTCCGATTATTCACTAACTTCAGGTGAATTTGCAGATAAATATGCAGATATCACCATTCACAAATCAAGAGCCAAAAGGCACATCAGATTTTCCAATCCAAAGACATCCATTCCTATGTGGTCACCTCGTATACCAGCTCAAAATCAAGATCAAGCTAGGGTAAGAGACTAAGAGGAAATGGTGTGAAGATGAGTTCCTCGAAGAGAGAACCCCAAATTAATCAATGTATTGAGAGAATTTTGGCATAAAAAAAACCAGTGGAACCTGTTCATGTCTGTTTTTATTTCTTCCTTTTCGCTAGTTTTCCTTCCATAGTAAAAAAAAAAACAATGCATTTATTAAATGAATTTATTTTTTCATCTCTGCCAGCAGCTACTACCTTTATTTATTTTGGTCAAGATACTCCATGGCATAAACAAAGCAAAAAAAAAAGAGTTACTAGATAAATGAAAACCTTGATAATGAGGCACAATTCTTTTACGAGGCTCGTCAGTATGGTTAACTGAGAATCCAAAAGTGCATCTGCTCATCTATCTGCATTGACATTAGCATCATAGTTCATGCAGGTAGCGAGTAAAAGTAAACAACAGAGCAGATAGGATTTTCCATATTGTTAGTTCGGTTGAATTGAAGTTGAACAACAATAGATTCTTCTTTAATAGAAACACCATCTCTTCAGTCGTGCAGGAATCTCAGAGTAAAAAGTGAGAAAGGAATATAAAACCAGACATTACACGCATTAGCTTATAAGCCAAGAACATGTGTGCACTACGAGTGAAATGTGCATATGTCCGAAAGACAAACTTATGGAAAGATTTCATGCAAGTACAATCCATGACTACATTATCTTTCGTTATTTCATTATAGTTAAATTATAAAACAAAAGAATGTAAAATTACAGACTACTGCTAATGACTAAATTTCTAATAGAGTTTGTTTGAACTATTGATGTGATTAATGTATGCTCAGACAGAGATTTTTCGTACCTGTGATGCTTTTACCTGGATTTTCAGTTATATTTTCTATCTATTCTGTTGCTCTATGCAAACATCAAATTTGGCTAGTACAAACCTATGATCAAGTGCTTCGAGCATCGGTTTTTTTCTGGTCTCAAAAGTGTGTCATTTCACCGGATTTTGTAGAACAAACAATGGATAACAAGGACAAACACTTGTCTAGAATCATACTACATCCACCTGAACTAAATGATGTCTATCGAACACAATTTCACCATTACAAGTCACGATGAACAATTTAGTTGATCTGCTTAAAGTATATATGTAATATATCACTAGAAACACAATAAGTTTACATTATCATGAGATGAAACCTCTAATGTACAGATATTGCTACGAATCAAAATAATGCCGGATGTCAAATCGGAAAATTAAACATTCACACTCAAACAATTTGTACATTCCGCCGTCAAAAATAAGAAAATCCACGATCCAGCGGCTGAGAACTACATACCTGATTCGGAAGTCTGTATTAGAAAATAGAAGATATTCCGCTGCAAAATGGTTCGATCGTGATTGTGCGTTTTCATATGAATACCTCAAGACGAACGGAGTGAATGCAGCAGTAGTCGGTAACTGAATACGTCTGCGAAGAGGCCGGAGGCGACGGCGCAGGCGGTGGCCGAAAAGCGCGCGGCGGACGAGGCTGTATGATGAGGAGAATTAGAGCGTGGGAAGTTTGATAATTACGGAATTGGGCGGGCCACACTCGCTGAAATATAAATTGTCATTTTATATAATTCCATTTATTAACGGGCCAATCTGGCCCAACTACTAAAGCTAGTTCGTTGTTAAATTAATTCAAGAATGATCGTCACGTGAAAAGCACGTGTATTATCAAGAGAAATATGAAAATTATCATAACAATCACTCGAAATAGTGTACTTTTATGAGTTTATCCTTTCTAAAGTAGTAATTAATTCTCAGTATAACAAATCTCGACAACATTGAAACAACAAAATGTAAATCTGTATCCAAGTAAATAAAATATAAAATGTAAAAAAATCACACAAATAATCAAACCTCAAGCCAAGCCCCATAAGACAATATAATGAACAAATAACAAACAATCTAAAAAATCAAATAATAAGTGAAATCAAGCACCCCCATTGACAACTAGATTATCAGCAATCGAAAAGCTCATATCGACTTTCGGAGGGCCAGAGTGCCGCCTCTGCCTAGCTGGCGAAGGAGGAAAAGAAAGCCGTTTCTTAACGGACCCCGCCGGAGAAGAACCCTTCTCCAATGTATTATCATTATTCTCCATTACTCCCAATCTCGACTTAGCTTTCGCCGAATGAGTTGTCGCCATATAACTCGGCACGGAAGAAGGAGAGCTGGCCAAGCTCTCATCGTCTCTAACGGAAGAACCGGCAATGCTGTGCCGCCTGTTGCGTTCTGATTGGACGCTGAAAATGCTTCTAGAATCTTCTTCTTGACTTATTACGGTACTGCCCCCCACTCCTCCTCCTCCTCTTGGGCTCGAAGGCTTCGGTTTTCTAGAGGAGGACGAAGATGCTGCTTTTGAAGGAGTTGACGTTACAATAATATTATTATCGGAGTTTAATTGATGACGGGCGAAAGATTTTGTAATTTCTCCGCCGATATTTGCGGCGGTTTTGGTGGAATCTTTTTCTGGTGTGGTTTGAGATTCCCACGGCCTAGCGGCCATATACCGCTCCAACCAGCTCCATCCCCATTGTGGATTTGTCGGGTCCATGAATAGTAAGTTTGTCGATTTTGATGATTTTTTCCATGTTTGCTGTAATGCCTCATGTTTATCAATAAAAAACGAAAAAACGAACAAGGAAGATTGAAATTCTCATGATATGATTAATAACATTTATTATATATATTCCGTAGAAGGAAGTACCTGATGAGTGAATGAATAAGCAAGTGCTCTTTCGCGCCTCATTGCAGCTTCGAACTTGTGCAGCAAATTGGCCTCGATTTTCTCTTTCGATTGTAGACTGTCGTCCCATTCCTCTCCCATCTGCCACAACAACATTTAGTATAATCTATAATCCTCTTTCGCTTAATTAATTAAACACAAACAATAAACAACACATTGCAAATTCAAGAAACACAATAAATACGAATATAAAAGCCACTATCGACACACCAAACTTTCTTTTTTCATTAATATTCTCCAAAAAAACATCTATATGTGTATATATATATATATATATATATATATATATAGATGACATTAGCGAAAAGAAAAAACTTACTCTCAAACTTTCGAGTTCCTTTGCACGTTTCTGAAGGAGCTGCCTTTGGAGTGCACGATTCTCCTCAGACATTCTAATCCTTCTAGATTGAATCTGAGAGTGCACGCGAGATAAAGTCTGCATGCATTTCAGAGTATTTGCCGTTTGACGTTTCACCGTGGGACCATCAACAAGTGATTTCAGTCTAACCAGCCCTCTTAGAGCTCGTAATGCTCTCCTCGCCTGTAATTACAACAAACCCCAAATTAATAATTATTCGACCAAAAAAAAAATGACTCGTCTAGCCGAAAGAGAAACGAGAAATCAAATGCCAAGGTTATAACAGTTACATTATACGACCAGACTTCTCCATTTTGATCTTTACATTTTGATTTTAACTAGTTAAACCTCGATATCACAAATAAACCGAAGAAGTAAGATAAAATTACCAAATAACCACGGAAGGCAGTTTGGACTTTAATGGCGGCCACTTCCTCGACGGATTTCCCGGCGAACTGAGAAACGGATGTTAATCGAACAACCTCAGCTGCTGCAGCCTCTGCGGCAGCTACTGCCGCCTCGGCAGCTGCAGCAGTAGCAACCGCAACAGAGTAAGCATTTTTAGACTGCTCATTCTCCACCTCCTCTACCAACTTTACATCTTCCAAAAGCGGAAGAGGATGAGGGTGAGATATCGATACCACGGGTTCTTCGTTTGGAGAATCGGAATCGGAAACTGAAACCGATGGCTTTTCTTTCCCAAACCATAGCTTCTTCAATTTATTTGATTTCTGCAAATAAATCATGCACCATTATAATATAAGAATTGTTCATATATCATATTAAAACAAATAAAAAAAAATAAAAAAAAATTGGCATGCATACCTTGGCTTTCTTTTCTTTGGGATCAGAGGTGAGAGCCTTCTTTACTGAAGAAAACCAACTTCCTTTCTTACCCATCTATCTATATATATATGTATATATATATATATATATATCATTCCTCAATTGCCTTAATCTGGTAAAAAAAAATATTAAAAATTTAATAATTACTTGAAATATTCAATCTTTGTGATTAATTACCAAATTAGATGTGACGTAATTATGATTAGTAAATGTGATTTAACACCAAATAATCAAAATCTAAACACACTGGAATCTATTGAAGTATCATAATTCATCAATTTTACTTCATTTTTGTCACCTGCATTTTCTAAACAGTTGCAATCACAAAATCTAAGATTGGAATCAAATTAATCAAGAGAAACTAACCTGATGTGGAGTTGCTCAGATCCCACACAATTAAACTCTTTTTACTTATTTATTTTTACTTCGGAAGAGAGTCAAACCCAAGTCTCAGCTTATATACAATGTGAAGTATTTGTGTGTGTGTGTGTGTGTGTGTGTTTTAAGAAATGAAATCAGATCTTGGGCAGTGGAAAAATTTGAAGGAAAGAGAGGAGAAGATGAGGGAATCAGAAATTCACAGCTGGTTTTGCTAATGTGGGCCCCGCGCTTGACCCATGTGGGCCCAGGTTTCTTAATTATACGCAATTATTAATGTGACTTTAAGTTAGCATAATTAGTATTCTATGTGCCTTTTTTACTTAAATAATTATATTTTGTGTTTGGCCGTTTGCTTAATGACTGGTAATTAAGTTTAAAGTTTAAATTTAATAAAGATGCTTTAAGACTTCAACTTTGCCCGTTTTATATGCTACTTACCTCTCTGAGGCTTTAACAAAGAGAAATGTATCTCAAAAGAATATCACGAAACGCGCCAAATCCTTTCTTTATTTTTTGTTTATGTAATTTTATGGATAAGAAGATGTGAGTGAAGACTGGGGTGTTATGACTTATGCTGGTGTCTTATACTATTTTATATATATGATAAAACCAAAAACATAATGAAAATGAAGATACTATTATATTATCATAAATACATTTCTCTAATATTATATTGTAGAACATCGATAAATTAATATCACAAATTAATAACCCCACTTAAATAATAATTTTTTTTGATCCCGACCCGATAAACACATATTAAATTATTAGTTGGATAATTTAATATTTTACTAAATCAATAAAATTGTGTTATAAATGTATATGGGTTATATTTTTAGTGATAGGTACGTAGAAAAAGTCAAAAAACCATCATCAATAGTTAAATGCTACTAGTTGAGAAAGCATGATAATTTGTTAAGTAGTTAAGGAACATATTGTGGTCATAGACTAAGTAAGTAGCCCTCTCATAATTGCAAGAGTGGACAATATTCATTAATGAAAACCGATGGAATGGAGATGGTTGGATTTTTGTAATAGAGAATATTTATGTAGCTTGAATTATTTAAGGCATTATTTAAACTAGAGCCATGTTTAATGTTTATGTAGGTATCAACTGAGCACAATTAGCACATCATTCCTATATAAACCAGCGTTTGCAGGCCAGTTCATAATGCTGCAATTTTTAGTGATATTAAAAAAAAATTAGGAGCAAAAAGCAGTTCAGCGTAATTTATTTTTCAAGTGCTCTTGAAGCAAATGTTCGATCAGGAGCCGTCATCGGAGACCCAGTTCAAATTAACAGCAATCGTGATTCATAAGTCATTCGAATCAAGGCTATGAAGATAATAAAAATATTAATTTCATAAAAAAAAATAGTAATTATTATTGACAATTCATTTTTCATTTTCTTTTTTTTTTCTTCTCATATATTAAGAGTTGGCAAATAGGTGTATTAGGACTAGGAGTTCGGTGATTTATACAAAGAGTAGGGTGAGTAAAAGAAATTAACAATGTTCTACTTGGGTGACACCCATAGAACTTTATATCTCCCTCCCTCCCTCAGTCTCTCTCTCTCTCTCTCACTCTCTTTCCATCTCTCCCCCCCTCCCTGCTTCATCAAGGGTATTTCTGTTGTACAGTACAATTGCATGGAGAAAGACAAGTGATGCACGATAACTTACGTTATGATAAATTTATACAGGTTAACTTATGAAAGAATGACCCCCGCCATTTGAGGTAAATAAGCAGGTAAACATGGAAGAATTATGACAAATCCCTGCAAACAAGAAATTGGAGATATATTAGCATTAATTGATGTTAACATAATCGTCGAGTGGTATTCGTATTTTCTTGCACAAGCTGAGCATAGAAATCAAATATTGGTGTGTAAAAACAACTTGCCTTAACCTTAGTGTTAAGTAAAGGCAAAAATCCTATCTGCAATTGCTGTTCTGCAAATTGGACATTCCAAACAGGCAAGAGAACATGATTTACATACTGAAACCAAATAAAGACAACGTTAGGTCTGTGTGCTCAATGAGCATAAAAGTGCAAAATTAAACGTAGAACTATAACTTACAGCAAAAATGACGACATGGCAGAAGCATTGCAGCTGAAGGCGATTCAAAGCATACTTTACACACATGAGAATTCGCATCTCCATTTCCAGTGTACCTAAGTTCTTTCTCCTTCATCTCCTGCATGCGAGCCTGAAAGAACAGCTAATTAACAATAACACAACAAAGTTTTTCTTATCTATCTGAATAGCTAATTTGCGAAAATTCACACAAGCATATGCACATTTCTATGCAGTCACTCGGTTCTTTCTATATTTTAAGATAAATTAGAATCTTCAAGAAATAAGAATAACATAAAAAAGAAAGGCATTTTTAAAAGGAAGGAGAAATAAATTTACTTTCAGACGAACAACAAGAGGAGCTTCCTTGGGAATGATAGAAGCCGGAATCGAATTATCTTGAGCACCACCGTTTTGGAGGATTGAATCCTTGCTGTCAACATAATCACTTTTTAAATCACTTATTTGGTCTGTGTTATCTTCATTACGCCTTCCATTAACCACCTTTGATTCTTGCATAACACTGGCCTCTTTCTTCAAACGAGCAACAAGAACCCACATATTTGCCAGGTCGTTTTCCAGGGCAGCCTCTCTCTTCTTTGCCTCGTCCACTTTTTTCCTGTACTCGTCTTCCAAAATTTCCTTTTCAGCTAAGGCAGCCTCTAGATAAGCCTCTCTTTGTCTCCTTGCTTGTAACTCCAGTTTTATATCTTCAGGGTCGAGATTCCACGACTCGAAGTCGTCACTAACCATTCCGGAAAATTCATTTGCTCTGCCAGGTATTCTACCTCTACGGTTTTGCTTGCGACTACCACCATTACTGGAATGACTGCTGGAACTTCTAGAGCTTAACTCACGAGCAGTTTGGATTTCTTTATCTAATTTGGAGTTTTGTAAAGACAGTTTGGTAACTTCACTTGCTAAATTCTTTAGCTCAACTGCAGCAGCAGATGCTAGTTCCTTTGCATAAGAAGCTTCCTCAGACAGTTTCTGATTTTGTACAAGTAATCCACTGTTCTCCTCTAGAATCTGAACTTGTTCTAACTTTAGTTTCTCGTTCTCTATTTCCTGCCAGAGCAGAAAAAGCTTCGATCAGAGTAGAATACCAGAAAATAAAAAGCTTTTAATTCTTTTTGTGGCACAAGACTTCTTCCTATTCAAAAATAGCCAATGATTTGAGAGCAAGATGTGAAAACCTTAGGCCAAAATTCAGAGCACATAAGCTCTAAAAATTATCAAAATTAATTAAGCAATTGAGAATCTTCAAAACTAATTGTGGAACTATGTCACCCACAATAATTGTGCAATATATACTAAGTTGTAAGTCCAAAATTGACAAATGAGCACATTGGAAGATGAAAAACTAAGCTAGGAAAATTGTATCCAAGCAATATTAAGTGGGTTTTAGAAAATATTATTAAAGTATATATAGAGATGTGAAAATTATGTCTCAGAGAAAAAAATTACTACAAATTTACCTGTGACTGAATTTTCTTTCTCAACTCTCCAGTATATACGTCAGGCACACAATTTTCCGAACCATGCGGCTTACTGTCACCAGAGACTGCAGCTAGTTGGTGCTCCAGGCGGATAATCTTCTCTTTTAAATCCTTGTTTTCTGCATTCTGTAAAAGAAGATAGCTACCTTTTAATGGACAAATAAATGACTAAAAGCTAGAAAATGAAGGGTACAGAAAGCAACAGTTTCAAATCTGGAGCGTTTTTGTCTTCCATTATTTTTTTAGTTTGGAAAAGTTATGAGTAACAGCTTAGAAAAAACAAATATATATATATGTACCTTGTTTTCCAGCTCATCTTGAAGAATACGATTGTCTGCTGATGTTATCTGCGTTGCAAGATTAGAGAAGGGTTATTGAAATTAAATAACATCTTCTATTATTCAGTGAGTAAAGAGTGTTTTCCGAGGAAATTGTACTAGCAAATGCCAGATGATAGCTCTTATGAATGGCACAAAGAATTGCCAAGAAAAAGATGCAGAGAAGAAAGAAGAGAAACCTCAAGCTCAAAACTCGTCTCACTACACTGTGCCATCAATTTTGTGACTGTCTGTTACAAGGAAAAAGAACACAATCAAACAAGAAATTTTCAAGTTATGATAAATAAGCAGAGCTGAAACATGTGATTTGCAATGAATAACTCGACCTGCTGCAATTCATTTATAGATGCACTAGCAACTGAAGCTTGACCGTTCTCAACTATACGCTTTTCTATAACTCTCATCTGCTTTTGCTTTTCTTGGATTTCACGCTCCATGATCTGAATCTGTGCATCGAATGCAGACAAGTTTGAAGTACAAAACGATGTGGCAATGTTCCCAGCAAATATGTATCGGCAAATAAATCAAATGAGATCGAATTTCTTATAGGACTTGCACATTGCTCAGGGTTACACAGATAAACTGTGCCCATATTCTGAGTGACATGGACTCAAGTTTGTGATACTCTGATTTAGAGTTAGTGTATAAAATATGCAGCCAGTTTTAATGATCTTTTTCTAATTATTAACCTTTTGAAACTGGTAATAGGCAGACAGTGATTCTTAATTTCTTATCTTACTATTAATTCTTGAAATTGAGTAAGTTCCTTCCTGCATAGAAATATCAGAGATTTAAGAAAGTTTTAAGTTTTTTTTACAAGCACAGAGTCAGAATAAATATGAGTTTTTTAAAATCTGAATCAAGAGAGCACCAGATAAAAGACATGATTCCCTGGAAGTAAGAACTGCATAATGTTAATAAGCAAGGAAAAAAGTAAGCAGGCAATTACTGCAGGGCAAAGACCAAGTAGAAGTTCCATACACTATCAAACTAAACGCTATGAGAGTGAAAAATGCTTGGGACCTACTAATAATTTGCCTGATTATTTTCGAGAATGAAAAATGCGATTAAATTGAAATTATAGATTACCTGAGTTTTTGAGCTTTCAGGGTCATTTACGGACTGCTCTACCAAACGCTTTAGGGTACTGGTAGCAAATGCAATCTCTCCTGCAAGCATCTTCACTTGCTCAACAAGAAGATCCATATGATCGGACATTGTTACCTCATCCTACAATAAATAACAGAGAGGAAAAAAAGTTTGTTGAAAACTATTCAGATCAATTATTACTCCTAAACCAGAATCTATGATCTGAAGGTAACACAATTTATAAGTAGTCAATTTTTTGTATAAGCAAATAATCAAGTCAGGCATAATCAACAAAATGTTTTAGGCATTCACGCATCGACTGCTGATGATGATATTACTACTTCCATATAATGATAATAATATTCAGAAATAAAAGCAAGTAGTCATTTGAGAAGAAAAGGAGTTGGAACATACTATAGACAGTTTTGATGCACAGGAAGAAAGAACCACTAATAAGTTCACCAGCTTGAGTTGTTATAGTTATAGTACTGCCAGCTTGTGAAATATCATCAATCCACTTGCTGGATGATCTTCTATGTTTAAAATGATAAGCATCTGATGTGACAGTTAAAACAGAAGATGAAAAATATTTTTTTTATTCTCGCAATCGAATTTTAGAGAACCATCACAAAGAACATCCAATTTCTGTTAGACAAGAGAACAGCAAAATGGTAAATGATCACGAAATGGACAGTTTTCTTCCAGATTTTATCGTAGAACATACGACAGCTGATATCTTGGAGCACATTCAAGCACAGATCTATGGCAGATGTAGTTACAGCAAAGAAAATAATATATATACAAAACATCTCAAGGTTTCATATGTATATGTTAAATCATTATCAGGAAGGTACATTAAATAACCTAGATGCATCGCTTTAAGCAGCTTCGAAGTGATTTAATTCTAGGGTCGCGATGACAATGATTTAAAGGGAAAAAGCAAGTAAAATTGCTAAAACATAAATAGTAAAATAGTCAACCGGAAAGAGCTACTTACATCATCCTCAGAAGCAGAATGACTCGTTTGGTGAGTTGATATTTCACCCAATGATCCTGGTATTGTGTGTTTTGAGGAAACAAGTATTAACTTTGTTAGCCTTTGAATTCTGCTCATTAGAGCTGCCTTCGCTTCTTCTTCCTCCTCCAATCTTGATTGCATTTTGACTTGTCCTTCTTCCAACTACATAACATTAATAAGCATATGTTTTTACAAAATTGTACAGTAAGTAGAAAAGACTCAAGGAAATAAACATATTTTCATAACGAGATTCAAAGCTACCTGCTGTCTTAAGACCAAAAGTTCTTCATGGTTGACACCAACAAGCACTCCACTCTTAAGTTGATCAAGTTCTTCTTTGAGACATGTTATTTCTCGTTGATACTTCTTGATCAATGATTTTTCATCAATTATCTGAAACATTCAAGAAAAATGATATTTGGTTTCACCATCTAAAATAGGATTTAAGCCCAAGACTTTCATAACCAAACTTACCCTATTGCGTGAGGCGTATATTTCAACACGCTTTGCCCTGCTGGCAAATTTTAATGTATTATGGGTTTCCTCCAAATTACTTGATGCAGGAGTAATTGTGCATATGAGCTGGGGGAAATAAAAACTAAAAGTCAGAAGCCTTTGAAGAATATTAAGTTGGACAAATAACAATCATGTGAGAACCATATAAGCAGGTGAATCAGCAAAAACATTGAGTTATGCAGCAAAAAAATTCAGGCTCACCGAGACATGTCCATGTCCACTTAGTGAAGATTGTAGAAGGCGAGTAAGCTTTGAATCCCGATAAGGTACATGCGATGCCTTCCCTTCACTAAGTTTTCCAATCACCTTCGCATAAAAAACCTTTAAATATCAGTGCAAGGAAAAGAATAGGAAAGATAAATAACTTGTTTATATTCATTAAATCAGATTTCTATCTGATGCTGAAACTCAATATTTGATAATACATTAACAAAGTAGTTTTCTGAGTTAGTGTGTTTCAGTATGTTTACATGTTCAGCATAGGACATTATGTTAACTGTGCCAACAAAAAGAGAAGAATGAACAAAGAGAAAGATAAGGAACCAATAAAAAACAATGAATCAACGATGGGCCCATCGGGTAATAAAAGTTCAATCATACTAACCGTTCCAAGTGTTAGAAGACTTTTATTGATGTAAGATCCTTCCTTTCTCCGTAACCCAGTTGTTTCGGTTTTTGAGCTTTCGGATCCAGCTAAATCAATTAAGTTCTGGATAAAAGAGGCCAAACCAACGTGAAATTTATACACATTGGAAAGTTAAACAACTTTATATGATAAACAAAAATATATTTCCGTTAGTTATGGACAAACGTACCAACTGTGAGAATATAACCCCATCATATTCATCTCCATGTGCACTACTTTCGATCATCTGTGACCAGATAGAATAATTGGCAATTGTGAGGATTAGATATTCAGAGTACAGCAGGCAGAAGAACAAGATAAGAAAAGGAGGGAAAACATACATGCACTAATGCACAGAATTGGGGAAAGGTACACACAATTCACAAAGACACATAATAATTCGAAAAGGATTATATGATGTATTGTCAAATAGGGGCCACATGGTTATATATAAACTCACAAAGCATATATAGGCGGTCAAAAATATATACCTTCATGTTTATACTAAGGAAGAAGCACATAATTAAGTGATATTATAATCACACAATCATAAACGACAGTAAAGCCAAGCACAGTAAACGTACCATCGTGAATATTGTATGGCTACGGCTGCTGAAGAGGTTAAAATTATTTGATCCAACATGACGATGTTCTGCCATAATGTTCGAACACATCAAATAGATCGGTTAACTATTTCTCTCTATCAATATACTGTCACAACATATATTATATATATGCCAAAGTACAAAAAAATTGAGATATTTCACATTTCACTGAGTTTTCTAGGGGAGACAGAGATAACTATACATAATAAGTTAATAAGCCATGGAATTGGATTATAATCTGAACTACATAGATACCTACCAACAAAAGAAGACAATCCATAACACCAGAATGATAAGACTGAGAACATTCATATTGAATTAGAACTCTTGACATAAATATCAGCATTTGATCAATTACAACACTCATACATATACTACAATTAAGTGCCTTCAGATTGACAGGAATTTGGCAAATACTTCTAATTGAGTTGTTTCAGTGGCCTCAATTAACTTCTGATCCATTCATTTCTGCAAGTAGCCAGGAACCTGATTTGAACTGGTGACACGAGGATTTTGTCTATTTGGTTTCATTGTGCATGCTTTACTTGTACTTTTCTTTGTTAATCATTTCCTCATTAATTCCTATTAGAGACATTTATTCGTATTCTAAACACTCAATAATTCTAATTCTAAAGCTTCAGGAATAGGCAAATCAGGCTTCAACAATATATGAATCAATAAATAAAATAGCATGTCAGCAGAAGTGAAAAACTAAGATAAGTACCTTCTCCAGCAGCAATAAATGACAGGGCATGTCCAGGGGACAAAACAACTTCTTCCTTTATACCCTCAACATAAGTTCCCTGTGCACACAGAGCAAATTGGATAAAAATGAGCATAAGATGAAAACTGAAGAAACTGCAGAGCAAATGGATTCAGTTATTGGATGACTGTTAATTCGAGAAATATAAGGTATTTGAATTTTGAACAAAAACTTAAAAATAAATTAATTATTGTTCCATAGTTAGCAAACTTAAGATTTTTAGCTACATAAAAAGTATTATTCACAAATGTCCAACGAGAACGGTCATTTGAGTTCTGGTAATTATTAACTACATAAGTTTTGAAAAGATTTAGACAAAGGCTAAAGGTGACATTATCATTTCAGAATATGCAGATTAGGAATTGGTGATGGTGCAAAAGTAAATCCAAAAGTACGGTAACATTCAGAACAGGGAAGGAAAAGACAATTAGTAAGATAAAAACCTGCACGTCCTCTCTAACACGCAAATTCTGGCCGGTTGGATCCAGCAAGTCATTAATCACCTGGTAGTAGTGTGGATTTAAATAAATCACAATAATTCTCCATCTCCAGTCACATAAATTCCAAATTTATTATATGATAATTTAGTACTAACCTCATTATAGATTTCAATATATGACACTCGAAGTAAGAACTCACGACCTGGAGTCTGAAGAAAATTAACATCAGTCATCCATACATCAAATTACAATATCCCTTATATTACATTAAAGATGCATAAACAAAATAAGAATATGATGCAGAGACATACATCAATTGCTATGATTTCATTTAAGACGAATCAAAATCTCAAACATAGAAAAAGATTCGAACAAACTTACATCTTGGATGATGCTGAAGACATCTTTTATAGCCAATGGTATGATGCCAGGTGAATATTGATCACCCTGATAAGACGTGATGAAAAACAATGAGAGTCATCAATGTGAATTAGGTCATGAGGGCATTGTACATGATACCCCTCTAAACTAACTTGGGAGCAGACAAGAAAACAGAATCAAATGATACAAAACAACAACTATATTGAAACTATAGGCATCCTGGATACAACTTTTGGAAACTTCTCATCAGTATAATCAAGTACCAAACATATCTACATTCATTATGTTCGCAAAATGGCATGTCAAACATCAATATATCAACAAATGGCTACTAACACTATATATTGTATCATTTCTCCAAAAATAATAAATTAATCGTAAGCTCGTTTACATCCTCAGACTGTGAGGTGCAACAAAAAATCAAATAAAGATACTTCATAGTTAAGAATTTAACTTACATGCATAGTGTGTGTCTTTCCACTACTTGTAACACCATAAGCAAATACAGTTCCTGCACATCAACAAATGTTAGTTACAACAAACTATAGTCATGATTGAAATTGAACAAATGTACAAAGAACAACTTTAGAAATTAGAGTCTGCTTAAACAGGTTCAAGTTTATCGCTCTACAATAACCTACTTGAAGTTTTGTTATCATCGAATCAGCATCAATTATCATTCAAATCTTAACTCGAAATAGACTTGAACTGTAACTGAAGCGATTAATTCTACAAATGACAAAATTTAGAAGTAATAGCAAATTGATTGTACCATTAATGCCCTCCATTGCAGCCTTAATTACAGGTCGAGCCGCTACTTCATACACTTCTTCAGTGTGTGTATCAGGACCAAAAACTCTGTCTGTCATAGGAAAAATCAGAAATACGAACGGCAACAGTTAATGATTAAGCAAATTATGGACAAAAATCCAAAGCTATATTGTGAAAATATTAATTCCGGCCTATGGAATATAGACTTCAGATTCAAAATCGCATCATTCATCTTTGAATTTGCGTACAGTTTCAAATAACCGAAATAAATAGAGGGAGAAAAAAAACTTACCAAATGCATAGGCAGTCATCGGATTATACTCATTCCGCACAATATTGTCAGAATCTGCATACCACGCGATCTCATCTCCTTTTTGATATTCCCTTTCACTGCCACAACAGAAAAATGCAAAAAAAATACAAAAATCACTATCTCCATAATCAGAACCCTAGCTCCAAATAATCCCCCAAATCAATCATAAGTTGGATCTATCATTAAGTTCAAATTCACCTCAAAGGCCGAAATCTAATTGTCACCGAAATGCTATCCCCCGATCTCGAAGAACATTCCATGGGCTCGCCTGCCAAGTGGTCATCCACCGATGGATAGCTCGCCGGCGTCCGGCTTCCGTGAAAATCGCCTCTACTCAGGCTTGGCGTCATGGATCTAGTGCCGTACGCCTCGCCGCCGTGAACTGACGTCACAGAAGATGAGCAGGAACGCGGCACTGCACGAACGTTCATCATCGACGATGTGGACGAGGTAGAGGAGTACGGGCTCGAGGGTTTTACATCGTGAAACGGCGAGCTGCTTCTTCCCCTAGAAGATGAGGCCGCCATTTCTCGAAGAAATTACAGCAAATCGAACAAACCAAAACAATAACAATCAAACCTATATTCCAGTTTGTGTTGGTTTCAGTTTTAGTAATGTGTTCTGAATTCGGAGAAAAACAAGAAATTGAGGTGTGGGGGGTGGGGTAGATGAAGAATGTGTCAGAAATCACATGGCGTCAACCATTAAAGTGACGAACATTGTTTTGATTTCTTCCCTGTAAATCTGTAAACGTTTTTTTTTTCAGCAGAGAACAATCTGTGTACATGTGTATGTACTCACACACACACACATACACATTTGTGTCTCTGTGTGAAGAAATGGCTGAAGAAGGGAGAAAGCTTCGTTTCTTCTCCTTCTAGAGAGAGAGAGTAGAGAGAGAGAGCGAGGAGAGAGAAGAGGAGGAGGTGGACTAGTGAGAGGAGTGAGAACGACTGGAGGGGGTTTTTGTTTTTCTTTCTTTTCTTTTATGTTTTTTTGAATTTTAAACGCATTTGATTAAAATAATGGAGAAATTCCGGAGTTAATTAAATACTAATATGTTTAAAAAATAAATTGCTAATGTCAGGGAAGAATTCGTCGTTCCACTTCCAGACCAGAGTAATCGGAGATTAATTTATGTTTTGAAAGATTGAAAATTAAAAAATGAGCGGGAATAACAGTGGGAATCAAGCCGCTTACAGAGCATAAATTGTCAGTATGTCATTAAAAAATTACCAAAGACAAACAAAAGTAACTGACTTGGCAGGTTGGAGACAACTACTCCCTGGAGTGGCGAGTTGAATACACGCGCTTCGCATGAGAGCCAATAACATGTGGGAATTACGAAATTACCCCTTCAACTCCTACGGAACTTTGAGAGTTGACTCAGTCTGCAAAATGTTTTTCCTTCGTCGTGCTATCCAATTACGATTAAGCTGGTCATATCTTCCAAACAGTCATCTATTTAATTTTTAATCTATATAGGGCATGGTTACCAATATTTCATAAATTTAAATTAGATGAGATTGGACTAGTTTTCTACTTACTAATTAATTATTTAGTTAGTATGTTACGTTGTTTGGTATGTAAGATTAGATTTTGTATTAAATCTGTTAAATTCTGATATAGAGGGCGTTTGGCTAAGCTTATAAGATGTTAAAAGGAGCTTATAATATGTTTAAGTACTTATAAGCTCTTCCAAAGTGTTTGGTAATTTTTTAGAAAAAGATCTTAATTTTTTTTAAATAAGTTGTTGGAGAGCAAATAAGATCTTTTTAAATAAGTACATTTACCCCACCTTTTTATTTAAGATCTTATAATGAGTAAAAATAAGAAATAAGCTCATTATCAAACACTCTAAAAATTAATCCTAAAAATAAGATGTAACAGCTTATCAGCTCTTAAAACATCTTATCAGACGTAAGAGCTTATCAGCTGTATAAAATAAGTTTAGCCAAACACCCTCATAATATGTGATTGTATATAAAATATTTTATTTAGTAAAATTAATATGCAGTTTGAAGAATAAAATAGTTTTTTACTTATTTAGTCACCCTCTATTAAATTAATCTCAGGGATGAGTGCTACTAATTTAATGAAAAATATGAACCTTACCAATCAAATGTGTTACTAGTCTCTACTATTTAGTTAGTAGAATATTATAACGATAATCGAACAAATTCATACTTATCAATTTGTAGAATATAAACAATTATATCTACATTTCACAATTCTTTACGTAAGATGACAATCAAGTAGTGCACTTGAGCAAACCAGAGTTGTGTAATTTAGAGGGTGTTTGGCTAAGCTTATAAAATGTTAAAATGAGCTTATAAGATGTTTTAGAGTTTATAAGCTCTTCCAAAGTGTTTGGTAAAATTTAAAAAAAAAAAAATCTTATTTTTTTTTAAAATAAGCTGTTGGAGACCAAATAAGATCTTTTTAAATAAGTACATCTACCCCACATTTTTATTTAAGATCTTATAATGAGTAAAAATAGGAAATAAGCTCATTATCCAAACACTCTAAAAATTAATCATAAAAATAAGATGTAACAGTTTATCAGCTCTAAAAACATCTTATCAGACGTAAGAGCTTATCAGTTGTTTAAAATAAACTTAGCCAAACACCCTCTTAGTAACATTACATAATTGGGTTCTGGATGTAGTCATTTTATCCTTGCCAAAAGCAATAATGGGTGTGAAATTTCATCCAATCATGCAAGTAAGATATAAGAACAAGGTTGGTAAAAAAAATGATGAGCAACGTATTGAAATGTTGGAAGACAAGCTTACCTCAACTAACCCAAACCTAAAACAATGATATTATAAATGGATGTCAAAGGTACATTTTTCTAACGTGGTTGGAACTTGGAATTAAATCTTATACATAAAGTTATCTAAATATCTATCGAACTATGCGTTTGAAATCTTGATTATTAGGTGGATTGTATTATAAATGATTAAATTAAACAACATATATATATCTTTGAATTATGAGAATATATTTTATTTTTGTAGTAGCAATTATGATAATTTTTTTGTGGTTTGAGGTGTATTTGAACTCCATGAACTTAGATTCAATTATATGAACATGTTGACTTGGCTCAACCAATTGAATCTTTATTTATTTTGGCAATTGATCTTTTAAGTTATATATTTGTATCACAATAAATCAACATATAATAAGGATGTAGATGAATAAAGAACTGATCAACAAAAATAAAGAAACGTTTAATCGTGTTTTTACATTCAATTTTTTTTTAATAATAATCAAAATATATTACGCATGAACATACCAACACCATTCTCACTGTTGTTGAAGAAATAAAGAAACACAATTTTTTTTTTTTAATAATAATCAAAATATATTACAAGTATGAACCAATTTAATCGTGTTTTTACGTTCACGGTTTTGTTAATAATAACTCGAGTACTCAAAAAATGACGAAATAATAACTTTTTGATAGTTATTGAACGAGAACGAGATTCAACCAATGCACATATACGGGTGCGAATTCATTTGTTAAAAAAGAGAGAAGCTACATACAAATTTGCCATGTTTAGTGTCACATTAATATTGTAATAACTTCTTTATTTCCTAATTAAATATCATAACAATATAAAATAAATGATTCTTGATGTTACTTTATAAAATGACATTGTCGGTAACATGACCCCCTTTCCTAAGGTTGCTTCTATATTCTCAAATTTTATAAAATGTGCTCACAAATATCCAAAATGTGTATGATGAGTAGAAGCCAAGATATATGATATGTGTATTAATAGTCTCCATCCACTATCATTGACAATAAACATATACAAGGTTCATAGAGCACATGCTACCATTTTGTTTTTATTTCTTTTTTAATTTTACAAGGACAAGATATATTCAATCATTAATAGTAGTATATCACTCCGAGTATCTAATGCTAGCTAATACACATTTAATTTCATGATTTTAAAATCATTAGTTTTACACACACACACAAAAAAAATAAAATTATAACTACACAATAACGCTAAGAGCCGATGTTCGTTCGTTGGGCTTGTCGATATTATTATAATATTTTTTTTAATATTATAAAATTTTTGGTCAATTTGCAAACTAAAATCAGTTAGGAAATATTGCATTTTAAACTTCTAATTTGATTTAAAGATAATAATATTTTTAATAATTTATATTAAATTTGCTTAAATATAATAGTTTCATATTGGTTGGAGTCCAAACTCCAAGAGTCCAAATCGGTAACACTCCATAGCCTAAAGGCCCAATTAATTTTTGGGTTCATTTTCAGTCGGCCCTTTACATAAGTCGCACTTCTATAATAGCGACTTTTCCTTTACCAAACAGAAGTCGCACTATAAAATAAAATGGCGCTCGAATTTTCATTATCTGCTGGCGGAGCTCTGAAGAAATGGTGGCCTCACTTTGCAATACCACATGCTCGTTGCTTCTCCGTCCGCATCTCTCCCAAAATTATACCAGTAAATATTTCTCCCTCCAAATTCATATACTTTTACGATTTTTTTTTTTTTTTTTTTTTTTCTTTTATCATATTTTGATCAGAGAAGAAGGAAAAATAAATAAATTATCTTAAACATATCCCGTTAAATCATTTCAAATTGTGATTTCGTTTGGATGTTTATAATAGTGAATCAGATTAGTTTAATTGAATAGATTAATATTATTTTAAACATAATATGTTTATTTTCGGAGGGAATGATTGATTGGGTGTAAGTTATCTAATGAGATTTCCATGTAGTAGTTGTTGATAGATATATTGATTACTAGATAAATAGATTAATCACGAAATTAATGTATAATGATCTTCATTTTGACATTGCACGGCAGGCGATAAATGTAGTGCACGAAAATTAACTTCGAATAAATCAGAGTTAAGAATAACTAACTCGAGAGCTGGTAAAGTGAACATGGACCTCAATCTCGACGGAGGGGAAAAACTGTATCTCGGAATGGACTTCGGTACATCTGGCGCTCGGTACGCGCTGATCGATAAGGAAGGAGAGCTACGCGCCGAGGGAAAAAGAGAGTATCCTCTTTACATGGTATATTTCAGCCCTCGTTGCAGTTATTTGTATCGTGTTTTTTTGTGTAACGATTTTTTTGTCTTTTTTTTCTAGAAAGAGTGAAGAAACAGTGGATTGGGTAAAATCGTGGAGGACGACACTTTTCGGTCTCTTGGAAGATATTCCGGTTAGTCTTCGCCCAGCCGTCGCTTCCATTTCAATTGACGGTACTTCTGCAACAACAATTATCGTTGACGGGTAAGATAAGACGTGATTAATTTAATAACTAAATTACGCCTTATTTGATGTTTGGTTAGTAGAATAACTTTTTCAGGCCTACCTGCAATTACGAAAAATTAAGCTCTTTTGGACCTCTCCTTGTTCAATTATATAATTCGGTGGAACCAAACGAGGCCTAATTAGTGTCGAATTATATAATTTGGCTGATAAGATAAGCCATGATAATTCAATAATCACGCCTTGTTTGATGTTTGTTTAGTACAATTATATAATTCGGTGGAACCAAACGAGTCCTAATTAGTATCGAATTATATAACTTGGTTGATAAGATAAGCCATGATTAATTTTAATAATAACACCTTATTTGATGTTTGGTTAGTACAATTATACAATTGGGTAACTCATGAGATTACATAATCCGATATCGGCTAATCTTATATCGAGAATCAAACGAGGGGCTTAATAGTCATTTTCCGTCACATTATCTGAATGCAGCAAAACAGGGGAACCCTTGTGTAAGCCTTTCCTATATAACCAGAGCTGTGCAGAAGCTTTACCAATTGTGAAAGCAATAGCACCTCCTAACCACACAGTTTGCTCCGGATCTTCAACACTGTGCAAACTCGTCTCGTGGTGGAATACTTCTTCCGATATACCTAAAATGCCAGCTGTACTATTGCATCAAGCTGATTGGCTGTTGTGGCTTCTTCATGGAAATCTCGGAGTTTCTGATTACAACAATGCCTTGAAAGTATGTATATATATTTATATATATTTCATCAATTAAGTCGATTATATATACAATACATATAATTTTTTTTTCCTCAATTGGAAACGTGACAGGTGGGCTATGATCCAGAAGTAGAGTCGTATCCTCCATGGCTGCTCTCTCAGCCGTATTCCAGCGTTTTGCCACGTGTACAAGCTCCCGGGACCACAATTGGCACTATGAAAGAGAATATCAGAACTCAATTTGGTACTTTCGCCACTACATATAGTTGTAGAGTGAAAAATTTGCATTTTAGTATCATATTATTGGCTAAAAGTAGATGCATGTTGTTGTAATACAAGCATGTGAATAAAACCGAGCTTAATGAATTCGATTTGTCGCTTAAATGCTACGAGACAATGCTTTTAAAAAAAATGTACGATATTAATTACCACACATTACTAACACAAAGAGCTTGAATTTATCCGAAAGATGATCGTTCGGTAATAATTTTCACCGCAAGCATTTTGTAGTGATATTTATAGAATTTATTTCTGGCTAAAGCTCGTATTTTTCATGCTCGGAGAATTTGTTTGTTGATAGGTTTTCGAGAGGATTGTGTTATTTGCACAGGAACTACCGACAGTATAGCAGCCTTTCTCGCAGCACGTGCCAATGAAACCGGAAAAGCTGTAATTATTTTCATCTATTTTTTTCTTTTCTTTTACTGCACTTCGAATTTTTCAGTAGAACTAATGAGTTTATTTATTAACGTACTTTAATTTTCCACCGACAATAAAGGTGACGTCTTTGGGTTCAACACTTGCTATAAAACTACTAAGCACTAAAAGAGTAGAGGATGCTCGTTTCGGTGTGTATAGCCATAGGCTTGACGATAAATGGCTTGTCGGTGGAGCTTCAAACACGGGAGGAGCTGTTCTCAGGCAAATCTTTACTGACGATCAGCTCGTAAAACTGAGCAAGCAGATAAATCCCGCTAAAGCTTCTCCCTTAGACTATTATCCCCTCATTGATGTCGGTGAACGATTTCCTGTGGCAGACCCCAAAATGGAACCCCGGTATTTTTTTTTATTAATTAGTTTAAAGAAAAATAATAATTAAATAGAAAATTAGTAAAGGCATTCTTAATTTTTTTATTTTTTTTTTTTTTTTTTTTTTTGTTTGCAGGTTGAATCCTCGGCCAGAAAGTGATGTTGAGTACTTGCATGGTATTTTGGAGTCGATTGCTCGTATTGAGGTGATTTAAATAAAGTCGTGCATGCGGTGTTGATTTATTTATTTTATATAGTAATAAAAAGGCGAATGTGTTTTTTACGTTGAATATATAGGCAAAGGGGTATAAGTTGTTGAAGGATTTAGGGGCAAGCCGAGTTGATGAAGTGTTTACTGCTGGCGGAGGGTCGAGAAACGAGAAATGGATAGAGATACGAGAGAGGGTGCTTGGTTTGCCTGTGAGGAAGGCGCTTCAAACTGAAGCTGCTTATGGAGCTGCTTTATTAGCCTTGAAAGGTGCCTCTGCTGCTGCTGCACAATAACAACATTTCACACCAGCTAATTATTATTATTATTATTTTTAATTTACTATTACCTTTCGAATTTGCACTTCTAGTTGGTATCAAAAGTTTATTTTCCAGATTTATTTGCTTAATCCATTTGCTCAATTTCTAATCATCCAAAAACTTCAGTAACTATATGCTTCCTAGTCTTGCAATAATTAAAAGTTAAGGGACCAAAACCAACAAGTAACCAAATGGGAAAAAATAAAAATGGTAATTAAAAAAAGTTCAGATTGGGGTGTTGGGAGAATCGAACTCCCGACCTCTCGCACCCGAAGCGAGAATCATACCACTAGACCAAACACCCTGATTGATGTTAAATTGGACAATGTTTAAAGTATATACTTCACTCTGTCTCCACACTCCATTAACTTAACCACACTATTCGAGAGCAAAGAAGAGAAATTTGGAAACAGAAATGGCGACGCTAGCTTCCTCAACCCCACACCTCCTACTGCACCGTCTTATCCTCCGCCGCTCCGTTCCGTTTTTAACTTCGGCTCTATCTCTATCATCCCAACCCAAACGTTCTTTCCCTTCCGTTAGTACGACGCCGTTTACCACCCACTCTCAGTTCTCCACCCGCTCCTCCCTCTTTTCCTCACTCGCTCCTACATTCTCTCTCCCACAGCAACTCGAAAACGACGTCGGTTTACTCGAAGATGTTGAAATTGAATCGGAAAGTGAGGATAATGCAGTTTCTGCTGATGCTGCTGTTGTTGTTGCAGCTTCTTCAGAGGGCTCAAAGAAATCGATTTTAGGGCTAGTTAGACAAACCCCGACGCCGAGCCTTAGTATGAAGGAGAAGAAGGAACTGAGTTCGTACGCGCACAGTTTGGGGAAAAAGCTAAAGTCACAGCAGGTTGGGAAATCAGGCGTCACTGACACTGTTGTTATGGCTTTGATTGAAACACTTGAAGCCAACGAGCTTCTCAAGGTAATCTCTCTCTCTCTCTCTCTCTCTCTCTCTCTAGGGTTAAGCCGTCAAGGATTAAAATTTCATTGTTGGTTCTCTCTATCCAAACTTGAATCCAGCAAAAAATATTCAATTGTATTGGCATGAGCAGTCAAAATTGTGAATATTACTAATATTATTGGTATAATTTCTATAGTTCTCACTGGTATAATTATTATCTTTGAATAATGTCCATGGGTGATAAGAAATATTAAATTATTTTTCAATTTGCTGAAAATATTTTTCCAACAGCTGAAAATACATAATAGTTGTCCTGGAGAGATGGAAGAAGTGGTGAAGCATTTAGAGGAAAGCACCGGTTCATTAGTCGTTGGTCAAATCGGAAGAACGGTGATCCTTTATCGGCCAAGCATGACCAAGCTTAAAGCAGAAGAGAAAAAGAAACAGAATCAACTTCTTCTCTTGAAAAGGCAATCAAGGCCGAGACCACCGTTTCAGGTCTGCTTTCAGTTCCTCGGTTCTTTTTTTTTTTCTTTCCTGCACATAATTCCAAGTTTACAAACTTAATTGCTCGATATGAAAATTTTACTAGTTAAAGACCAACCATAATTGTTCATGTTTGTGAATCAAATTGAAATACCATGGTATATGTTATGAACAAATCGTCTGGTCACCGATGAATGAAAATTGTAGTATCTTTCTTATATGCATTTGGAATTGTTATGGTAATCGTTGGAAGTTTCTTGAATGTAGACTTGGTTAATGACTGAAAGTTGCTCGACTTATGCGGTCTTTAATGGAAATTGCTTGCAGGGTAAAAGGCCGGTGTCGATGGCAGGGCAAGAAACGAGACAATATGGTCGTGGTAGGAGAGGTACTAGCAGATATTGAGCTTCCCTTTGTATTGCAGTGCCATTTTTTTTGTAGTTAGACCAAAATCTGAATCTTTGGCCAATTATTAATGTTTGAGTTTGAACTATATAGTATGAAATATAGTTTATCTTTCAAGAGTTTTACAATTGTAACTCAGTAGTAAGATTTTTTTTTTGGATTGTTAATTAGCCAAATGAATGAAGAAAAAACTCTAGCACAAATTTTCTGACATTAATATCATGGAAATTTCACAATAGATCAGAATCAAAATCCTATCCTCTAAGGTGAAGAGTATAATACTTTTCTTCTAAATACAAGAGCTGATCATGAACAAAATCGAGAAACGATAGAATAAATACAGGCCAATGAGAACTCTTTGAATTCTTCTCGACCTTTGCCTTTGAGCTTTTTTTTCAAATAATAGCAAGAACTTGTGTATTTTTACGATAAATACTGACAAATCGACTTCTATTTAGGAACAATGTTATATAGATTTAAGCTTCCCAACTTGATAACGGGTCAAGTCTTCAGAATAAAGTATACCATTTCGTTTGGTGAGCCGCCACAGAGCAATAGAAAACCGAGCCTGGCCAGAGAAATAATTGTTACACTAATTCAGATATTTTACAACAATTTAAAACTCAGTGGAACAATAGAGGTATCGTAAAACTTACCCATTGGAATGCAACGAGAGTGGACCAACAGCCAGTTAAACCATAACCACCTTTGCTCAACAGCTATTACATATACAAGACATGGTTTTTAGTAGGTTGATGGAGTAAGTAAATAGGTCAATATTTTAATCACGAGTAGCCGTTGAAAATTAACGAACGAATCTACATACCAGCAGGACAAGGGTGCCCACACAAAAGATCCCACTCATTGACATACTAATGAACTTCAAGTCTCGTCCAGCCTGCAAAGTTGATGTGCGCTTTGTTGTCATATAATCAATATTACAAAAATTATACATAAAATCTGAAAATTTTCATCCTTTCCTCTGCCTATCAAAATGCATTTCAACCATTCACTTTAACGACAATTTGGAAAACAATTGAACATACAGTATCAGGTGATTTTGAAAAAATGGAAATCCTTGTAATAACATAAAATTCTGTTGATATAGTTTCGTATTTTCTCACCATGGTGAGGGGAATATAGTGCCGCCCTCCAACCTCTCCATACTGAAATTATGAAGCTGTGGAAATATGGCTACTATGAAAAATGACTCGATTTTTTTCTTTTTCGGAGGTAGTATATAGTATATACAAAACACCACAAACTTTGCTCGAAATATTTTCCTTAACTAGAAAATGACAATTATACATTTATCCACATGTCAATGCATGATAATCATTTGTTATTCCTAATTATATGCATGTTGAACCAGAATTTTCATTTGAGAAAAGATAAGAAGTCGACTGAAGTATACGAAAGAGCCAACATACCAATAGAGTACCCTCGAGGCTATGAGTACTTGGTGTGATGCATAGTGCGAGTGCGTATGGTATCAATACCTTGTGCATCTGCATCGTACAGGATAAATCATATACTTAAAAACATCCGTTTTAATTATTCACTCATTTGCACTTTCGATATATATATATATATATATATATATATATATATATATATATATATATATATATATATATATATCAGCTTACCTCCTGTATGACCTCAGGATCAGGGGAAAAGATTTTAGGGAATAGCCAAGGAACACATGTTCCAATAGATCCTAATATCAACCCACTTAGCGCGCCAATGATAACCAGTGATTTCAGTAGTGTTCGAGCCTGTGAGTGTACATAAAATTTCAGGGAATGTATGACAAAATGTTCCAACTAGTATGTCTTCGTGAATACTAATTCACAAGTAGGAGATGGCATAAGAAAATGTGAGCTACGGAAACACGAGTAATTGATTCTTGAAGGAAAAACTTCTACCTCCTACGATGTGATGCTCATGGAGCTTGTACATTACTAAGGAAATGAACACAAATCAAATAGTACAAACTTGTTAGTAAAGAATACAACCTTTGCTAGATTTCGATTTACTCCGTATATCATCGCTGGCATAAATGATTGGGCTGTTTGTGAAAGAGGCTCACCGAATACAGAACACATACAATACACTTGTATCATAACCTGAAGAAGAGGAGGTTAGGGAAAAGAAAAAAAAAGGATAATACACTGAAGAGCCTTGACATGAAAAAGTTAAAACCTGGTGAGCAGCAACGGTTTTTGTACCCATTGAAGTAGCAAAGTAAACTAGCAGAGAATAAAATGCCACCTGATATTATAGCATCTTAGAACAATGGCAGAAAATTAAAAAAAATGACAGAAAATTAAGAAAAACATCACGAACCTTTGACATCATTGTCACAAATACTGGAGCTGCAAGCTTGAATATGTCAAGGAGTTCATCAGGTGATGGAATAGAGATGGCAAAACCATTATATCCCTTACTGCTCAGAGCTCTAACCATCATGTAAGCTGCAACAACCTAAGAAATATACGTATTAGAGGAAAAATAAAATGAGGGAAAATGAACATATTTCAGAGAAAAATAAAATGAGAGAAAATGAACATGTTCAGGATACCTGAGAAACCATTGTGGCCCATGCCGCGCCAGCAATACCATATCCTAAGAATCTGCATAATACTATGTCACCGATGCCGTTAATTGCAGTTGCAACTGCCAAAGCCTTTAAAGGTCCCCATGAATCTTTCATTCCTAAGCTGTGAAGCAAGAAACCAGGCAGAGCAAATATATTTAAGGAAGAGAGAAATTTAGGATTGTGAACTTGCAACGTTAAGACATTCAGCAAATAAGGTTTTAAATAGGTTATGTTAGACCTTGCACTTTGAGCAACCCATCCAATGAGCACTGCTGGCCATGCTAACCCTCGAATCTGTAAAAAGATATAGTTTACTAACTCAAAATGGAAAGGTGAGATAAAACATAAGCAAAAAATAATTTTCCAGATTCTCTAGGATTAAAAGAAAAATGATTGTAACAAACCTACAAGAAATGAAAATGTACTGAATGGTTTTGCATTACATAAAGCGCCAAATTTCTTAAACATGGATTACACCATTGTAGACTTCAAAATTTATTGTTGAACTAAAATGGTAAACAACGAAAGTCACCATATTAATATTCAACCTCCTGAGGCAGATGCTCTATACAGTTTTAGTTTACAAGATTCTCAGAATCAATGGCCCATTGGCATCACTCGGAATTTCAAAGGTTTCTTCTTTAAAACCATATGGAATTGGCACAGACTTATAAAGAACTTTCAATCTGAAAATCAGCCTTTAATTTCTATGCCTCGGTAGGAAATGACTTTTTGTTGGAGGAAGTGTGAAAATTGTGGTAATTTGGACCCCATTATTTAGCTATAAAGTCCTCAATAATCATTCAAATTTAACTCTAGATACAACGCAACCATGTAAGGAATAAGTGAGAACAAAGCAGGATCCATGACTTGTTATAGTTAAGCATGAGAAAACAATTGGTTAACCTACTAATCAAAGAAACGGTGGATACAGCCAAAACATGAAAACATTACAAATATATAGCAGCCAAGCTAGATGGCGCAGAGAAAATGAACCTGAACATATGTGTTTGCTGCAGTTGTGACATCTGCACGATTTGCCCCCATAAAACCTGCAGATTATGTAAAGAAATTTATCAGCTTAGAATAAATTTCAAAATAACCAAAACAATAAAATCGGAAAAGGTTAAATTTTGTCCTTCTTTACCAGCTAACGCCCAAGGACCATACAACCTTGTAAAGAAAAGCATCAGGAAACCACCAGCCAATCCAATAAACAGCAGGATAGATATCTGATGTTGCACCTCATTTTTATCCTGCGCCACTTAATTGCACCAACATAAACCTTATATCAAAATGCACTTCAAATTCTGAATTCCCAAAACCAACTTGCATATAATGTAATAACTCCAACAAACAGACCTGTCTGGCAAGAGATGTAGCAACCAAATTCGAAGTAGCAATCGAAAGAAACATAAACACGTAGCTCGTATAATCGCAAAACACCGTCCCCGGCCCTGCCAAAATCACATTCAAAAGCACAAAGACATAAATATTCAACCGACCATTAAAACAAATTGCTGTAGGTAAAAAAAAAAATTGAAATTGTTAGGAAAACCTAAAGCAGCAAGCTCAACGGAGCTGCCTTGACCAATAACAGCAGTATCAATTAAACTCATTAGTGGACCACAAATCCATAGCCCAACCGCCGGCCCAGAAAACTTAGCAATTTCCACCATTTGAGTCCACAAGCTCTCATTCTCCGAGAATTCTTGTCCGTCATTCTCAGCAATCTCTTCGGGCAAGTGCGATTCCTCTACTGCAGCAACATTTTCTTTCCTCTCTTCCTCAATTGGTGGAATTTGATCAATGCTCCGAGTAACTTCGTGGCTCGGAGAAATGCAATTGGAAATGTAAATCGGATTGTTTTTTAGCTCAAAAATTCGGAGCGCGGGTTTAGGGAAAACAGAATTTCGATTCAATTTCGTGTTCGTTGTACGGAAATTAGGGTGGTAAGAGTAGTGAAACGGCGCTCTGAGATTCATGACTGAATTTTCTTCAGCGCTTGTTTTAGAGAGAGAGAGAAGAGAGAGAGAGGCGCCAAATACTGAATGAACGAATGATAAGAAGTAGGGAAGGGTCAAGACTCAAGAGGCGTGGAATTGAAAAGTAAAGAATTTAAACATGTTTCTTACCGAAATATACGGGAAGGGTTTTAATTTTATGTAAATTACAACCACCCATGAGGTATGGTTAAATTACAAAAATCCCCTCATGTTTGGATAATTACAACTACCCCTCAACTATAAATTTTCTTATATGTCAACTCTTGCGGTTTCAAATTTAGTGGAATCTTCGAGATTATATGAAATATTATCACTTTTGAACCCGTTTTATCCCATTCGAACTCCACATTATGAAACAAGATGATCATAATATGTGTTTTTAGCTTGTATATATCAGATTGTGGTGCATCAGAAACTGTATTTTACATAAAACAAGTACAAACTAAAGCACATTCCACAAAATCTAGATGATTATGTTGAATTTGACACCATTAATGTGGAGATGTATGAAAAGATTATAGTTGAGGGTAGATATAATTATCCAAACAAGAGGGTTTTTTTCGTAAATTAACCATACCTCAGGGGTGTGGTTGTAATTTACCCTTTAATGTTCAAGTAGTAGACACGACCAAGGCCTGTTTGTTTGATTTGACTGAATAAAGTTTGTTTCTTTTGTATTCTTCCTTGGGAACCAATGGCGTAGCTTCGTTTGCTCTTCCATTTTCCAGCTACCGCTTTCGTTGAGCAGCTTATAACTTATTTTCATTGTCTTTTTTATTCCCACCTACCAAAACAATATAAATCCTGATTTTTCTTCTTATGTGAGATTTAATTTATTTTTTTACATTTTAATTCCAAAAATAATTCTAACAAATTCAATTTGCTTTTCTGAAAATTAAACTTTTTAGAATATCAATTTATTATTATGTATTTCATGTTTTAGGTGAATAGAAAAATGAGACTTACTGCTATTGTTATTACTGAAGATATGAATATTATGGTTCATCAGATAAATTATGTGGATGCGAAAGTAATGCGTTAACAACTTTGTGATGATCGAAGAACTTGGTTTGAAAGATGCTCACTTCATGAACAAAGGAAATGGCAAAGATCCGCCAGGATTTTATTTCCGCGTGAACTAAAATATACAAAAAAAGTTCTTTCATTGGCCGATAATACGATAATTATTTACCATCGTAAGAAAAATATATAAATATTTATGTAAATAATAAGTTTTTGAAAAATGATGGAGAATCTAGAATCATATCATCAGGCACGGTGGCATCGTGGGTCCTGCTATGGTTTCGCCACTACTAATGAATGTGAACTATAGTACATAAGATCTTTCAATAATACACGTAAAAATTTCGAAAAAAGATACGTACAATACTCATCAAAGAGTGGAAAATCAAAGATACATACCTTTTGTGTGTGCAGTTGATGACTACTCCAGTGTGTAACTATACAGTTTTCATCTTCCCAAGTTGAATTTGAGTAGGGTCTTGAGAATATAGTATCCCATCTGGTAAGGTGAGCCGACGCAGCAAAACAGTAAACAGAGACTGTCCAGATAAACTACTAAGTTATAACCCATTTTGAATGAAGTTAGTTATACACTTATACATAAAAAGTAAAAAATAAAAATTCAATGATTTTACAAAACAATAGAAGCTACAAAGAATATACCAACTGAAATGCAACAAGTCCAAACCAACATCCAGATAAACCGTAACCGCTTCTGCTCAACCCCTATACGAATAAGAAACAAATGGACACTAATGCAAACATTCAAATGGAGTGCCAAAATAATGTGTTATTGGGACAAATTAATTACGTACCAAGAGAAGAAGTGTGCACGAACAAGCGATCCCACTCATTGATATGCTTAGGAACTTCAAGTCTCTACCAGCCTGCATGGTTTGACAACCACCTTAAAGTCTGAAAAATGAATAGGCAAATTTGCCGATTCTACATTTCACTTATTCTATATTCATTTGAGTTCAACTTTTCCTCAAAACCAAACTGAGTTCAATTCAGAAGAATCTTCAATAAGGGGGTTGAGAATTAACAGTCAATAGACGTCATCCATGAACTGAAAGCTCCATTCACTTGGAAAATACACTCAGAAGATAATCCGGAAAGAAATATATAAAGACAGAGATGACATACCATCAACGTGCCTTCAAGGCAATTAATAGGTGGTGCAGCACATAGTGCAATGAAGAAAGGGATCAACACCTTCTGCATCTGCACAAGTATAACATTAAATTAAACCGGTCACAATTTTAAACTTAATTTTGAGAAGCATTTTCATCATTCCTCATCAACATGAATTATTCACTAACTGCAATTCAGAACAATTTTTATTCAGCTCGGTAAAAAACTAAATGGTTTATGAGTTATCCAACTTCCAATTAGCAGCAAGAAAGTTAGGTCTTAAGGTATATAATATAGTTGGTGAAACTGTTAATAATTATCAAAATTGAAAGAAAAAAAAAAAAGTAATGATAAAGAAAGAAACTGACCTCATGTATGACTTCAGGATCAGAAGAAAAGATTTTGGGGAATAGCCAAGGAAGTAATGTTCCAATAGATCCCAATATAAGTCCACTTAATGCACCAATGATGACCAGCGATTTCAGTAGTTCTCTGACCTGTTTATACATCATATCTCTAATTGATCAGTTCTTGTGAACGGAGGGACACAGATAAAAAAAGTTGAAGTAAATAAATATGTCATGTAATATTATATATCCAAAAAAATGAACTTTTATACTTTTATTAAGAGTATGATCGGTGTTATTGGATGTCATTATAAGTGTAGGGCACACACGGATGGGATTATAGTATGTGTGTATGACTTTAGAACAGCAAACCTTTGATAAACTTCGATTAGCTCCATATATCAGCTCAGGCATAAATGACTGTGCTGTTTGAGAAAGAGGTTCACCCCAAACAGCGCAGATGCAGTATAATTGTATCATCACCTAATGATTAGGGATATAGTAAGGGTCTTTGAAAATTTGACAAGTAAAAAATATATATTTAAATATATTATAGATCTATGTACACCAGACCTGATGGGCGGCAACAGCTTTTGTACCCATTGCTGTAGCAAAGTAGACGAGCAGAGCATAAAAAACAATCTGCATGAAAAAATATGTCAGAAAATTCTAATGATCATAAGTGAACGGGTGTCGTAAAATTCAGAAACATGAAAGGCGTCATAAACCTTTGACAAAATTGCCACAAATGCTGGAGCTGCAAGCGTGAATATCTGAAGGAATTCATTACGTGATGGAATAGAGATGGCGAAACCGTTATATCCTTTTTTGTTCAAAGCCTCGATCATCATGTAAGCTGCAACGACCTACAACAACCACGCATTAGTCATTACCATTAAACTGAAATGGAATAATATTTCAGATACCAAATATGGATGTGATTTCTGGATCTTGAATTAAGATTGAAAAACGTTTGTACGACACACCTGTGATACCATTGTTGCCCATGCCGCTCCAGCAATACCAAATCCTAGGAATCTGCATAATACTATATCACCAATGCCGTTAATGGCACTTGCAACTGCCAAAGCCTTGACTGGCCCCCATGAATCTTTCATCCCTAGGCTGAATTGCGAAGAATATATTCAACCAACTATCAATTTTGGGAAAATGAATTTGCAATTAAAATAAATAGTTTTCTACAATTGCATGCCAGGACAAATAGATCGGGGGAAGCATCTCAATATGCAGATTCAAAGTATGGATCAAACTATAAGTTTTTTGTGAACTTATAGTCAATGAATCTTAAGACAGTAAATTAAGGCAGAATGTTATCTTAGAGTCCGTTTCACTGAGCATAGCATACAACAGAAAAAATCTAGTACTAATAAAAGACACAACCATTAGGACAATCCATAAAAGGGTTATCAAGAACCACATGTATAAATATATATATATATATATATATATATATATATATATATATATATACACACACACACACAATATATATATAGATACACACACACACACACACACACACACACACACACACACACACACACACACACATACATATATGTATAGAGAGAGATCTTTCATCAACAAAGATCTTAATGCTACCTTGCACTTTGGGCAACCCATCCAACAAGCCATGCCGGCCATACTAACCCACGAATCTGGAAAAATACAACATTTACTAACCAACAACAACGAGAAAGTTCAATCAAGTTAAAGAAAAACATATATGTTGGAGATATTACCAACAAATTTAATTGACTTCTTAAGATTAAATAAGCTGGACAATGGAGTATCTAGAATAGAAGATCTGGCTTAAAACGTTTTACACCTTCACAGAAAATGACTATTTGTGTAGGGAACATTTTGTTAGATTTTCCTTGTCATGTTTGGGTGGATAATTTAACTATTAGATTACTGATTGCATATCTCATTCTAAAGGAATACCGTAACACAGTTTTTGAGGAGAAAACCTAGATCTCAGTCCGGATGTGGGTAAACTAGTACAAATATTGCCGAGCGATGAGGAATAATTCAGACCTGTTGAACGACACAACTTCTTTGATACTTCATGCTATAGCAAAGTACTCGAGAAAATATACTGAAAACAATAACAAGGTCGTGATTATACAGACCTGAACATATGTATTCGCTGCAGTTATGATTTCTGTATTCTTTGCTCCCGTAAAAGCTGGGGATTAATGTAAAGATATTCATCGATCAGAACAGAATAATATACAAAAAAATCATAATAAAAGATATTAAAAAAATACAGAAGTTAGGCCCTCGTTTACCAGTCAATGCCCAACGGCCGTAGCACTTTGTAAAGAAAAGCATAAAGAAACCACAAGCCAATCCAACAAAGAGCAAGGTAGATATCTGATGTTGCACCTCACTTTTATCCTGTGCCCTTGCATGAGAGACATTAACTAACTTCAAACAAAATTACAGTTTAAAGAACTATTGAACTAGTTCGAATATAATGTCTTCAAATCGCCCTCCATATTTCAAATTTAATATACAAACCTGCCTAGCAAGAGACGTAGCAACCAAATTCGATGTGGCAATTGAAAGGAACATAAACAGATAACTCGTATAATCACAGAACACCGTTCCTGGGCCTGAATGAAATTTCACAATGAAAACGAAATCTGGCTATAAATTGTTAAAAATCATAACTAGCTGAACTAGTTGAAAACTGCATTGTATTAACATTTCACAGCTTAATATAGCAGGGTAGCTCAAATTTGAAACAGAGGATAACTAATAATACATAAGGAGGGGGAAAAAAGGGTTTGTATACCTAAAGCAGCGAGTTCGGTGGAGCTGCCTTGACCAACAACAGCAGTATCAATTAAACTCATTAACGGCCCACAGATCCAAAGCCCCACCGCGGGACCAGAAAACTTCACAATCTCAGTCACTTGATCCCACAAACTGCCGTTTTCCGTCAATTCGTCTCCACCGTTGTTTTCAGAAACTTCTTCTAACGTTTGCATCTTCTCCAACACTGATACTTCTACTTCCTTTTCTTCTTCATTTGACGGAAATTGAGTAACGCCGTCTGTTCCACTGCAATTTGTGATAATGCGGTGATTGATTCTACAACTCGTGATTCGGAGATCAGTATTGGGTGAAGTTAATTTTGGATTGAATTTTTGGTTAGGGGTTTGGGCATAAGGGCAGCGAAAGCTGAAGTGGAAGTTGTGAGTTGTAGATTGGAGATTCATGGCGGAAGATTTTGGCGCTCCGCTTCTTCTAGAGAGAGAAAGAAGAGAGAGAAGCGCTTGTGAAGAAGCCGAGCAGGTTACATTTGCAGTAGTACGAACGAATAAGAGGACTGAAATTTTCGCGGTTTTCGTGATTGGTCCAGCCTGGCCATGCACAACCTTTTTAATATTAAATCCTGAAGTTATGGGCTTTAAATGGGCTGACCTGGGCCTGACCATTATGGGCTATAGTTTATCCCGAATAATAAAGGAAAATTACGGCCACCACTTGAGTTATGGTCAAATTACGAAAATCTCCCTCATGTTTGAGTAATTACAATTATCCTTCAATAATATATTATCTTCCGAAAATACCCCTCCAGAGGTAAATTAGGGATGCTAATTTGATAAAACCGAACTGAAGTTTCGATACGCCAACATTTCATACCGTTTACCAAACTGCATATACGATTTGGTTAATAATCGAATTACATTAATTTTATGTAAGATATTTAAAAGGAGTTGGTGACTGTAATTACCCAAACAACATGGATTTTTTCGTAATTTGACCATACTTCAGGGGTTGTCCGTAATTTGCCCAAATAATAATCAAGATTACGTAAAACATGGGTATATTGTAGACATGACCATGGTTACGATTCTAACCCGGACTGAACTGGAACCGAGCTGAACTGGAACCAAACCGTGGTCGACGGTTATAGACCCATAACTCAAAACTGATTTGACCAAAATCGGTCAGGTTACGGTTCCCAAATTTGGAACCGAGAACGGCGGTTTCAAGGGCAGCGTCACCGATTTTCTTAGATTGATTCCTCAAAAGTTGCTAAAAAAATGAATATTTATATTTTTTCAATTAAGAATGTGAAGACTATTTTTTTTCTTTTTTTGGGGGGGTGAGCCGACAACACATAATTATGAAAATTTATTATGAATAGTGCATTAAAAAACATCAAATTTTGGGGGGCGGCTGCCCCCCTTGACATAGCATGGGTAGGCCCCCGGCACGAGCTGAAAAAATGGCACACATGAAACGCCTTACTGTTTCTAACCCTCTTTTTTGAAAATTAATATAGATCATTTATATTATATTATACAATTATTAGTGATTTTACCTAGTTTAATTGCCTCTTAATTCTCCCGGCCATCAACGTTTGACAATTTGGTTGTTACACACTTGAACTATATATAAAAACATATTACTGCTCGAATTTTGACTTGAAAGTTTCAAAAGTCGACCCAAGTTGGGCAATATCTACAGTTAAAGGAAATTATTACAGCCAATAGAAGAAAGAAAAATATACCCAGGAAATTGGTAGAAGAATTATAGAACATTTTTAAATACTCATTTGGTGGAAAAAAGATGTGGTTTCCGATTGTCAATTGTTTTGTTTTTTCAAGTGATTACAAAAGTCATATATATTTCTGTTGTTGACATTAAGCTGTGGGAAAATGAGACTTATCAGTTTTACTAATGTCATGGATGAGCTAAGAGCCTAAGACATTTTAACATTTGGTATTTAGTAGAAAAAAATGGTTCTTAATCGCAATTTATCCTTTTAAGGTGGTGTTTGCAAATGATTATTTAAAAGCAGAAGTTAGTGATTGTGAGTTAAGTCAGTTTTAAGTGCTTATTTCTAAAAGTTGGGGGTGTTTGCAAATATTTATGGAAAATGAACTTAAATAAAAAAAAGTAGGGGTGCTTTTAAAAAAATAGCTTAATGCAAATTATTTTAAGAGAAGCAAAAAACAAAAGTTGATTTTGCAAACACCTGAAAACAAATTATGAGCGAAAAAAGACTCATAATCACTTTCAAAAAGCTTTTCCAAACACCGCCTAAGTAATCTTCTGCATAATAATAATAATAATAATAATAATAATAATAATAATAATATATGATGACTGTTTCCCTCGCGTTTTTTATGTAACTTATTTATTTTCGTCTTTTTTAGATTTCAAATTACTTAAAATTTATTTTGGGACCAAGGTAAAATTATGGCATTATCTTATCAATCAAAGGAGGCCACAAGAAAAAG
>NW_012193171.1:1520140-1567218 GCF_000504015.1 Erythranthe guttata
ACGCACAGCTTCATTGTTCCTACATATGGAAACGCCCCCACACATTACAATCTACATCAAATTTCAGACGGACAAATCAAAGCATTTTCAGAGCCAGAGTGAGTACCGAGAATGCAGTTTAATTGAATCGAAGCATCTATCATGAACTCGATAATATTTTTTTCGTTTTTGATCCATGTTCGCAAACAACAGAAGCTTACGTTTGTTCATGAATTTCAAATCCTTCGATTTTCCGTCGAGGAATCCTCATATTTTCGTTGATTAGTTTCATTGCTACACCAAATCCTTCGTCCGGAACTTTTAATTCGTGCCGATCTATTACTCGATTTGTAATTTTTGTTGTTGTTTGGTGTTGAGCAGGTGAAGAATGGGGAGTTTGCGTGCGATTTTGAGGAATCCAGAGGATTTGTACCCGCTGTTAAAACTGAAATTGGCATCGAGAAACGCGGAGAAACAGATCCCGTCGGAGCCACACTGGGGATTTTGTTACTCTATGCTTCAGAAAGTTTCTAGAAGTTTTGCTTTCGTTATTCAGCAGCTCGATACGGATCTACGTGATGCTGTGAGTTATTTTTTTGTGTTTCGAGTTTTTAATTGATCCTTTCCCTTTTTTTTTTTTTTTTTTTTTTTTTTTCTGTAACGCAATATTTGCGATTAGGTTCCCGCTCTCAGTGATAGTCCTAGATTCTGTCTCAGAAATGACAAATTATCTGTCAGTGCATGCAATAGTTGAACCTGGTGGTATGCGATGACATCTACATAATTTTTGGGGCAATTAACTGAAGTCTAAATTCTTTAAGATGGAACGGGGAATACTTGCTCTCAATTTTGATCTTATTTCCATCGGAAGCCAATTTTATGAGACCAATTCTACGGATCTGTGCTAGACTTTTGCATGCCTTATACCAAATGGTATGACGATGATCGTGTGATATTGCTCGTGTAAAAGCAACCTGTGACAGATTTGTTGTGATTTTGCTTGCTCTTCCCTTATCATTTTCCAGCTGACAGCTGCACCTTCGACTTAAAAGATTATTCTAATCAATAACGAGATAAGTGGAACAAACAATCGGAATAATAATATGTAAAACTGATAATGAAACTTGAGGTGTCAATATGTGGATTATTGACTTTCGACTAAGCCGGCTATAAAATTGTACACTTCAATATTTTGGTTATCGTCATCCAAATAAGTTTGTCTGCTAGCAAACCCCATATATAGTTCTACTTATATTGTAATGTATGATCAGGAAATTTACATATTTGAGTTCTGTTGTCATATACATTTTACAAGTTGAAAATAACCTTTGCGCACATCTGTCTCGAATTTCACAGGTATGCATTTTCTATTTGGTTCTTCGAGCTCTTGACACTGTTGGTAAGATTATCTCCTGCTCATTATTAATTTTGATATTCACTGTCTCTGTTGTTAACCATCTTCTTCTTTTTGTTAACCATCTTATTCTTTTTTTCTTCCTATTTTAACAGAGGATGATACAAGCATAAAAACAGAAATCAAAGTACCTATTCTGATGGCTTTCCATCAACACATATATGATCGTGAATGGCATTTTGCCTGTAAGTTTTCAATTCTGCCTGTTGGTTAACCCTCTTGGATACCTCCTTCTTTGCATGTCTTGAGAAATACAGCTACAGTTAGCATAAAAAAAGGGAAACGAAAGAACATAAGTTCAAAAGTTGAATTGTTTAGCATTAACAACTAAGCAATCTAGACAGGTGCTACTTGATAAATCTACTTCCAACACCCTATATCCACCCTTAAGCCAGCAGCCACCATTATCATTTCGAATGGAGAAATATCATAATAAAGTCTTTTGTTATTTCACATAAGAATAGTCTAGATATGACTAAATATGATTACTTTTATTGCTTAACAGGTGGTACAAAGGAATACAAAGTTCTAATGGACGAGTTCCATCATGTTTCCACTGCTTTTCTGGAGCTCGGACGCGGGTATAATTTATTGTTCATGTGATTCTATCAAACTAAATTCATAATATCTGGTATGTATGCAGATTTTGCAATTATTTACTCGGGGTTTTAATTATGGTCTTATGGATGAGTTGAGCTAGGACATACTTATCAACCGTTATTGTAAATATTTTACAAAATGATACTTTTACTGGAGGTTGACTGAAAAGGGTATTATATGAACTAGATTGTGAATAGCATCTCGAAGCAAAAGGATATAAGTTACAGTTTGAAAGTCGATCTAAAGAACATGAAATGTGATAATCAAGAAGTATTCAAGTTTATCTAAATCAAAAGTTGTCAATGCACATGGGTTAATACTAATATTATGAGAAGGCCCATGTAGTGGTATAAACATGGATAACACATCTATTAAATGGCTAGGCCCATCTGAATATATTTTATAGCTAACCAATAAAAGTTAACTGTTGTTCTGAATCATATTTGACTAGGTTGTGGTGCATGAATCTTCGTAATATAATACATGAAGTTACTTTGGTTCATAAAAAATACAATGTATAAAATATGAAGTCTTCTGTTCATGCAAGATAATTCTCATTTCCTCTTTGCAGTTATCAGGAGGCCATTGAGGATATTACCATGAGGATGGGTGCAGGAATGGCAAAATTTATTTGCAAAGAGGTATACTGTATAGATATCACCCCAGTTGCATTTTAGTGCTCTGAACCTCTGACAGAACTGTGAGCGCATGTTATTTCCTGATACTTGTATTTGGGTTTTCATGAGACCTACCGATTAATCTAATAATGTATTTTTAGCTGTTTGTACATGAAAATATTTCCTATATTAAGCAAATAATTGCTCTTTCTGTTGCCATTAAATAAGAACATGATAGATATAATGTGCTAAGATTCTTCTCTCTTGCCAGGTTGAAACAGTTGATGATTATGATGAATATTGCCACTATGTGGCTGGACTTGTTGGATTAGGGTTGTCGAAGCTATTTCATGCTTCTGGAAAAGAACATCTGGCTTCAGATGCTATCTCCAACTCCATGGGTTTGTTTCTTCAGGTATTGGTTCAATTATGTAACGAAAAATACAGCACTTATCTTGGAGATAGATGGATAGATCTCTGAAGATTTGAAACTATATTAACTGTCTTGGATATTTGCAATATTCCAGAAAACAAATATTATCAGAGATTATCTGGAGGACATCAATGAGATACCAAAGTCGCGCATGTTCTGGCCTCGTCAAATCTGGAGTAAATATGTTAACAAACTTGAGGTGCATCATGAATTTAACATATCTTTCCGATAGCAAGTTTGCCTGACATATATATATATATATATATCCAATGTGAATTAAATGGAGCTGGAAGTGTTTTATTGAATGTTTATTTAATATGTCCTCAGGACTTGAAGCATGAGGAAAACTCAGTTAAAGCAGTGCAGTGCTTGAATGACATGGTTACAAATGCTTTAATCCACATAGAAGACTGCCTGAAATACATGTCAGATTTGCGAGATCCAGCTATCTTTCGCTTTTGTGCCATTCCTCAGGTATATAATTTTATGCAGTGTGCTCACATATTAGCCTTTTCAACCATAAATTATATCATCATTATGATTGTTTAGAAAACTTCTAAATAGCATTCTCCTTATGATGGTGGAGGCTGCAAGAGCTACTCTTGAAACTTCCCTTCGATGTACATGCTCAGTTGTTTCACTCATTTTCCTCTTACGGTGGCACAACCGGGATCTTTTCCTAAAGAATTAGCCATCTTGAACTTACTAACTTATGTATGTTGATAATGGCAGCAGCATCTCAGTAATTCTAGGACTTTGATCAAGTGAAAGTTGAACATGGATATAATTATATAAGCCTTCGTAGAACTCAAGAATGTTTAAAAGCCCACTATATCTATTGCCAAATTACATATGATTTCCTTTCAACAGTTTATTTGTCAGGATTCACTAAATTACGTGCAGGATTAGTTATAACATTGCTCAAATGTGTGTTCAATAATAGCAAGGTAAATCTGAGTTTACTTTGTCTAACATTACCAGATAATGGCAATTGGGACGTTAGCTTTGTGCTACAACAACATTGAAGTCTTCAGAGGTGTTGTGAAAATGAGACGAGGTAAGATGAATTGTTCATTTTATTGATAGAGTATGTTCTGTGATCATCCTTTATCTCCTTTTTTTTCTTAATTGTTTAATGTGCATATGGGAACAAGTAGCTCATCAAACTGTATCTCAATTAGCTTTTTGCAACCATCAATATTGCTGGTGGTTACCTGTCCCCTTTAAGTTCCTTTGGACTTCTTCCCTACGGTATTGGTCTTAAGAAGAGCTCATATACAAAAATTACCCTTCAAATAATTTTACTAACTGTTAATGGTAATTTAAATCAAAGTGGGAGTCGGTCATAAATGTTACAGACAAATTTAGGCAACTGTTCCATAATATAATTGACAATCGGTCATCCTACTTCCACCACACCCTTTATGCTATACGCTAGTTGTACACTTCTGTGCTTGATTACATGTTGCCCGTTCTTTGTTTTTTCATGTTCTTTTGTTATTAAGAATCAAAAAGACGATGCTAATTATTTTTAGTTTGTTTTATCTTTCCCAGGTCTTACTGCCAAAATTATCGACAGAACTAAAACAATGTCTGATGTATATGGAGCTTTCTACGACTTTTCTCGTATGCTAAAATATAAGGTATGATGCCTCGTTAGGATCTAAGAAGCTAATTTAGCTGGCAAAATATGCTCAGACTTGGGAATTCTTTACAGGGCTCCAATCTTACGACCATTTTTCCTATACAATTCTGTGAGATATAGTTTTTTCAAGTACAATGCCACATTACATGCATAATCTTACAAAATCTTGGTTCATGTTTCCCTCTTGATCTTAGGTATGTGAAATTGAGAAGTGCAATTCTATCTATGATGTTATTTTCGCGAAATAAATTCACATTTTCAAAGAGAATTTACAGTTATTTTCAGAAAATGTGAAACCATTTTCAAATTGCAACCATATTTTCTTCCAAAAACCTACACATTACTTTCATGAAAAGCTTATTCGGACACATTTAGCTGAAATACTGAATGAATTCCTCTCACTTGCATTTGGTTTGAACTTTGAAGTATTTTGGAGCTAGAAATTTCAAATTCTCAATAACAATTATATTGAGCTTTCTTAAGATAACACAATGTTGCAGTGAATCTCAAATTCTTTAATATTTATTTTCAGCTTCTTTTTTTCAATATTTTGGTCGAGTCAGATACACCTAATATCGAAGTAATTTCATCCCATGTACAACTTATAGTGTGCAATATGTTAGTAAATAGTAGTTTGCCGTTTCATGCACAAGATGCTTATTACTGTATATGTAGTGTTGAGTCGTGAATTTGCATTTACTAATTCAAAAAGGCTTGTTATTTGCTAAAATCGTGTTGTCTCTGGAAATTTGTAGATTGACGACAGTGACCCTAATGCTAGAAAGACGAAGGACAGCTTAGAAGCAGTCCTGAAAATCTGCAGGGACTCTGGAACCTTAAACCAAAGGTAATGTACCTTTCTGAGGTTATCATCTAGAAGCATCTCTTTTATCTATTTTTGACATTTTTCTTTTTCTGCCAGGAAATCTTATATCATTCAGAGCAAGCCACAAATAAATGCAACTGTGGTTAGTTTTGTAAACCTTATTTCCTCGTTTTGTTTTAATTGAATCAATATTTTTTCTAATTATGATATTTATATGCAGATTGTTATCTTCTTCATCATACTAGCCATTCTTCTAGCATACTTGTCGGCAAGCCGGCCATCTAATATCTGTAAGTGTTAGATTGTTATCTAAGACTTGTCATATATAATATATAGATAGATATATATTATATATGTATGTGTGTGTGTCAAAATATATACTTCTAATAGTGTCCAACTCATTCAAGTTTCTTAAGTTAACTACTAGCAAGTGAAACTCAAACTAGCTTTTAAGATTCAATATTTAATCGATTATCGAATACCCTTTCCAGCTATAAATATTAATATTCCTTTCAAAATTCCTCCTCATACTGGTCTCTCCGTCGTTGCAGGAGTGGTCTTTGGATGAGATACTGTCGTGCCGGTAATCGAAAAGCAATATTCTGTTGTTTGTTTATTTGTATCCATCCAGCATTGTATGCCAGATAAGCCACGCAGCATATTCTGTTGTTTATTGGTATCCATCCAGCATTGTATGCCAGATAAGCCACGCTTTTCATTTGTTAAATTAAATAAATGTACATCTATATTTTTTCTTATAATGGTTGTTTTTTCGTTGGATGAATAAAATTAATTAAAAGAGTGAAAAAGAAATACTATATGTAGGTTTTGTTATTAATTATCATTGTTCCTTTCGGCTGCTTCTTAAAATTAGTGTTCCTTTGATTACTTGTTTTTTATTGCATAGTAAACATTTACTAGTGTTTACAGCAAATGCAAAAACAACACATATATATATATATAGATATAGAGATATATATATACATATATATATATATATATATATATATATATATATATATATATATATATATATATATATATATATATATATATATATATATATATATATATATATATATATATATACACACACAATATGTATTCAGTTTCAGCAGATATAAGTTTTAAATTTGTAGCAAAAAATTACTATTATGCATTTAATTAGAATAGTTAAATTTTTATCAATTTGCATAAACTAATTTACTATTATTCATTAATGTTAAATATGAAATGGACAAGTCAACTTAATCATATTTTATTTTTGGCATATCTACTTACCAAATCCATCTACCGGTGGTGTGAATCTGATAATTCACAGCACAAGGAAACTGAAGACAAACTGTGTTACAAGAAAAACAAATGAAAAAACTAACATTTTTCGGGTAAATTAGTTACACGTTTAGATTTCTTTCGATACAATGCAGAATAAACAAATCGAAATGGATAAGGTTTTTTCCAGAAATGCAAGGACAAAAAAATATGATGTTATCAAAATGCAACACAAGAAAAAAGCAGGCAAGGCAATACATAAATCTGCAAAATATGCAATTGGAAATATATAACAGATAGAGCTAGAACGTACTCCTTACTGTGGGGGCCAAAATACAAAACAAATGCGCACACAGAAACTTAAAAGTTTCAGTAAACTTCAGCTACCTTACTTGCAAGAACACGCTCGCGCCTCTCAACGTATCCAAACGGAAACCAACCAGCTCTCCCTCTGCATTCACCTTCTGCCCACCCATTGTTTGAAACCTTCAAAAGTAAGCACAGAGATAATTCGTTTTTTTCAGTCAAACATCCATTACCAAGTTTCATGATATACAGAAACGAGCCATGGCTATAAATACTTTGATACTAACCATGGAAGGCTAAAGCAAAAATAGCATTTATTCACATTTAGTTGATTACTAACTATAAATGTGGTTCGTCTCAAACCAGTGTATTCAGTTTCACAAAAAAAAAAAGGGACCGTAATTATTTCTTTTAATTGCTGCGTGTTGGTATAAAACTATAAATGCATGCAAGTAGATTTGCAACCTGAATTGGGGAAAAAACATGCCAACTTATTAACAAAACTTGAAACTCCTGGGTATAGGTAGAGATTTCGAATAAATACTTAACTTGATCGGAGGAGGTTAGACAAAGTTAAAGTTGCGCATGAACATGTACACATTCGTACAATATACACACACACACACACACACACATCTAGCAAATAATTATATACCAGCAAAAGACGAGACAAAACATGGAAAAGTACTTAAAGGTTAATTGCCAGAAATTAATATTCAATCAAGACTAACAAACCTTTCGAACGACGACATAGTCTCCAACTGACAAACTAAGCTCCAACTCGGATTCAGCTTGATATGAGAAAATAACCTGTTACGAAAACAATCAACAGAAGACAGAATTAAGTAGCGATCATACGAGTAACCCATGCCACCTCAGAAAAACTACTTACCTCCCCAAGAAAGTATCCCATGCTATCTGTTGATCCATTCTGCACTGGTGATGTAGACACACCATTTACTTCTTCATATGATGGAGGTGCAGACGCAGTCTCCATCATTGGAGCAGGAGCTGCTTCAATTCGTTGGCGCTCGTTGGTCATCTGAACATAATATATACCATCATACATTTAGCATACGAAACTAGAAATTATAACAAAAAAAAAAAAAAAAGACTTTTGCTCGTATATGACTGATGAAAACATAACACATACTTCGCTTTCTAGCTGCTCAAGTATTTGAAGAACTCGTTGATGGTAAGCACGCTCAGCTTCAACCTTTGGTCACAGAAGGGATAAGTTAGGCACACTTTCCAAGAATTCTTGAGGGACCCTTTATTTCATTACTTAAAAATGGAGAAAAGATTACCATGGCAATTAGTCGTTGCAGTGTCAACCTCTGTTGTTGACCTTCAACAGCAGCCATAGCAGAAGCAGCTTCTTTCCCCAGAGTGGCCACATTTGACTTCAGATCTTGCAATTTAGCTTCGGCTGCTTCGAGTTTAAAAGCCATGTCTGGATGGCCAGTTCCTTCTCTTACTTTAGCTTGTCTTTTGGCAACTTCAACAGCCTGTCTAGGTTCAACAGTTCGGTAAAAACAGCTAGTGATGGGGCATTAGTTCAAAAAGATACATTTCAATATTAATCCACGAGGATATTTTATAATGCATATGACATCAAGTTAATCACCGCAGAAATAAATTGCAAGTTTACCCAAATACCTGAGCTTCAGCCTCTTGTCGCATCCTATCATATCTTTGAGCGAGATGACGAGCATCTTCTAATGGAGCTCCCATTACCATAGCTCTCAATGGTTCTGCGACCTAGTATATGAGAAGTCGGACCTTTTAACCAAAAGAGCAATCTAAAATATCATTGATACATAAATAGTGAGTAGTGACAATAGCAATATTTTAATTTCTTGAAATAGCTCTCCATAGTGTCCATTATTTAGTACAAACAATGAGAACTTAATCACATCTCTCATCATCTACAGCTAATTTTAAGAAACGGATTCTCGTGAAGCAAAGAAAAAAATTATCATCCAATCGAGGAAAGTATTCTTCTAAATCCATTAATCTCAGCTATGAAATTCTCTAGTTAACATTCATCCTAAAATTAAGACTTAAAGTCTGGCAACATGCAATGTCTAGCAAACCATGGGTTTTATACCCTCACTAGTTATATGATTTCTAGCTGAAGTCCAATTTATGACTGATTGAAACAGGTTGTATGCAATGACAATCATTATTAATTATCTGTTTATCTTCTCAGTTAGTCAAACATCATAGGCAATGTAATCTAGGTGAAGCTGATAAACTAGGGTAAGATAAATCTAGGTGAAGCTGATAAACTAGGGTAAGATAAATTAAAGGGCCAAAAAGTCTAATGAGAAAGAGTTATGACTAACATAGATAACAGCTAGTAATATAATTATATAAATCAATTGAGCTAAAAGCACTTGCCTTCCGCAGAGTTATTCAATCTGATGCAAAAACTGTTTTTAAGACAGAATCAATGACAATCAATATTTTTTTTTACTTTCCTGCTAAAATCCATTCTCTAGTTAATATTAAAAGTTTCTCAAGGGCCATACGCAAGTCATTTTTGCTCAAACTGGATGATGATAAATCTCCTAACAATGGAATCAGTAGAATGAAGATCTCAGTCCAAGCCAGGTTATTTCAGCTAGACAGGTCATAAAATGTGAATCAAGGATTTTCAAGTTTATCCGCAATATTTTTAACACGTCAATTGTCGAAGAAAAGATTAAAAAGTAATTATACATTTTGTTCTGTAGTTTCAGGTGCTAAACCTGACCAATATTCATATTATTTCCTAGTAGAACAATTTTCTCATGCCACAAATTCATCAATCTAGCTGGATCATAAAAGAAAACATTATCAAATGTGCAATCGGATTGATAGCCAAATGCACAGTTGCCACAGCATATCACCAATAAGTACGAAACTGAAATAGAGATGCACATAGGCCCGATATAGAGTAGAAAACTAAAAACCCCAATTTCTTTAACCAACTCTGATGATTCATCAAATATAAATGTTCTTCTTCCCCACTAATAGAACTATTAGGTAATGACACCTAAACAATCAATCAAAGATTCTGTAGGAGTTGAGGAAGCAGAGTGAAACCTGTGTGCCAAAGGCTTTCAAGAGGTTTCCACGTTCTTTCTCCATTTGAGCACGAGCTCGTGCAAAATTTGATGCAGCTTTTGATAGTGTGCTGCCACTGGTACATGTACTTTCAGTACCATACTTTCTGCTATCTTCTGACAATTTAGTTCCTGAATGGAAACAAAAAAAGAAAGAAAAAAGAAAGAAAAAAAAAAAGAAAAAAAAAAGAAAAAAGAATTTACAAAGGAATCAACATCCTTGCACTTGACAGATTCATCAAGTATAAAGATAGACTAAAAATGTTCAGTGGCTAACCAATCTCAACTTGTTTGGACCCTGTAACTATATATCCTTCAACACCACGAACTATGTCCCTTTGGAAATGCTGAATATTAGAAAGGAAAATAAAAACTCTAATCAGAATGCATAAATAACACATAATTTCACGACACACTAACTACATAGACTAACGGAATTCAGAAATCGCAGACCAATGAGCTGAGTGTGTGAGTGTGTCATATAAACCTGAACCTCTCACCCCCAAACACACACACACACGGGGTAGTGAAAATGAGATTTAATTAGGCAAAGTAACCTTGGCACCACGAGTGGATATGTATAGATGTTCAAGTTTCTGGTGCTGCAGAAGTTCAGCATCATCAGGCACAACACTATCTGAACCTCCATATCCACCAAACTGCTTTAGCACAGCCTGAATTGAAAACAATAACAAAGCACTAATTTAACAGATAAAAAGATAATCACATCAGGAAACATATAAATGAAAAGGTGCAGCTAAAGACCAAAAAATATAACACATAACACATGAGTAATAAATTCAACTCGAATGTATGTAAGAGGTCCTGTATTCTCAGTAATCCACAAAGGCATCAAACAGCAGAAACACATGTTTACACGTAGATTAGCAGCCGAATTGATTCAATTTCATGCTTGATTATCAACTCAGACATTCATATTTCCTAACCTAAAAGCTCCCGCAGACAAACAAACCAAAAAGCATGTTAGAATCTGAAATTCGCACTAATAAGCTAAACAAATTACCCACTAAAATCGCATCACTAATCGGACAAAACCTAATACCAAATTTTAAGCTGCCGATACAAAACCTAAAAGACGAAGGCGATTGTGCACAAAAAGCAACATCGCTGAATTTCAAATCCAAATGGCGGAACAAAAAAATAATTTCAGCTTCCACGCAACGAGATATTCCACAATTGATTGATCAATAATTCACACAGATCCAAAAACAATCGCCAAATGTTCCACTGATTTGACTGATTCCGCGAATTTCCTCATTCAGAAACGCAATCACATTAAAAAAATACAAATCTACGTACGCATAGAGTGAGAGAGTACCTGCTGTTGCCTGGCGACTTGCTCTCTGAGTCTAGACGCTTGTTTTCTGATGGCTTCCATTCACGAATCGATCAAACAGCTTACGCGTTTGCAGAAATATAATTTAACTCGGAGAAGAACACGCAATATATGTGATTGATTATGTGTTGGAGCGAAGAACCGAATAGGAGTAGTCGCTCCTCGAAATGAATTTAATTTGATTTTTTTTTAAAAAAAATTTTTACATTAATTTAATTTGATTTTTGGATTGGTGATTTTGAATATTTGGTTGGTTCTCTTCTCTGAGGGAAAAAAATGAAGAAAGGCACTTGTTACGACTGGTAAATGTCTAAAAATAATAAAATATTACTATAATTTAAATTATATTGAATAAAATCATCCCAGCACTTTAAAAATATATGGTTTTATATTGACAACAACCGGCCACAAAAACTAGTCGTTGAATTAAATCTTATATCAAGTTGTCACAATGTTTAATTGGAAAAAATCACAATTCAATGATTTTATTGATCAAATGCTATCGAGAAGTACTTCTAATTTGATAAAAAAAAATTGAATATAGAAAAATCAAGTCCCATTTCGTTATCAGATTTAAAAAAAAAAAAAATGAATCTTACATTTAAATAAAATAAAAACAGTTGAATTAAAAAGCATTTGAGTTCTATTGGAATGAACTAGTCCAGTACTGAATAAATTTATTTTTATGAATTGAGAATTATTAAAGACTGAATCCAAATGAGACCAATTCAAGCACAATCGACATTTTCAACTTGTATTTTCAAAATGGCGATATAAGTTTTGATGGGCGCTAATTTGGCAAGGTCGAGCCAACAAGCTCAAAACGTACGTCGGAGACGTGCTCTCGATTCAATATATATTCCTTGTTTACATATTTGTTTATTAAAAATATTGTTGAATAATAGATATTTAGAAATAAATGATTCAATTAGAAACATTTGTGATTACTATTGAAATTAATGAGTCTAATATCTCAATATAAATAAGGAATTAAACAAGTCCAATCCGATCGTGTATGGTGCAGACATTGCAGCTGACGGCGCAGATGAAAATGATGCAAGATAAGATATACAATCTGTTTATTTTAATGAAGAATTGAATCATTAATTAATGTGTACGGTCAAATTTCGTCGAACAGAAGCTGCAGTTACGGATCCCTAAACGCCACCCGAGCAAAAGGAAAGGTTCTTCTTTTGTTTCGAAACACGAACACAAAGGTTTGCGATTGCAGCTTCAGAGATCAGTGAAAGAAGTTAAGGGTATTGGAGTAATTTAAAGAATCGTTCACTAAGGACTCGTTTGGTTGGACGGATATGCCACGATTAGTTAACTACTCCGCCACCACCTAGTACTTGATCAGTCCAATAATTTTTCGAGTCGACCGATAAATTTTGCTCTTATCAAACCTTATCTTAGACGACTATTGGGTAATCGTATTAAGGGGATATCCAACTATACAAGTGATCCTTATTTAAATTGTAAACATCTACATTATCTTGATTAATATTTAATCCCAATATCTTGTGTTGTTAATCCACTTTTAGTAACCAAACGAGGCCTAATACTTCAATTTAGTAACTCAGTTACTCATATCGAAAACAGCCTCTACGATGGATGAATATGGACAGGTGGCAGTTGCAGAAGCAGCTCCACACAAGCAAGCGGACCCCTTCGACTACGACGGGGCCCACGTGGACCCCAATAGAGCCACCGACCCAGGCCTAGTAAACAATATCAACACGAAAGACCAAGCAAGATTCTTTTGTACGATGGGATATAACGAAACTGCCATCGCATCACTAACAAGAACAAATGCATCACCTGCATTGTGCCAAAAAACGAAGAAGTTCTTAGCAAACTATAATCTGCCCTCGGTCATCATTCCTGAGCTTGAGAATTGTGTCTAATGTGGGCCCCGCTTTGTCGATTTATACGGCTAGAATCGAAGCACCTTCTGGCACAGATGCAATTGTGGAACCTTCGATTCTTGTTTATAATTCCGGTGTGAAGAAAATTAAGTCTAAGGTGTGAAGTTTCGGTCGAGATTAAAGTGCAAGGGAGTTACTCGTTTCGGAGGATGTTGTGAAGATTCCGTTGATTGTTCGATCAGTTGTTAGAGAATATTACGGTTGAATGTTCTTCATGTGCGTTTTGGTCTAAATTGTATAGACATTATAATAGTTGATTAAGTACTGCTCCTAACAAATTGCAGAGTAATTTTCAACAAAATTCCCAAATTCCTACAATTTAACAAATTTTCTTCTTTTCAATTTTGTAGATTGTGTTACATTTTTTCCGAATTTTATCAACTAGGAAGCCGCAATAAATTAAATAGACGACGATTATCTTGATTTTCAGATAGTTTTTTGTTTTCTTGAAAAAAATATTTGATTATTCTGATTTTTTTTGGTTGAGAGTTTAAGAGAAACTAATGTTTTAAGACATAAGAAAAATATTAAATTGATGATGCTAAAATATTTAGATCACCTGGGGTAGTATAGAAAACGAACTGGGAGAGCAAAGCAGATCAGTAGCTTGACAACTTGATGATCCTGAGGTACCTGCGATCATAGAACACATAAGCTAAGCCGGGGGTTGATCCGGCGGAAACCCCTCCGACGCTCAAGTCAGACGTGCTGATCATAGAAATGGTCCAGAGAATACGTATTGTAGTATTGCTCAGTTAATAGGACGTACCTTAATAAAATGAGTAAAACCTCTATTTATATGTCGTTTATTGGGTTGGGTTTGCTTTGTTGGGCCCAAGCCTTACTTGAAGGTGTTTGGGCATCGGTGATATTGGTCTTCGATATTGGGCTCGTAGCCCAGTAGGTAAAGAAATTGTAGGCCCATTGGGTTGGCCCAATTAGGCATATCATTAAGCCCCCCACTCTCGAGTCGATGTGGGGGCCATGTTGTGATGGGTCTCAGATCGTGTCGAGAGTAAAAATTGTAGAAGTCGATCGTTGGCGTGTGGCCTAATGGTATGCGAAAACGCGTTGGAGAGCAAAATGATGATGCTAAAATATTTAGATCACCTGGGGTAGTATAGAAAACGAACTGGGAGAGCAAAGCAGATCAGTAGCTTGACAACTTGATGATCCTGAGGTACCTGCGATCATAGAACACATAAGCTAAGCCGGGGGTTGATCCGGCGGAAACCCCTCCGACGCTCAAGTCAGACGTGCTGATCATAGAAATGGTCCAGAGAATACGTATTGTAGTATTGCTCAGTTAATAGGACGTACCTTAATAAAATGAGTAAAACCTCTATTTATATGTCGTTTATTGGGTTGGGTTTGCTTTGTTGGGCCCAAGCCTTACTTGAAGGTGTTTGGGCATCGGTGATATTGGTCTTCGATATTGGGCTCGTAGCCCAGTAAGTAAAGAAATTGTAGGCCCATTGGGTTGGCCCAATTAGGCATATCATAAATATTGAAACTACTCTATGATCTATCAACTTTCACTATGCGAATATCATTTCAGTTAGAATACATGTACGTTTAATTGAACTAATAATTTAAATAAACAAGTTGTGGACGTAAGCGGTAAACAATTCTTATGGAAAATTAAACTTCGAGCACGATTAACTGAGACTCCTGTGTATAAAATGAACCTAAAATTCATTGAAAATAAAAGAGGGAGTAAAACAAAACTACTCCGTGTAGAATTTTCTGCGGGGAAAATACTAATTTCATCCCTCAAGTTTGCACTAATTTCACATTCGGTTCTCCATGTTCGTAAAAAGTACATTTAGTCTCTTATGTTTCAAAAATTCAACACGCATTTTCATCAATTTTTCGTTACTAATAACGGGAATCAAGCATGTGTTCAACTCCGTTTAAACAGACGGACTAACGGTAAATAGACGGAAATAACAAAAAATGTTGAATTATTGAAATATAAGGGGAACTAAATGTATTTTCTACAAACACGAGGACCAAATGTGGAATTAGTGCAAACTTGAGGGATGAAAACATAAATTCTTCCAATTATCCGCACATCTGCTTGTTACAACGTTGTAATTTCTTGATTCTAGTGGTGGCCAGCTGGCGTGATGTTTGAAGAAAAATCAATTGGGTAGGCAGGGGAAGAAAACGCAGCCCACCCATAGTGCGTGTTTGATTTGTTGTAATATACTCCAATATTAATTATTATGCTATATAGTATATAGTGTGATGTGTTTTCTTTTAACCAACGTGTATGCCACTTGATCCAATAAGTTTTTTACGCCACTGAAAATGTAGCCAATGCCGGCAGCCGATCACGCGCCTCAACACTGCTTGAAAAGACAGCCCCCCCATACGCCGATTCCACGTGTCAAGCAAAAACGACACTGCATTGTGGATATGCACAAATATTATTCGTGCATTGTACTGCAGACATGGGTTGAAATCCGACGAACTAAATTGGGAATATTATTTCAATTTCATTTCAAAATTAAAAAATGAAACTAATTTCAATTGGGATAATTACAGGTTTCATCCATTAAATTTGCACCGATATCATATTTGGTCCGTATTATGTTAAAAAAGACATATTTGGTCCTTTATGTTTCAATATCTAACATTTTTTGTCATTTCGGTCACTTTATCATTAGTAAGTTAGCTACACGTTTGATTCTATTAGTTTTAATGAAAATATGACACAAAAGACTAAAAATATTGAATTTTTGAAACATGATGGATCAAATATATTTTTTGTGAAGATGAGGGACCGAATATGGAATTAGTGAAAACTTTGGGGATGAAAACTGTATTTTTTCCAATTTCAATTCATCAAAAAAAAAAAAAGAATGGAAACGAATTTATTAAATTAGAAATGAAAAATAATTCCGAAAAATTGGGTTTTTTTGTGTGGGTAATTTGTAAATTCTATTTTTTCAATTTACCTATAATATATATATAAACTACATAATATTTTTTTATTGTAATTAGTAACTGTGGGAAAAAAGTTAAAAACTATCAGATCTTATTATCTTTAAGATTTATGTTTGTCGATATACTAATATTTAATATTATTCTTATATTGTAACTATGAAGAACATGATACTTATAACATATTTTTAATATTGTTGGTCGATGACGTTTTGTACTTAAATTAATGAGAGTAATAATTGGTATCTGCGTAAATTTGTTTTACAGAAATGTATTTTCAGTTGAAAATATGCCGCCCCGTGCATCGCACGGGTGAACACTAGTTATTTCAAAAATAAAAATCGAATTAAAATTTAAATACCATATATTATTTCCAATTCAAATAAAAAAAAAAAAAAAAAAAAAAGAATTATACATGTGTTTTGGGCCTAGTGGGTCGAAGATTTTTCTTACCCCACCTACAATGCGAGCCCAAAGTGGAACCGGCCTACGCCACTTGGACGCCGCACTAAAATCTAAAAGCGGGAAGAATTTTTAGGAACAACCAAAAGGGGCGGCGCGATGGACGCGGCAAAGCTTTCTATATTTTGTTAGTATTATCCAATCTTTTAATTTTGAATTTTGAATAAAAATTAAAGTAAATAAAATATCAAAACGGAAAAAAGAACCACACTAAAGTTTTGGCGGTTTTAGTGGCCGATCCGTTTTCTTCTACGGTTTAAATTATCAAATTATATTCTTAGCGCCATTTATAGTAAGAGACTTTCTCAAAGGCATTATTAAATCAAATAAATAGTTATTTTTTATGACAAGTGTTACTCCTCAGTCCTCATTTATGTTTGCAGAGATAAATTCATTTAAAAAATATTATTTTTTTTTCTCGTCAAATAAAATATTTAAGTAAAATTGATCCAATTATGTGCAGATCAACGATAATAATACACCGAATGGATAGATAAATCAGTAATATAATTAACAATTAACCACCTATCTAATTTTCTCCATCCAATAGCCAACGCGGTTAAGTAAAGACAAGCTGTCATTCGAGAATTTATTACAATTTCCATTTTTCTCGTTCTCAATTTTGACTAACATTAACCAATAACATTTTTATTTTTATTTTTATTAAAAAAAAAGAAAAAAAAAAAAGCTGGTCAATGAAGAAACGTTGTGGAAACTGTGGATCCGGTCTAAGAAACGAATAGTCAACCATCCGTTCACTCATCAAAAATCTCGCTCAAGAGTTAATTATGCAGTGCGTTACAACTCACACCACCATTATAACACATCACACCACTCTCTCTCCCAACACAAATAAATAAATAAATAAAGTTAAAAAAGAAAAAGAAAAAGAAAAAAGAAAAAAAAACCACCAACATACCCACCAATTTCGCCCACGAACAATCTTCGTTTCAGTCTTTCCATTCACCCACATATTTTCTTCTTTACCTTTTTTATTCTCTCTCCATCCCCTGTTTTTTCCTTTTTTTTTTTTTCAATTAAATTATTCAGGTATTTATATACGCATGCATAAATAATTGTTTATGTTTATGATTTTGTTTTTGTTGTTGTTGTTGTTTAATGAGGATGAATAATTGTATTTGGATTAATTTTTTAAAATTTGAATTAGGTTTTCAGTGAGTTGTTGGAGTTTTGGGGGTTTTGAAATATGGAGTGCATTGAAGCAAGAGCGCTGAAATCAAGTTTCCTCTCGCAAATGGCCATGAAAGCGAATTCGCAGGTTTTTTACAACGACGACGTTTGGTGTTTGACCGGAATAAACAGCGGCGGCGGCGCCGCCGACGATTTCCCCGACGTTGATGAACTTCTCAACCTCGACTTTCCCGAGAAGGAGTTTCAGGAGGTACTGTGTTTCTCTCAGGAAGATGATGACGTCACGCATAAGGAAGGCTCGCATCATTCCTCAACCTCCACTTTTTCCGGCGCCGATGATTTTGATAGCCTCTCCGCCGGCGAACTCCCCGTTCCGGTAATTATTCATTTTCAGAGCAAAATAAAAAAACAAAAAAAATTAATTTCATCGGTTTTTTCTAATGGCGATTTATGTATTTTGATTGCAGTCTGATGACTTGGAGAATCTAGAGTGGCTATCACAATTTGTCGACGACACTACTTCGTCGGGGCTCTCTTTACTCTGCCCCGCCGGAAGTTTCACGGAGAGAGCTGAACCGAATTTTGCTAACCGAGTCGTAACAGTCAACAGACCGTTACGGAAAATCCAGGCTCCGTTTCTTCTCACGCCGATTCCGGTTAAAGCCAGAAGCAAAAGGTCTAGGTCAAACGGACGGCCGTGGTCTTTGTCTTCGCCGCCGTTAAGCTCCGGCGACTCCTCCTCAACGACGTCGTCTTCCTACGGCTCTTCCATCCTGTCTCCTTTTCTGTTCACAACCCCTGTTCGTGAGACGGAGTGGTTTTCGACCGGCGAAAAACCGGCGAAGAAGCTGAAGAGAAAACCGGCGGAAACCGAAACCGGTTCAATATCGGGCCGTAGGTGTACCCACTGTCAGGTTCAGAAGACCCCACAGTGGCGAACCGGTCCATTAGGCCCGAAAACTCTGTGTAACGCGTGTGGTGTCCGGTTCAAATCCGGTCGGCTTTTCCCAGAGTATAGACCGGCGTTTAGCCCTACGTTTTCGCATGAAGTGCATTCAAATAGCCATAGGAAAGTTTTGGAGATGCGCCGGAGAAAGGAGACGGTCGAGTTTCCCGAACCGGGTTCGCCTCTTATGGTACAGAGCTTATGAGCTTTTTAGATTAGCTCTAACTTTAAACCGGGTTTACGAAAACCGGCGGCTGCTGAATTGTTCAATTTTGGTTGTCGAGATTGTAGGGTCAGAGGCTGGTAGCCATAGATATAAATAGGGAGGAGGTTATGAACTTAAATTCTTTTTTTATTGTAATTCAATCTATTTTGCAGTCAGAAACATAAACTACTATGTTTTATTAAAAGGATAAAAGAATTGTTTCATCAATATTAAATTGACAACAATTATATATATAAAAGAAACATTTAATAAATTCTGGTAAAATCTGATAAAAGAATTGTTTCATCAATAATTGACAATTAGGTGGGGGCAAAAATGTTATAATAGAGCCATAAATTTTGGCGTGCATTTTGTTTGAAAGTCAAAGTTAGTAGTGAGTTTGAAGAAATCAAAGCAGTTGAACGGTTTGTGATTGAGTTGTCACTCAAAAGCCATAACCAATCACGGGGGAGCTTTTGCTTTTGTTTTGGGCTCGGTGGCGGCTGTTAATTTACCTTTTTACCCACACAAAATTCATTAGTTGCATTGGAAGACCAACAAAAAAATATCATGGATGGATGGGAATGGGCCCATTTTGGAATCCACGTCATTAGGTGGGTGTGGAGCCCACAGTTGTGTGGCCTTATGAAATGTCAAATTACCCAATATACTATTAAATTTTGGGTAAATTACGAAAAACCCCTGAACTTAGATTAAATAACAAAAAACACCCCACCTATATAATTAAAATCCCACTCTAATTAATTGTTGATCGAGTTTTTTAACAAAAAATGTAAACAGTCTATTGTACGGGTGCGGAACTATCAAGTTCAATTTAAGTATCCTTTTAATTAATTACAGATATTCTTAGAGTCTCATACGAGATCCAACAAATTTGTGTTGTGTTCCATGCAAGCAGTAAAAGAGAGCACGAGAAGAATAAACACGAAATCTGCAACGCAATAATATGAAGCAAAATTGCATATAGGTCGAAAGAAACAGCCGCCAAAGTGCAAAGATTTTCATTTTTTTTCCAGATTTCAAATGCCTAGACTGAAAAAAACTAAAGTCAAATTATGAAATAAAAGTCTGTAACATCTATGGAGCAAAGAGGAGCTACAAATCTCCAACTCAACTATGCATATAATCACACCGTGACCCCTTCTTACATCTCCCATTCAAATTAAACGGACAAAGTGTGTCCCTTTTACTTCTAGAACCTCCACCTCCACCACCACCACCACCAAAAGACGACTGCCTATTCCAAGGCCCCCTTTGGCCCCCCATAAACTGACCACCACTAGGCATTTGTTCACCACCCCACGAACCCTGGTTACCAGCCTGTGGTCCACCCCAACCTTGGTTAACCGCAGGAGGGGGCGGCGGCCCCACATTTCCACCAGGCGGCGCCCATCCATTCCCAGGTACCGGCCCTCCTTGAACTGGTGGGGCCCCCCACCCTTGAGCTGGGGCCCCCCACCCTTGAATGTTAGCAGCTGCAGCATTTCCTGCAGGAGGAGCAACATAGCTGCCAGGTTGAGGCACCGGCACTTGCATGGCTGGCATCCAGTTTGCGTTTGCATTTACTGGTGCTGGATTCACCCACCCCATGTTTGGATTAGCTTGCATCGTATTTGTACCGCCCCACCCCATGTTGGGATTTTCAGGCCTCACTCCAATAGATGCATTTGGCGTCGTAGGAGGGATCATATTCGGTACACTACCCTGAGTAGGAGGGATCATATTCGGTACACTACCCTGAGTAGGTCTCCACATATCTTGTTGAATCCCAACCGTCGAACCTGAGTTCTGGAAACTTCCGGAAGGATTCTGAACGTTCGATGGTGTGCCCCAATTGTAAGCCTGTACTTGTCCAGACTGCCCCCAGCCTTGAGTAGTAGTAGTATCTGTTTGAAGATTCTGACTCATAATCATATTCTGAGGTGGCTGATGATTACTACCTTGCATGGGAACTTCATGTTGTTCAGTAACCGTAGTTGAGTGACTATGTCGAGAAACTGCAGAAGAACCACCCAATTGTGAGTTTGGCGTTGGACTAAAAGTAGCAGTTTCGATAATAGCACTCAAAACCGATGCTGGAGTAGAAGAGTGGGTCCCGATTATAGGAGATGGAACAGCTCCATTGATGAGATGGCCCCTTTGTGTGGGTGTAGGAGAAGGCATGTTTGTCATATCATTCACAGCCCACTTTTCAGCAGAAGTTTTCGAGCGGGGCCCGGAATTTTGATTATCTTGGTTCAAGAATGTTCCGGATGTTTTACCAGAATGACCGGCCAATTTATCTGCTTGAGATATTATATTGCCAGCTGTCGCCGATGGTATAGGAAATTTGCCAGCCAATGCATCGGCAAGAAGTACGGAGTTGTCTTGATTATCTGTGTTTCTCCAGATTTGTAGGCCAGTAGGAAAATAACCAGTGTTGTTCCATTTGCGCAACTGCACCATAGAAAAGGGTCCTTGCACTTTGCCAGAGGGATCTTTATAATGCCACATCTTTTCCGACTCGTTTATCTTGACAGCAGCAGTTTCCAGTACCGCAGATGACAGAGATGCTTGTGAGATAACTGATGTAACACCGCCATATGATTCGGGATAAGTAGGGGCGTTCAGCTTTTCTGAATAGTTGGATTCTTGTTTCTCCTTTTCTCTTTCTAAATTCCAAGAATTTTCATTTGCTATTTCGCTAATATGACTAGCGTTGACAGAGAAGTTATTGCCAGGTGAAGCTCTACTCAATTCCGAATTTTTATTAGTAATGTTTCCTGGGCTGCTCCAAGAATCTTTAACGGAATGTTCACTTCCAGGGGAGATTGGGCCTCTTCCTCTCCTGCTAAAACCAGAACCTCTAGATCTCATGAAAGCCTCTGTATGCAATAAAATAATTTACGATTAGGGTTAAATTAAATATGAATACAGCTTTGAAAGCAAAATCTGATGATATGAAGGAAACCTCGTCTATTATTTTCGTTTTCACTGTTGTCTTCGGATTCGTAACTTGGATCCATCTTAGGATCGGAGTGAATTTTGGGAGTTTCCTCTAGTCTACGCCGACGCTCTTCTGGGGTCTTTAAAAGCTGTAATTTCTCGACACATTCTCTAAGCGTAAAAATTCGAGTCAAGGATAACCACCTCTTTTTCAAGAAATAAAACAGCGTAAAGCACACATTCACTAATATTAGATGGCTTATATTAGATAGTAATAATAAAACCACATGCCAAAGATCAATACTTGAAGTGCATGGGAAATGTCCGTCTAATATTAATAACTATTGGACTTTATTATGAGTACTTTAGCAACAACTCGATGAAACAGAAAACAAACCAGCATATAATTAAGATATTGCATCCCCATTTTGGTTCATACGAAGGAAAAAACGTGTAATTTGCGAGGAGAAGAAAAAGAAAATGTGTTATATCAGTGGGTTCACAAGCAATTTATGTTTATTTAAATCAAACGGCAGAAAAAGGATATTCCTTCCGACGGCCTAAATCACTTGCACGATCACGGAGATGACTAAGCCGTAGAACCTCTGCTTCCAGCCACTGCACATCGATAGCACCATAAGAAGATATACATAATATGAATATTCATCAATTAGAACATTATTTCCATCAGCTAGTTTATCAACTCATACATATTTCCATCAGTAACTCCAATTTTAACCATCAGGAAAGGAACAAGAAGACAGCCTTTTAGATTGGGCAAGCAACCATTTTTATGAGTTAGCCTCATTTGTTTTCAGCTAATCAAAATGGACTCAACAGTAGTGGATTATATAACCCACTTCAAATATATAGTCAATGGAATGACATTAAACACGTTAGGGTGAAAAGTGAACATACATCATTGACTCTAGCTGTCTGTATTTCCGTGGTCTTGTCAAGAATCTCACCCTACAAACCACGAATGTTGATTCATGTAAGAGAAAATCCAAGTGCTAGTCAAGAATCTCACACTAAAATGTATAATACAGAAGCTTGTGAAAGTATGTGTATAGTTACCACAGTCAGCGGGCTGAGAAGTCTACACTTTATACTCTGGCGAAGACGCGTGCATTCCTCCTGTAGAAAGAAAGTGAAGATATGTGATTAAGTTAAAAAAACTACCAAGGATTTATATCGATGTTTTCATACCCAACAGAACACATACATGCAAACAAAAAAAAAGTCTATAAAGAGCATTGACTAAGTTCATTTGGTACCATTGTCATCATAAACATCTAGGAAAGAAAACTAAAAATAGAAATTCATAATTACAGAAGTAACCTTTAGCACAACAAATTAAAATCACAAAAAGGCTGCTTGCCACTACATATCAAATATGTTGCATCGCATGAGCTCTTAATTTTCTTAAATTGCATTTCAGTGTAGCTTGCGTACAAGGAGCCTCTTAATAATTTATCCCTACAACCAAGGTGACTCAAGCAAAACAGCTGAGTACTATCAATTAGCTTTGATAATTATCAATCTATTACTTTTTCTTTTCCTTTTTTTGTTTTTCAGTTTTAGCAAAGGCTAGAAGAGCTGGTGGACTAACTGGGGAGAGAATATATGACAATGGAACTATTGTCCTAGTGGAGAAGAGGGACCTATTTGTTAAATTCATTCACCTCTGTGAACTCTTGATTTGAGATTGTATCAATTGATATGATCTCAGTTTTGTCTAGGTTTAGTATCTCCACCATAGTATCAGTACTCTTTTTGCCAATTTTGTACGGCTCTGGTGCTTTGCTTGTGCCTGTAAACAAAATAAAAAAAACCCATATTAACTTTTTTTTTTACGTGGAGGTGGTGGGCAGGTACTGCAACTACAAATTTTTTAACATTAGTAAAATAATGAAGAAAGTTCTTACCTACAACTTGAACTAATCTGTACATGTCTTGCTTTTGGGTACTACCAGATATCCTTATTCGTACAAAAGTTCCTACAGCTTTATCATGGAATGTCTCGTCGTCTTCAAGTAGGTCCTCAATCAACTTTCTACGTAAGTAAATTAAACCAATATTGTGCATGTCTATAGCTGCATAATCATCAAGGTTAGACTGAGGCCCCCGACTGTCACCTTTTCTCCGTGGTTTACGTTTCTTATCTTTCACACCCTTGGTCAGGGGTTCACCACTGCCATCAATATCTAACAGGCTATTTTCAGTGTCAACAACACTCCCTTGCAAATCATCATTATGTTCATCTCTAACGAAGAAATGGGATTCAAGAAGTTTTAACATTTCAAAATGTCCTACTCGAGATTTCCCAAATAAATTTTCAAGCCTTCCATCACAAACAATTTGACTTTTCTTACGAGGATCGCGTAGCTTGTTTCTTTGGATATACTCGAGCAAAAGAGCTTGCACATCAAACTGGGAAAGTATGGACGTGTCACCATCTTTCATGTGTGAAACAAATTCAAGTAGCTCCTTTGATGCCCACTCAGAGTTGTCAGATAAATTATTAGCTTTGTCTCCAGCTGCAGTACTGGTACTGACTGAACCCTCTCCTTTTGAGCGAGATTTTGATTGTTTCCTTATCTTTCTTCTTTTAGGTCTGACAGTTTCTAATTTCTCAATAGAATCTTCCGAACCAGATCCTCCATCATTACCATCAGCTTGTGCTTCAGATGATTCTTGTTTGCTGGGACCAGACATGTCCGCTCCCTTCCACGGATTTTTAGCCTGTGCAATATCATCTGATGAAAGTGAGAGCTTAGCTTTTAATTCTGTATAATAATCCTTGAAGAGAAACTCCCAACTACTTTTGTCATCAAAATCTATTTGATCCTGCAGCGGTCAAAAGAGCACCACGAAAATGATCAGAAGAATGTCAGAAGTTTAATTAATTAAACAATCGGAAAGACTTAAGTAACACCTCATTTAAATGTATACTTTGTCTAGCAACCAGATGTTAAAGTTAACGGACCAGGTTGAGACTACAACAAAAAAGAAGTGAGAAACTAAAATTGCAAAAAAAAAATAGCAAAAACAATATCACCATGATATCATTTTATTGGAAGCAGACTAATATATCAACTAAAGAAGAGTACAGAATAAACACAGGGATGGCCGATTCCTGATTCAGTATTCTACTCTAAATTACGCCAATTTGAGAGCACAAAAAGTACTCAATAGATTCTCGCAAAAAGATATAAATTTAGTCAACTTTTTGGCTTATCATTTGTGTAATCTATATATTGCCATAAGAACTAAATTCATATAACAAAAAATGTTGAAGAACTACAAGTTCATCATAGTGAGACAAACCAAACTTATTGAAAGCAAGTTGGCAAGTGTATAAGGATATACATGATAAAATAAATATTTACGAGAAAGAGAAGTAAAATCTTAGACATGATTACAAGGGAAAGTAATAGCCCACTATTTTGTTCATCCTTATCCACAGAAGTAGATAGTGCATGACATGCAATAGCCATAACTTCTTTCGTACAGATAACGTATATTGCAAGCAATCAACGTTTCTTGCACATGGCTTCATAAAGTTGAGCATAATAGACAATATTCATAGAAGAAAACTATAAATCACCAGGATCATGAGCATGAAAGACATCCATGAAAGGCAAAGTTTCTCAAGCAAAATTATTAACTTAGGCCACAGTCCACAACTCAAATATAAAAAACATGTAATGGCCAGTTCTAAAATCTACTAATTCTCGATTCTTGAGTTAGTATTGACAGTACAAATAAAACATGCATTAACCATATACCAGAACACAATGATATTCCAATTTGAACCAGAAAGTGTCATTGCCCATTGAATGGCATCATAGGTCTCAAACAAAATACACTCAAAGATGAAATTGGACAACTGAAACGACCATGCATAAGAATAACTATAACCTGGTTGGTCACGAATAATCTAAAATGGTAATATATAATGTTTCGTCACATGTCATTAGTACCCAAACCAGGTCAAGAGTACAAAGAAAAGGATGGCCAGAGAGAAACACTCACATCTTTGTCTCCCTGTTCATTGCTCTCAATCAGCATAACAGTTCTCATGCAGGTTTCACAAAAACCTTTATTTCCTTGGATACATAAGATAACCGCATCTTTGGTGCAACTCTTGCATAAGGAGAAAGTACATGTATAACACATGTAGCGCGCATTTTTCTCGCAAATGCTACATAAATGCCAACCTGAAAACAAGAAATATTAAATCTTCGTAACAGTGCATAACACTTCATAGACTCATCAAAACTTCATATAAAGATACACAAACCGAGTCAATCACATGACAACATTGAAATGGGAGGCAAGGCACAGAGAAAATATAATTGACTCATTTCGTATCAAAAGTAGCCATACTAGATCACGTGAGAAAAATTAGATGCATGCAGTAAGAACAAAGATCATCTAAAACATCCATATAGCAAAAGGGAGAAAACAATTTTCAGTGTGCAGTAAGTGAATACAAACAAAATTAAAAGGGATTATCAGCAGAAGCACCTTCACAACCAAGCACTTGCAATTCTATAAACGTCAATAAATTATCATCAAATTTGTCCATGCATTTTTGGAGATATAGAGAAAGGCTTACCGCAGTTCCAGCGACCCTTAGATTTGAAAAATGCTTCATCTCGATTGACACACGAAGGATGATAGGCCTTAGGGCAACCTCTGAAACCAATAAAACACACTCAACATATTAGCACAGTACACCAAATATGGCCACAAGAATTCTTTGAAGACGAAAGTCAAACTTTTTATTTACATTTATTATCGGTAAAAAACTGGAAAGTTCACCTTCCATATCTCCAAAAACTTACCTACGGTCACATAACACGAGTTCCCCACCGTCAAAGCAAATGAAACAAACATCCTCTCCCACCGTCTTCCTCGATGAAGCTTTTGGTGTGGCCTTAGAAATTGGTGTACTTTTTGATAACTTGTTTCTCTTACGCTTCCCTCCAGATGTTTTCTCTGCTTCGGCAATATCTGTTTCAGTCTCTATTTCAGTATCATGTGCGCCTGCATCTTCCTCAGCAGGCATTGTGTCATCTTCCTCAGCAGCCATTGTGTCATCTTCCTCATCTTGCAGAGCAGCTGGTGAATCATAAATGTCTTGACCAGTCTCATCCACGTCACTTGTTGTTTCCTCAGTCTCCATTTTGCCATCATCGTCTTGGATTTCATCAGCCATCACCTCCGATCCCATTTGTTCCTCGGTCTCCATTTTGCCATCCTCATCGTCTGGAATTTGATCAGCCATCACCTCAGATCCCATTTGTTCCTCAGTCTCCATTTTGCCATCCTCGTCGTCTGGAATTCGATCAGCCATCACCTCAGATTCCATTTCGGTTTCTACTTCATGACCTTCCAACTGAATCTCCTCCTCCACTACAACCTTCCTTGTCGACTCTAATTCCTCTAACGCCTCTGTTTCTGTTTTAATATCCCCCGAAGAAGGTTCTTCTTTAACTATTGTATCCTCATTTTCTGCCACAGTCAGAGATTCATCCAACTCGGAATTACTTGACATCAAACTCTCCTCAACAGCCACCTCTTTATCCACAGCATGATCATAACTCACGTCACAACTAACAAATTCCTTAACTCCAGTTGATTCGTTAACCTGCTCTTGTTCAGTGGTGTTACCTATAAATGTATTAATTTCAGTCGTTGCCTCTGTCTCCCTTTTAACTTCGGTGATTGGCATCTCCTCATTAATAAAGTCAACTTTTTCCTCTTCAACGTCTGCAGGTTTTTCAGCAGCCCCGACCTCCGAATCATTTTCGACAAAATCAACCTTTGGTTCATCGACTTCATCATCTTTGATTTCATCATCCTTCACCACTGTCTCTGTATTAGCTTCGATCAAACTGTCTGCGGATTCATTGTCCAATCCTCCCACTGCCTTAACATTCTCTCCCTCATCCATATCCCCTTCCGATTTATAGTCCTCTGCCTCTATTCCCTCTACTGTTGCATGCAATTCATCCACATTCGAGTCCACTTGCAACTCGGAAAAATTATGTGCATCACTTGCATCAGTAACAACCCCCTCCACTATGGGGTCGACCGCAGGTGTAAATTCTTGCTCGGCCTCCGATACAATTTGTGGGTCCGCCAAATTATGTGCATCACTTACATCAGTAACAACCCCCTCCACTATGGGGTCGACCGCAGGTGTAAATTCTTGCTCGGCCTCCGATCCAATTTGTGGGTCCGCCAAATTATGTGCATCACTTACATCAGTAACAACCCCCTCCACTATGGAGTCGACCGCAGGTGTAAATTCTTGCTCGGCTTCCAATCCAATTTGTGGGTCCGCCAGCATTTCATCCTCTCTATAATCCATTTTCGACTCGGAATCAGTAACAACCATTTCTATCTTGGTGTCAACTACTGGTGAAAATTCTTCATCATCTTTCATTTTGAGCTCGGGGTCAACTCCCAATTCATACCCTCCACTTATCACTTGGGTTTCAGAAAACAGTGGCTCTGTATCAGTAACAGCTGCCACACCCTCGGCATCAATCTCTGCTTCTTCTTCAGCTTCATCAATCTTTGCTTCTTCTTCAGCTTCCATTTCGATTGGGAGCTCCTCAATTTGGGCAGCAGTTATTTCACAGCCACCTTCCTCTGCTACCACCGACTGCTCAACCATATCCGTCAGACCCTCCGCAATAAATTCCGACCCTTGCTCCTCCGCGTGATTTACCAAAATACCCTCTCCTTTTTCGTCGGCGTCCGGCTTATTCTCCGGCGAAGGGTCTCTATCTCCACCGACTGTTAAAGTCGATTCACCAAATTCCGGAATCGCCTCGCATTTCTCTGAGCTCTCTATCCCTACAAAGTCCAATTTTTCCTCTTCCATTTCCGTTTATTAGGGTTTATTCACATCTAGCAAGTAATCTTCATCGTCCACCGCGGGATTTTGATTATCGTTTTTTTTTGGTTCCCTTTCTTTCAAAACCCTAACCCTAAGTTTGATTAAAATCTTAGAATCGCTCTGTGCATGTAAGCTGGATGAGTGTACAAGATTTGTGAAAATCTTATTCTATTGAATAAGGGTTTTGGGAGTGAAGAAAGCTTGACGGATTTCAGTTTTCCCTTTCCTTTTTCTTTTTTCTTTTCTGGTGAGATTCGGCAATGCGAAAAAAATGTTTTCTTGTGGGCGAAAAATGAAAATGGAAAAGAAATAAAAGGAAAAAAAAAAAGTTAATTAATTTTATAAAAAAAAAAAAAAAGGAACTTTGCTCTAATTCTCTGGATTATACTTGAGATTGAGCCCGGCCCAATATAAATGGGCTGAATAATGGGGATATAATGTCTCCATTGGGCTTCTTTTCGTTAATAATTTTTTTTCTTTTTTAAATGCATTTTTATAGTTATAGCTAGGGAAAATATAATTTCCGTCCTTGTCCTTGAAGTTTGCATTGATTCCACATTTGATTCATTATGTTTTACAACTTCAAACTTTTAGTTATTTGTGTCAATTTTTGTAAGTACTAATAGAGTCAAAAGTGTGTTCATCACTGTTTTAACTGACGGACTACTGGTTGACAAAAACGACCAAAAGTGTTAAATTATTGAAACATGAGGGACCAAATGTGGTTTTTTTGTGAACATAGGAGACTGAATGTGAAATCGGTGTAAACTTGAGAGATTACGGCCACCCATGAGATAAGCTCAAATTAAGAAATCCCCCTTATGTTTGGGTAATTACAAACATCCCCTTAAGTCTCAACTATGAATTTTCTTATGCGTCTACCATTGCGGTGTCAAACTTAGTGCAATCTTCTAGATACGTGGAATATCTTTAGTTTGTACCCGTTCTATCTCATTCAATCTCCAAATTTGGAAACAATATGATCATCATATGTTTCTCTTGGCTTGTAAACATTTAGATTGTGGTGTATCAGAAACTGCATTTTTGCTCTAACGAGTACGGACTGTAGAATATTCCACGAAATCTAGTAGATAATGTTGAATTTGATATCACAATGATGGACGTGTAAGAAGATTCATTCTCGATGAATGATTAGCCAAACAATGAATGATTTTTTCGTAATTTGACATCAGTGGTGCCAGTAATTCACTATCATAATAGTGTTGTAGCTATCTGAAATTGGGCCCGAAAAGAACTTCAAAGTGGGCCTAATTTTAAATGCTCTTCGCTGCCGGGCTGTAAATTTTCTGGCCCACAATGAATTTCCTTTTTTTTTCAAAATCTTAATTTAATAAATGAAAAATAGATATTGAACCACAAATTGAATAAGGGTTGTGTTCCACCAATCCGATTACTTCAGCTGGTCGTCGTCCCGTGAACTATTTTCTTTCTGCGCACATACCTTTCGTTTATCTGTTTGCCAAATCGCGCGATTGTCACTGTACTCGCATTTCATCAGGTTCTCTCTCTCTCTCTCTCTCTCTGCATCTTAATTTTCCACCGTTATAATCTGAGGATCTCGTTATCTTAATTTTAGGTTTATGATTTGTCTGATGTTAATCGTGACGGTTTTTTCATTCCGTTTCCGTTTGCTGGGTTTTATACTATGTTGTTATGGATAATTGATGCTGTTATGGCTAAGTGATGGTTACTTGTTCATAGAAGTTAGGGTTTCGGATTTGCTATGACTTTTTTGTATTGTGGATTTATGTTTAAGACCTACTTAGAGGATTAGTTAGGGTTTTCAGATTAGATTGAATTAGGTTTTTTTTGCTGTTTCATTAATTTAATATAATTTTTCTCTTGAGTTGTGTTCTTTTGTTCTAGGGTTATGTTGGATTGCACCAGTTAGTTGATGGTAGTTTTGAAAATTGAAGGGGCATTGAAAACAGGGGACATGTATTTTGTTACCTCGTAAAAACTTTTGAAATTAGGAAACGAGGTCGAAGAATTGAAGTCGAGTACGCCAAAGTTTGATGTTGTTTAACTGGTATTGGATAATCGATTACATTCTCATAACATGCACATTAGAATCTGATGCTAGTTGTCCTAGGGCCAGTTAGTTTCTGCTGCGGTACTTCTGGAGTTCTATGTTTGTGTGGTTGTACGCATGGATGTTAGATGCGAAACCAATGCACTCCATCAATTCAGTTATTGCGCAGCATCTTCAGATGTTATTAGTTGAATGCTTGTTTGAGCATAATAAATCGGTGGCTCTATGATGAACTTGTCTTTTTTTTTTTTGTCTGGGATGGAGACTTCAGATTCATGTGGTTTGAGGTATGTGGATGGAAGGGAAGAAAGTATTGCCTCGTATTGCAAAGATGAAATGACAAGAAACTGTGTTCTATCTGTAAAATAGATTTTTTTATTTAATGAACTGGTGCGCTGACCTTGTTATGCCCCATCTGTTACTGAATTCCTTCATGCCCTTCTATTCTTATCTCTTTTGTTGTTTCTTATGTTCAATTAGACATTTTTTCCCATAGAAGCGAGGTAGTAAAAAATGAACCTAATGGAAGAATGGGTGGAAAATCCGCTGCGTGTAGTAAAACAAAATTATTGGCTGATATGTCCTATAATGAGGATTGTTTCAGCTTTTATACTTTTGTGATGTTTTTACAGTTAGAGAATCTTGCAAAACAGTGGATATCGATGCCACATTACATTTTTAAATTTAGAATTTCATGGGGTGATGGCTTACAGATGTGATATTGATGTATGGTGGGATTGTTGTTGAATGTAATAGTGTGGAAGTGTGGTGCTAAAAATCATGAAGGATCGAGTAAAAAAACGTGGGAATCATTGACTGGTCTTGGGTGTGTGGTTGTGGTGGACAGGGAAGAGGCAGCAGCTGGTGGTGTTGGTGATATTTTGCGTGTGAGGTGTTGTTTGTTGATTGGATAGTTTTTGAGAATGAGCTTAGACAACCGGAGCAGGAGCCGAAGCAGGAGCAGAAGCCGAAGCAGGAGCAGGAGCCCAATGGACCGTAAGATCCGTACTCAGCGCAGTTCATATCGCGATGCACCATATAGGCGGGATGCAAGACAGAGCAGCAGGTTATTTGGTTTTAATTAAATTCACATGTGACTTTTTCTTCACTGTTAAATATATGGTTTGGGAATGAAGAGACAATCGAGGAATGACATCATCTAGAAGAAAGCTAGATCCGATGTTTTTCCTAACTGATTTTGTGTGATGGTCGTGTCTTGATTGAATTAATATTGTTCCGATGTTAAAAGTTTTCTGTGCATGGTTAAAAATAACATGTTTCTCCATGTTTTGCAGCATTATCACTAATGTTTTCTAATAGTTTGTTCTAGGAATACACTTCATCTGATTAATTCAGAAATATACCCTATTGTTTGGAAAATACTTCTTGTCGACATCATAAATGTTTGCTTTGTTGTTTTTTGCAGCCACAACAGTTTATGCAAAAACTGCAAAAGGCCTGGCCATTATGCTAGAGAGTGTTCGAACGTGGCTATCTGTCACAATTGCGGCCTTCCTGGGTAAATTTTTTTAATATTTTTTTCTTTTATGTAGATGCTATGTTCATTGAAGATATTTAATGATGTTCTAACCATTACTGTCTAACATTTTTCTTGGCTAAGATCTTTTGAGTGTATTAGTTGTGTTTTGATATACGAAGTTCATTAAATCATATGATGTTTAACTAGTTTGCCCTCACATGAATTTGTGCTTTTTCTTATATACAGCATAAATTGTTCGCTATCTCTGTGGTTTTTGTTACCTAGAGCATGAAATGCGTGCAATCTTTGTATGTTTGTGCTGTAAAATGGTGGATTGCTGTTAATAGACTCAATTTCCTAGCTTTCTGTAATATCCATGACTTTATCTATATGTATACATTCCTCTGTCCTTGCCTAAACTTGTATTCCATATCACATCTATCAACCACCATTGATCTTTGAATAATCTAATATATTCTATATGAGTTTGTTTCCGTTTATACTGGTCAAGATCTTTAAATAATCTAATACACGAGATATTTGAAGAAGATTCACTATTGATAATTTCACCGATTTGTAATTTTGCACCTGTGTGTCTATTGGGGGATTTTGAGCAGGCATATTGCATCAGAATGCACGACAAAATCTCTCTGTTGGAACTGCCGCGAGCCTGGGCACATGGCTGGAAATTGTCCAAACGAGGGCATCTGCCACACATGCGGAAAGGCAGGTCACCGCGCAAGGGACTGCTCAGCTCCTCAACTGCCGCCCGGTGATCTAAGGCTATGCAACAACTGCTTTAAGCAAGGCCACATGGCGGTCGACTGTACCAATGACAAGGCCTGCAAGAACTGTAGGAAGACAGGCCACCTCGCACGTGATTGTCCAAACGACCCTGTCTGCAACATGTGCAATGTATCGGGCCACGTGGCTCGTGGCTGTCCAAAGGCTAATATGCTCGAAGAGAGGGGTGGTGGTGGTCACGAGAGGGGTGGTGGTTTTGAGAGGGGCGGTGGTGGTTTTGAGAGGGGTAATGGTGGTTTTGAGAGAGGTGGTGGAGTTCGTGGAGGTGGATTAAGGGATATTGTTATGTAGGAACTGCCAGCATGTGGGGCATATGAGTAGGGATTGTATGTCGATGACTATATGCCACAACTGTGGGGGGAGAGGGCATCTTGCGTTTGAGTGTCCGTCTGGGAGGAAACTGCGACCCCTTTTCCAAGAAGGGACCTGGGTTATGATTTTTTCTATGTTTTTTTGTTTCCCCGAAAAACTGTGATTTCCTTTTTCATGTTTCGATTTTGAAGTGAGGTTGATGTTGCACTTGCTGATCTTTGTTGTTTTTATCTTATTAATCTTGACCTTCTTTCTCTACTTGTGATGGACCTGGTTTTTAATGTAGTGCTTTCTTTACAATTTGAAGAACTTGTTTTAAAAAATGTGGGCTGGTGAAAGGGCATAGTAGTAAATTGATCATTTCTTGCTATCTATACGGCATATTTTGTTTTTCTTCGTTTTCTTGACTATTATAACGTGATGGTATTTGAAGCAAATACGTAAAGTTATGTCCTTGTCGTCTCTGATAATCTGGTACTATTGATTTTGCTATCAAGGTCTGTTATGGGGTGAGTTCGGTTTTGTGTCACTAATTTCTCATACTTTCGAAGAAAATGAAATGAAAAATCATTTTGAATTACCCCCATTGCATCTTTTCTACATTCAGAACAATTGTTCCTGATGAAATTTTATGTATCAAACCAGAATTTAAACGGCATAAACAGAAAAATAAAGAAACATAAGATAAAAGTTGCATGTGGGTCTGGGAGTTGCCCCTAGGAAGAAGTCATTCTGCCAAAATTTACATTTATTTATCAATATAACTAAAACTTTTGTCCTGAAAAGTTATATTCTTCTTTGTCAGAAAATCCAAACTCAACAAACCAACCAACCAACCAACCTATGGTTCTGTACAAACTGAAACTAATTTCAGTATTCCATGTGTGGTCACTGGTCACTGGTCAAGATGAAAAGGAGATTCTGAGCCACCTTGATGATTACCTTTTATGGCCCAATTATAGAACACTTGGGTAATTATATATTTTTAAATAATTATAAATAAATGAAACAATAAAATTACTAATAATATGGAATACATTTAACATTTCAACTTAGAGTTCAACTTACCATTGATGTTATATTTAATTACATATAATCCGTTACATCGAGTGAAATACATCAAATGATTCTATATGTGTACGTGTGCTTAGTGGATGTAAAATCAGACGGTATATTTCACCGGGTATAGCTTCTCGTAGACTGAAAATATGACATAAACCTATCTTTGAGTTTGTTTAAATAAAAAATGTTAGAAAATTGCTAAATTTAAGAGAAACTTTATGTTTTTAGGTATATTGTGTGCCTTCAAGAGGATCAAAGATCTAGAAAAATTGATGTAAACCCAACTAACCATAAAATATTTTACCAGAACAACAATAGCGACAATACTGAAAAGAAAACAAAACAAAAAGTGTTACTTCAATTTTGACGTGAATTGTTCATTCACATGTGTGCAGTCTATTTTATTATGTGTCCTATTATTCAGAGTTCAACTACAAAATTTCACAGGTTTTAATAAGACAACACAGCTTACAACAAAATGGATAAATTATCCCATACAAGATTGATTCGCCACTTTTTTCTTTGCTTATTTTCCTTTATTTATTTATTTATAAATATGTTGAAGAATAAATCAATAAAAAACAATGAAATCTAAATCATCATTAACAATTGTTCAAGTTGCTTAAAGAAACCAACCAACTTTCAATCTTGTGAACATGAAGACACCGGAAAATGGTTCGTTATCGGCCTCTCTTTCATGTACCTCACATAAAAGATGAGAATAATTCCCCTCTATTTTATGCAGAAAATTAAGTTTAAATAGCACTTAATCCCCATCTGGTTTGAATTTTGTATACGTGACCCTAGCTCTTATACTTTAAATATAAGCACACGATCCCCATGTATTTTAATATATTGAAAGTACAGCGAGATGTTTTCAGATACATCTAATTCAATTTTATTCCTTATATTAATAAAAAGAAATTTGAAACTTTAACTTACCACTCCTTCTATGCGTAGTTAAAATATATCTGATGCTAATGAAATGATGAAGCATATTAATACTACTATAATAGGAATATTATAAATGACCCTACATAGAAGGAAAAAATGGGCAAAAAATAAATAAAATAATAATAAAATAAATAAACCACGACTTATGGGAGAGTAATGAAAGTCATGTGAATTTGAAGTGTCGCCACCAGCCGTGTCGGCGCCCATTCGACTTCCTCTTTCCAATTTTCCATACACCCGTGAGCCCCTCAATTGCCGCACATATTTAAACCAACCACTAATTTTTTGCTCAATAACTATTTTTTGGACTTAATTTTAGTGCCAAAATTCAACTAGTAAATTATATAATCGAAACTAACAAAATTCTATTAATTTAGCGAATTATTTAAACTATCGAACTAATAATTTAAATCGTTTTTGTCGAGTCGGGACCGAAATTAACAATTATTAAAGGGATGTTAATAATTTATCGAGATTATAATGTACATTCTTCAATTTATTCTTCATTCTTAACAATCGAATTAATTTTTCCAACAATTGATTTGATATATTTGTATTTATCACTAATTGGGCTTTTAAAGACGAAATAACTTCCAAACTTTGATTTGTTAAATTTTTTTTTTAAAGAGGTATTTACCATTTTACCCCTCCATGCCTAACAGTCCACTTAAATTCCACACTACAAAAACTAGCCCACGACCATCCAACAGAACAACACTCTCTTCGTTCAAAACCAGAGAAGAGTGAGAAAAAAGAGGGAAGGAAGAGAGAGAAAAACATGAAACGCGCGCACTACACACACTTCTTACTACTGCTCCTAGGGTTACCGTTTCTCGCGGTGAGTTACCACGACTACTCCGACGCGTTGACCAAGTCAATTCTGTTCTTCGAGGGGCAGCGCTCCGGCTACCTTCCGGCGGACCAGAGGATGACGTGGCGCGGGAACTCCGGCCTCGGCGACGGTTGGACTGCTGGTACCGACCTGACCGGCGGCTACTACGACGCCGGAGACAACGTCAAGTTTCATTTTCCGATGGCGTTCACCACCACAATGCTGGCGTGGAGCGTCGTGGAGTTCGGCGACTGCATGCCGCCGCCGGAGCGGAGGAATTCTCTGGTGGCGATCCGGTGGGCGACCGATTACTTGCTGAAGACCGTTTCTCAACCCAACCGCATTTTCGTCCAGGTACCAAATTATCATCAACCATTGAAATCAAAATTGTGGTGAATTTTTTTTTTATCATGCTTAATTTTTGAATTTTCTGTTTGAGTTTCCATGGAAATTACACCTTAATTGTTTTTAATTACAGAGTACAAAAAAACTAAACTTAATTGCGAGTAAAGGTATAATTGGTGAATGCAGTTGGAAAAAGTTAATCAAAGTTAAATAGCTAACAAACTAAAACAACCACCAGTCTTTGTTTGTGGGCCCCACTAATCCTCTGCACAGATCTAATGGTGGAAACTCACACAATCAATTCCACCTAATAATGCGTGAAAGCTCAAATTTCTATACACTAATAAAGTTGAACTGTTGTTGTAGCAGAAAATTAGTGTGGTTAATTAAGGATTAATTACTATTGAAAAATGGATTAAGAAATTAATCACTGAATAATTGAATTGTGTTTTTGCAGGTGGGGGATCCGATTGCAGACCACAACTGTTGGGAAAGGCCGGAAGATATGGACACTTCTAGAACAGTCTACACAGTCGAGGCACCGAATCCGGCGTCGGATGTCGCCGGAGAAACGGCGGCGGCTCTTGCCGCCGCGTCCATTGCATTCCGATCATCTGATCCTGGATATGCTGAGACTCTGTTGAGAACTGCCACCAGAGTTTTCGAGTATGCGGATACTTACCGAGGTGCTTATAGTGATAACTCGAATATTAGAGATGGTGTCTGCCCTTTTTACTGTGATTTTGATGGATATCAGGTAATTAATTAATCTCTAAACATTTTTCTTTAAGTATATAAATAATATTATATACCTTTTATTTAATTACCTATGAAATTTAATCATTACATAAAAAAACAGGATGAATTGCTGTGGGGAGCAGCTTGGCTAAGGAGGGCTTCACAGGATGATTCTTATCTCAATTACTTGCAAAACAATGGTAAAACACTTGGTGCAGATGACAACATTAACGAATTCGGATGGGATAATAAGCATGCCGGTTTGAACGTGCTCGTTTCCAAGGTTAGTAATTCAAAATTTTCTAACAATTTTCGAGCATGCGTGTATAAATATTTGTAACCCCCCCCCCCCCCCCCTATAGTGCAATTTTTTTAGCCGATTAACGCTCGTTGTTTTGGGGTTTATGTGCTAAAGATGCATCGTAGGGGTGTTTTTGCTAATATTTACAACACGGGGACTTTTTAGCAATTCGATATAAGTTCCACGAATTATTGAAAAAATAATCAAGAATATTAATGTTTTTTTTTTAATTTATTGCAGGAGGTAATGGAGAATAGCAAGTACTCTCTTCAATCATACAGAGCATCAGCAGATAGTTTCATGTGCACATTAATACCAGAGTCCACTTCATACCACATAGAGTTCACTCATGGTGGACTCATTTACAGGCCAGGTGGAAGCAATTTACAGCATGCCACCACTATCTCGTTTCTACTACTCGTTTACGCAAATTATTTAGAAAAATCGTCCCAAATTGTTAACTGCGGTGAAGTTAGCATCAGCCCTACAATGCTGAGGCAGATAGCTCAAAAGCAAGTGAACTATATTCTCGGGGAAAATCCAAAGGGAATGTCGTATATGGTTGGATACAGCAGTTTATACCCTCTAAGAATCCACCACCGCGGATCTTCTATTCCTTCAATTAAAGATCACCCGAAGGTGGTTTCTTGCAATGAGGGTACGGTTTATTTTAACTCGTCGAACCCTAATCCTAATTTGTTGATTGGGGCAGTAGTTGGTGGCCCCGGTGAAGATGACGCTTATGATGATGATAGAGGCGATTTTCGAAAGTCGGAGCCTACAACTTATATTAATGCTCCGTTTGTTGGTGTTCTTGCGTATTTTGTGGCTAATTCCAACTAACCATCCATGGTTAGGTTTTAACCATTCATTCACCATTTACCAAGTGTATTTGAATTGGGATTTAGTGAAAATATATGAGAGTCTCTCATCTTGCACAAAGCAAGGAGGAAGAGGCTTTGTAGGATTGTATGGCTACAATTGCTCAAAGTTTGATATGAGAAGTTGTGGATTTTAATTTTGCATTATTATAATTAAAGAGATTGTAAGCTTTGGTATTATTGATTGGGCGAGTTATATGTTACACCTGGTTATTTACACCGGGTGAATCTGAACCATAGATTTGATTATAAGTGTGATTATGTGTTAATTTACTGTTCGAATTCATCTGATGTAAATAATCAGGTGTAACATTTAATTTCCCTGACCGAACTCGAACAATTTTATATTTGCACGTCTCTAACGCATACATGATTGAGGAGTGGTTTCCAAATGCAAGAAGTTGGCATTTAAAGAAGTTTGTCTATGTCTTGTATTCATGAACCATTGATTTCTCCATCATCTAGTCACCTCTCGTAAATTGAATGCAGTTAATTTAAAAATGATAAATTTTCGACAAATGACAAACAAAGTATTAATACTGAATATTTTTTGGGCCTACCAACTCAAAATTAAAATTTTCCAAGTCCCATCAATTGTATTACACAATTTAAATACCTAACCACACAAATGTCATTCAATTCACCGATCACTCCCAGTCTCCATAAATTATATAAAAAAAAACTTATTACTTGCATATTTTGCAATAAATTATCTTTGGCGATAGGTTATGTCACACTATATTGTTTTGGTAAAAAGAAATTGTTATGCGGAAGGCCAAGTTTAATTGCTTAGTGAGTGGGCCATTGAGTTTTCACATTGTTATCCACTCAGATCTGAATGAACCAATAGACTTTTCCTCCTCCTTTAATGGGTAACTGGCCCATTTCTCCGACAGCCCATCTGAACTATTTGTATTGGTATATTATTAAATAAGTAACCTAACATTAATCCGTTGTAGTCTAGTTGGTCAGGATACTCGGCTCTCACCCGAGAGACCCGGGTTCAAGTCCCGGCAACGGAAATTATTAGTTTTATTTTATTTTTGGTCAAGCTCAAACTTATCTACGACGGTGGATGCGCGTCGTTTACGTATTCTCTTCACACCTTTTTACCGTTTGAATTTCTTCCGCACAAACCCTAATTTTTCATTCCGTTAAACGTATCTTCTCCTTCTGATCAATTTCTTCCAATCTTTCGCCGCTTAAGCAAACTACGATTTACAATTTTTCTCTTTCGCTGTTCATTTTCTTCTCCCTTTGATCAATTCCTTCCAAACTTTCGGCAGCTAAGCAAATTACGACTCTGATTTTTTTTTTTTTCTTTTTTCGCGTTGTTCAGTCCTTGCGATTGGAAGGTTAGTAAGAATATAAATGCAATTCCTTTGAAATTTTGTTGTGTTATGTATTCGGTGAGGAAGTGTATTTCAATCTGTTACTTCTGATAGTTGATTAGTTATGAGATAGAAATTTTGAATAGATTGTTTGAGTTTTGGATATCGTGATTTACGGCACTTTAATTCGGAGTTTATTCATATTTTGCTTCAGTAAGCCAGCAATTCCTTTGTAGCTAAATTTATTTGAAATGATATATCCATATCACTTTTGTTTCACACATAAATATGCTCATATCCCGGGATCACATGCTCTGAATTTTGTTAGGGTAGTGTGCAATGTAAGATTACCCTTTTCATCAAATCTATTTGCTGAAAATTGGAGAAATAGTAAACAATTTATGCTTCCTTCGAAGTTTGTTGAAATAGTTTTTACCACATAACCGTACAATTAGCTGATGTATGAGGGGATGATTTATGCGGTTTGTGCATTTTTTTTGGCCAAATGTTTATGTACTTGAGAATGATCACATGTTTGGGTGCGGGCTTTCGGTTACGGGCGGCATTTATTTAGTGCATTAACTCGAAAAGTTGATGATTCTCACATGTTCACATCGAATGGTGATTTTGAATGTCAAGTACAATTTATGTTTTGTGATTAGAGTAATTGGTGACATTGCGGCTAAAATATTTGTTTGCTTTAATAAGACCTTACCAATACTTAATAATAATGGCGCACTAATCTTGATTCTGATTCACTTGTTATAGCCATAGTTGTTTCTGACTTAAGTTTTGTCTTCACTAGGTCTAAATACTATGGAGTTCGGGCAGAACGGAGTAACACTTTCACAAGAAGATGTTGCTTGGGCAGATTCTTGCTTCAGTAAAGACCCCGACACTGATTGGGATTCCCTTAAATACGCCTTGTTACAAACTCTCGACACCCAAAATCACTCATCTTACGAGAGAGAAAACTCTCCCAAAGCAAGAGCAAATATGGATATCAGTTCTAGTGAAAATACTAGCGACGAAGGAGAACAAGAACCAAACAGTAACGGCCGTTCAAACGATGAAAATACTGACGAATTCTGGTCGAGACATAAAAGGGAAGATGTTTTTCTTCCAACGTACAACGAAAATACGAGGGACTTTGGAGTTTTCGATCCCGAGGTGGATTTTGTTTTTCAAGCGTTTGAAGTGGAGGAAGGGCTATCATCATCGAGCGAAGACATTTTCAAGACATGGGATTTAGGTATAGCGCCTCGTGAAGACGAAGAAGAAGATGCTATGGTGCAGATAATTAAATCCCTTGCATGGAAAGACTTGTTCGATGATTCACTCGATGATCTCGTTTCTGGAATTGCAGGCCTCAGTTTGAGTTCTAAATCAGGCTAACTACTTAACTTATTCACTGTTGATATTTCCCCTAGCGGCACGAAATAGCTTATGCTTATTTATTTAGCGTTACATATTTCATTTTAAAGCTCTCTTTCTCGCCTTTTTTTTTCCTTTCGTTTTTTCGATTCAATTGTTGGGGACTTGCTTACCTGTCTGAATGAAACCTGACCACAAAACCAGTTCAATTACCAAGCACAGTTTTTTTGTTCCATGGCTTATGGTTATATTCAGACCAAAATCCTGGGACTAAATATTGGCCATTTATCACCTAATCATAGGCCAAAAAAGGAGACCACAGCCTCATATTTATTTGTGATGCCAAGAAAATATTAAAAAAGAAAATTTATTTATTTATTTGTTTTTGGGTATGGTTATATGATGAATTTGCAACCAGTGGTGCAACATGCCAAAGCCGGACAAATTATCACATCCACATGGAGGCTGGTGATTGGTCCACACATAACAGCCTCAGAGGACATATCTTTCCACACTATACACTTTTTTATATATATAGAGAGTTTGTTTGCACACTGAGGATGTGTGGCAAAGAGAGTGAGAGGGAGATAAGATTTTTGAATAAGGGTTGGCCGTTGCTTCTTATTTCTATCACATTCTCAAGAAAAAACTTGTACACCAAACAAACATAGCAATGGCCTCAGCATCACTCCTCAAGTCATCTCCGGTTCTCGAAAAGTCCGACTTTGTCAAGGGGCAGACTCATCTCCGCCAGTCTTTGGCCGCCGCCTCTGTCCGCCCCAACACCGCCTCCTTCCCTCTCACCGTCCGTGCTTCCTCCTACGCCGATGAACTCGTCAAGACCGCGGTACTTTTCTCGTTTTATTAATTTTCAAATCAGTTCATGCAGATAGTTTTTAGTGGATAAAGATGGTTATCATAGAATCTGCTAGTCAAACATGTATGAAAAAACAGCATTTTAGTGTAGCCCACTTAGGCCTTATTTGGTTGTAATGGCGGAGCCAGCATAGGGTAACGGGGGGCCATGGCCCCCCACCACCTCGATAATCATATTTGTTAGTCTTCAAGTAGTGTTATTGTCTCCCTTGAGAATTTTATAGATGAAAACCTACTGTGAACAATACACACACACACACACACACACACTACTTTTTGTATTTGGTGTAGTGGATAAATTAACTAATGTGGTGTGTGTGTGTGTGTGTATTTATTGGGTGTAGAAAACTATTGCGTCACCAGGGCGTGGTATTCTAGCCATGGATGAATCGAACGCGACATGCGGGAAGCGTTTGGCGTCCATTGGACTAGAAAACACAGAGGCTAACAGGCAAGCGTACCGTACACTTTTGGTGACGCCACCTGGACTGGGGAACTACGTATCAGGTGCCATCCTCTTTGAGGAGACACTCTACCAATCCGCCGTTGATGGTAGGAAGATCGTTGATATCCTCACTGAGCAGAACATTGTTCCCGGTATCAAGACTGATAAGGTCAATTAGTATCCAAAAAAAAAATCTTCTTTTTTGTTGAACTTTTTTTTTTGTAAATGTAGTTATTGATGAGTGGTTTGAGTATTATATAGGGTTTGGTTCCGCTTGCGGGTTCAAATGATGAGTCGTGGTGCCAAGGTCTTGACGGGCTTGCTTCCCGCTCTGCTGCTTACTACCAACAGGGTGCTCGTTTTGCCAAATGGTAATTAAAATCTTTCTTTTTTATAGTAGTAATAATGGATTAGATTCATTATATTGTTATAATAAAATTATTTAATTCTATTTACTGTTTCAGGCGTACCGTTGTAAGCATTCCCAATGGTCCATCTGCTTTGGCCGTGAAGGAGGCCGCCTGGGGACTTGCTCGCTACGCCGCCATTTCTCAGGTATAATTAGTGCATAAATTGGAAACGGAGTTTCCGAATTCCATCAATTTCAATCATAAAAAATATTTTCGATTTTGGAACAATATTTTCAATTTAAAATTCCAAAAGTTTCGATTTTTGAACTTTTTCGAAATTGTTAGTTTCGGTTCAGTTTCCAGCCATAGGGATAATAATATAATGGACATGTGGGTTAAGGTTTTGCATTTCGTTCGTATTGAAAAAAATTCTAAGTTCGTATTTTTTCGATAAATATTATTATTAGGACAATGGATTGGTGCCGATAGTGGAGCCAGAAATATTGTTGGATGGAGAGCATGGGATAGACAGGACATTTGAGGTAGCACAGCAGGTATGGGCAGAGGTGTTCTTCTACTTGGCTCAGAACAATGTTCTGTTCGAGGGTATTCTCCTCAAGCCTAGCATGGTGACACCTGGCGCCGAGTGCAAGGACCGTGCCACTCCCGAGCAGGTCGCCGACTACACTCTCAAGCTCCTCCACCGCAGAGTCCCCTCTGCCGTCCCCGGAATCATGGCAAGTCTTTTTTTTTTTTTTTCCTTCCCTCTAATTTCAATCATATACCTAAATAACATGATTAATTAAATAAATCGACCTTTCTGGATGTCTGGTTAGTCAAATAACATTCTCGAACTAATCTTCGCTGATTGAGAGATTATTTAATTGGACCTGCGACGGTCCAACAATATAACATGGGTTTTCATAAGATTATTATGTAATCATCTTCGCTGATCTTAACATAGGGCCAAACAAGGCCTTACAGTATCATCGATAAAATATTCAAACAATTGTTTTTGATTTTGTATTTTGTTTATAGTTCTTGTCTGGTGGGCAATCGGAGGTTGAAGCAACACTCAACTTGAACGCAATGAACCAATCTCCAAACCCGTGGCACGTGTCTTTCTCGTACGCGAGAGCTCTGCAGAACACATGCTTGAAGACTTGGGGAGGATTGCCCGAGAACGTGCAGGCGGCTCAGGAGGCTCTGCTTGTGAGGGCTAAGGCTAACTCTCTGGCTCAGCTCGGGAAATACACCGGTGAGGGAGAGTCCGAGGAGGCTAAGAAGGGAATGTTTGTTAAGGGCTACAGCTACTAAGCTCATTATTATTTATTTTGGAAACTACGAGAAAACGAGAAAAGGTCTGTAAAATTGTTAAGCCGAAAAAGAAGATGTGTTGTTGCTCTTGACGCTTATTTATAGCGATTTGAGACTTATTTTTGTTCATTTTACGTGTACTCTCTGTTTTTAACCAGTTAATAAACCTTGATGCTGATGAGAACTAGTTCTACTGTCTTGTTTTTCAGAAGCATGATTTTCAACCCTGTTCCGTTCTTTTGTCAAGATTTTGTTGCTTCGGGTTTGAGTACATATCTGTTTGTTCTGAATAATCGCATGCAACGGAGTAGTAGAAACAGAGGCTGACATAGAAATGCTTAAGCTCGCATATATTCGACACTAACAGAGTTATTAACCTTCCATATTATTCCTGCATTGATAAATATTCCTAATATAACATCGACGACACAATAGCTATATACAAAAATAACAAGATTGAAGAAAATATTCCGATAGCCCATGTACAGAAAAACGAGTTCCAAGAAGCAACAAATAATAATTATTTCGAGTTGCAAGGGAGCCGATTATATCAGAGATGAGTTGCGGATACAACTAGTCTAAGCCAATGCACAATGTACAGGACCTATAGTTTTTCTCTATACCCTTAGGTATATCAAAAAAAGCCCGAAAAAGAAAAAAATAGTAACGAAATATATGTGCGGTTTTATTGGTCAATTGCACTTTCCTAATGTCTTTCAATTTACATCAGACCATCTACCACAAATTTCTTCAACAAACAAACTTTGTTCAACGCATAATGCTAAGAGTGGGAGAAAATGATTTGCAAAATAATCCTATGCTTCACTGATGCTAAATAAAAGTTCGGCAGTTGTAAAATTTCACTTTTGTGACTGTCGCGTGTGCTGTCTCAATCCACTGTTAATACCACCTCAAAGCACGCTGCATCGAACTGCAGAAGTTGCAAGAAAAGAAGGAAAATATTAGAATAACTGTGAGTGAAAATGTACTAAAATCTCGATATCTAAATAAATCAAGACCGTTTTAAAGGTGTCGGATCGGTATAAAAAACTTCTTAGCTGCCCCCGACCACCAACCCACACACAAAAACACTCTCATGATGACTTTTTTTAATAGTATTCTTGTGACTCGACAAACAATGTCGACGAAGTAAAGCTCAAAATAAACCATTGTTTATGATGATATAAGGGACAAAGACTTTTGTTTCGGTTAACATTATTACAATACCAAATCCTGCTTAGTATAAGCCCGTAGCAATGGAAATGCAAACTGAAGTTGATAATAGAATGAATTTGAGCAGTCTGGCATCGGAAACTTATCCGAACAATAATTAGAAAGGTGACAAAAACCATAAATCAGGAAAATTTTCAGAATTTTAGCACTAGACGAGTAGTATCAAACATACACCTTCTACTAGGATTTCTCCTTGTGGAGAATGCTGCATGATAAATATAGATCAAAGCAGTTCCAACATGGTGAAAATAATTAAGATTTTTTTCCTTTTAGCTTTGTTATGCTGCCAACAATAGTATATATATATGTGCATTTGCTTAATGAGTTCATACAGGATATTTTGGTCGTACTAGAATATACCTTCATTACTTCTCAAGCTCCCTTTTGTAGTATCCATCTGGAACCACACTTTCGAAACCATGATTGTTGTCACCGAAAGTATCCACTCGTTCCTTGGAATTAACATAACCAAAAGAAAAAAAATGAATTTTTTCAAGATTACCGGACGATAATTCAGAGTTAACAAACCACAATTCTTGAAATATATAGTAGTTTTTGACACACACAAACCATTATAGTTAAAGAAGATAGATACCTGGTTGTTTGGAGCATGTCCATGCATCCTTTGAGGTCTGGCATTTAGGTCAATTAAATTATTCTCCATCCTCCCATCGTACTCAGTGTCGTTACCAAGATTTCGGTTGGGAGAAGCCCCGTGATTTTGCTGATTCTCTATCGCCCTATGATTAGACATGTGACTAGTTTCCATCTTTGCTTCACCGATATTGTTTCTCTGTGATCCTGGCTCGTCTACATTTCCAGGTTTATCCCCTGGAAACTACAGAAGCAAAACACAGAAGAAATAAAGATCGAGGCTCGTATTTGTCGGTCACAAAAAAATGAGAACCAGGTCCCTTCTCAGTACAACCACAAACCTCGACTCTTTGTCTCAGCATGAGATATCTTCCGTGGGTTCTTTTACCGCCGACATGGACAATCATATCACATTGCAGGCAAAGGGAACTTCCATCAATCTCACAGTAAAAGAAAGCTACATAAAAGACCCGAGTAAATATTCTTTTTTTAGAACAAGTTTTCAAATATATGGAAACGGAGAAGACATGAAGCAGACCATACCAGGAGCACTTTCGCATATGTCACAACGTAGGAGTTCACTAGGCTCGGCAAGTCCAACTCGAACATGTCTATTCGCGAGCTTGTTACACATATGAACCTGCCATAATTCATAACAAGTAAAACCCATACTTTGTGTCCATAAACTTTTTCTTACAGCAATCAATTCTTAAACAATACTGTCTAAATG
>NW_012193171.1:1567318-1579949 GCF_000504015.1 Erythranthe guttata
CGCATCATTCTTAACATACTGTCAAATGTTCATACTAGTCCACATAGAATTCATAGAGCAAGAAGTTACATTTTTGCAAGCAATGCACTATCCATAATTAGAACAATTACTAAACTCGTGATTCTAAGAAGCGGGATCTGACGAGTAAGTTTATTACGCAACGTACCATCAACAAGCACTACTAAAACAAAGACGATCTACTAAACCGACATTAGGGAAACCATACTATTATGAATATTTAAGAGAAGTTGTAATTAATTCTTGATAGAATATGATACTTTAATATCAATTTGCAGTCCACAAAAAAGAAAATTGAAAAGGGGAAGCTTAATCTCCAATAGCATAGATTGTGACATTGTGTCGATAAACATCGCAATCTAATAAAACATATCCAAACACTACAAATCAATTAGCAAGACACATTCAAAACAAAAGATACCAATTAATTAATGAACACAAAATATTCACAAAAGAAAATCCGATTAGATCCAACACAAATCGATTCACACACATACATGCGTGCTTATGCATGCAAACAAAGGGGCATCGGAGTAATACCTTATCATCACAAGCACGACAGAGCGCCGCCTCATCCGCCGCGCAGAATAAAATCGCCGCCGCACTCTCACAAACGTCACACAGTGTCCTCATTTATCACCAATTAAACCGATTGATTTCCAACTTATCCAATAATTACTGTTTCACTTCGCAATCCGTACACACACGCATGAATAACAAACGTCCATACAACATCTCCGGATAAACACACACACACACTCTAAGATAGATTAGATATAATAGTTATAAAAGTAACTGTGTGCATACATAAACACACACTGAATCACATCTACTGCGTGAAATTCGGTGTTGACGGATAGACGGAGGGATCGAAGATGAGGTTTCCGGCAGGATATTTCAGTTGCCGGAGATCGGAATATGGAGGAGAAAATCGGAATTTCTGAGCCAGTTGATTTGCGCGTTCGGTGCGGAGCTACTTTTTGCTCTCTCACTCGCTCTGGTGTATACCGAGACAACTATTCGCAGTCACGAGACGACACGTGGCAATTAGGAATCAGGTACCATTGTCTTTATGTTGTGTTACTAATTTACCCTCCGCTTCCTAAATTTAATTTACTTAAGGAATATATTAAATGGTAAATTACGGCCACCCCTTTAGTTAATGTCAAATTACGAAAAAATTCATCTTGTTTGAATAATTACAATCATCTCTTAATCTATGAATTTTCTTACGCATCCATCCTTATAGTGTCAAATTCAAAACAATTTTTTAGATTCCGTGGCATACACTTTTGATTGTACTCGTTGTGTGTAAAAATGCAAGTTCTAATGCACCACAGTCTATATTTACAAGCCAAAAGACACATCTTATCTTCATATTGTATTAAAATGTGGAGATCAAATGGGGTAAAACATATACAAATTGGAGAATATTCCACATAATCTAGAGTATTCCACTAAATTTGACACTGCAAATGTGAATGTGTAAGAAGATTAATAGTTGAACGAAGTGATTGTAATTATCAAAATAAGAGTATTTTTTTCGTAAATTGACATTACTCAGTTGATGACCGTAAATTACTATATATTAAATTTAAAACTTATGAATTTAGATGAAAACTCCATTTCTCTATCTACCTTCACCTAACTTTACTAATTTTGTTTCAGAAATTGAAAGCCATCATATAATATTTGGAACTACCTATTTTTTACTCTTTCGTAAGGCTATGAATTAATATTCAAAAATAGAAGTAGTTTGTTACGACTAGCACGAATTAAAATTATAAATTATACACCATTACGTAAAAAATCATTTTGAGAAAAAAAGAAGAAAAAAACACCGACGGTAATAAGAGAATTCACTATGTAGAGGCGAGGTACAAAATGAAGGATTCAATTGTAGACGAAGAATCAATTTATTAGCTCTAGTAGTTCATAAATTTGCCTAATTATAAAAGGCCTATACAGCCATAATCAAATGAAACATAACCATTAATCTAGTACTACACTCCTCGTACCTCAATACCACTCGGACAATCCTTTGCAGATGAATTTAACATAATAATTGTTTTCGTCGAGCAAAACATTTGAAGTGTTACATTATTATGTATATAAAATCAAGATTTTGACAACAATGGATTAAGAGTTAAGGACCCTCAAGTGTTGGTCTTCAATTTTCATGTCCTAATGGCTAAAATATGTTTTTGTTTGGTGTCCCCCTTTGTCCTTCACGACACTGTACCCATGTTGCAATTTGTCATAAACAATTTAATGATGATATAATATTCATTTATCAATCTGTACTAAATTCTGACCAAATTGTTCGATGATTATTTAATATAACGTTATAAATAAATAAATAAAACATTATAGTAAAACGTTAGTATACGTTATGGTGTAGCAGGTGGAGACTTATTGTTTAATGTTCAAGTTTCTTGATCGTGACTCCTGAGGCCATTTTGGTCCAAAAAAAGATTCTAATAGAAATAAAAATATTGCCAATCAATTTAAAAGAGATTGGAAATCAAAAGTGTAGAATACCTTTCAATAATAAATCATAAATATATTGTATCTCGAAGGATTTGAATATTTCGAATCATATCCATCAAACAATCTTTTTCAGATTTTTCCAACTTTTTTTTTTTGCATGTCGGGTAACTTTTGGAATCTGAAGTGAGATTATGTCAATTAACGCACGTTCGAATCCCATTAGCATCGGTCGTTAGGTCGAGTTTGTCACACATAATTAACTTAGAGTGATTTACGTCTCTCAGTATAATTTACAAGCTATTATATGAGAATGTAAGTTTATACAGTGCACCTATATAGTTGACTGCGAATTATTGTTTCTAACGAATATTTATTAAGATAAAGGGCAAATATGGAAAAACAAAAAAGGGAAGGGGTCCAGCTAATGAAAGAAACATCGAGAAGGTCGAATGAGAATGAGTGATATGAGACTAGTTTTGAAGGGTTTGGTTAAGTTTGGTCCACAAACAAACAAACAAGACCCAAATTATATATAGCAAACAAATGTGTTTAATGTTAATTGATTGAAAAAGTCAAGGTGAAGTTTTGTGTACCAATGTTAGACAAATAGTACTAACACAAAGTTGTGTTTGGCGTACCGATATTACTAATTCATAGCCACAAACACCAAAAGTGATTATGTGGATTGAAAGCAACCCTCTAACCATTCTCCTCCATCAATTTCATATCTTTTTTGCCCCCACCAATATTTTTTCCTAACCATTTCTTCCTATTTTTAACTCAATAATTAACCATTTTTTTTAGAGATTTTGATAAGTTGTTGATCATACTGGTAAGATGATACACACTAGCTAACAATCTGTTAGGTGCTATTTCATTGGCACATTGGTAACGTAGATATTGATTGCTGCAGTGAACTATGTCTTAAATGAAAAGAAAAAAAAAATTCGTCTTATATTTTTCAAATTGTTCATCTGATTTTTTTTCCAACATTTTTAGACATAATTTCACTGTATTACGTTGGGGTAGCATTAGGTGGATAACTATATATACGTTTCAATTATTTTATATATGAAATGAAATCATATTAAAATTTGAAGTACAGTAAGGCCCGAAACCCACGTGGGTCATTGTAATTTGTTACGGTTAGGCCCTAATTGAAGCCCATTAAGTGGCCCAAATGCCATTCCACATTGATCCATTTAATTCTCCTAATTTATTAAACAATAGTGCACTACTGCATATATAAATCTATTTTAATTAATTAATAATATTATGAATTTCATTGACGATGCGGCTTATTCATTATAATTAAAATAAAAGGAATTGATTTCATCCAGCATTGATTTAATAGTAAAAAAGTTATTATGAGTTTTTATCTATTTAATCTTCAGTACAATCAACGTTTTAAGGTACACATTTTTTTATTGACTCAGTTGCTTTCTAGTATTTAGTTACTTATCAACACACAACATCATCTGATTTAAGGTGTAATCGGTGGGAAACTCCTGACGTTTCACATAATATATTAAGTGGTTTTACAGGAAAGACGAACAAGTATCGTACACTTAAACCTTTGAACTACTCATCTCGAGTGATCCCGTATCAATTGATTGTATAGATAAATAATACTTATTCTTATTGGTGGATCACCAACACAACCAAATGTGTAAGCTAACTCAAAACATTTTTCATTTTGACATTTCCTTTCATTTATCTTAGTTGGTAAGTTGGATAAAACATCGTTATTTACATATTGACATTAATATAGTTGAATTGCTTGGAATTATGTATAAAATGATAGGTATGGCATGTCTAAGGACTAAGCTTGCAATAATTAAAGGCAAATTCTTTCTTAAATTTAAAATTATGTCAATTCCGCTAATATAATTAAATTATATATTAAAAACATTTTAATCATTGATTTGGCCAACCCATCCAAACCATTGTCCGGTATGTTAGATTTAGTGGAGACCACTAACTATATATTAGCCAAACCAATCCTCATTGCAAAGTCAATATTTTATTAATAATTTAATAATATCATCTTAAGATAATTATTATATTTTGTAAACAAATATATTGACTTGCCAACCATCTAATTTGACTTAGAATATATTTTGTCACTTAAAATATTATTTATCATGATAAAATTATATTTCTTAAATGTTATCCAAACTTTAATTTTATTCATTGGAAAAAGGTTAAGAGCATCACGCGATGGACAAATTCAATGATTTCACCATGTTACCCTTGTGTGGTGAAATCATTTACAATCAGCCTTTGCTAATTTATTTTTTCTAGCGTGGCCAATAGTTAAATAATTAAGTTTGCGGGGCTAAATATATTAATATTTTAAAGAGGTGGCCGATTTTACTAATTATACACTATGTTTTTAAATCTTTACATAAAAAAATAATACAGGGATTTCAAGAATTATTTGGGGGCATTGACCCCGACCCTATGCTGGTTCCGCCATTGCATATAAATAAATGTGTATAATTAGATGGCACAATCCAACAAAATTTTAAATCATGTTAAAATACATATGATCTAACTTAAATTATTATAGATTTTGGTCAAAACAATTCTTAATTTTTTTATTTATACAAGAAATTTGAAAAACAATTGGTTAATTAAAACCTGATCCAAGTATTTTTGTTGATAATGACATGGCCCCAGAGACGGAACACACACACAACGGTCAAGTGAATACTTCCCGTTACCCCGTATAATACGCTCCAATCAATACGTACACTCACGTGGCCACGTGTGCCTATCACCCACGCCTTTCTAAACCAGAAAACACCCAAGGGCATAACCGTCATTCCCCACTCTCTCCGTGTCTCTCTCTTCCCGGTGGCGCAAACAAATATAACGTTGACACTCTCCACCGTTCCCCACCGCCCCCCCTTCACACTGTCACTGTGTGTTCTGCGTGTTTTGTGTCTGCGTATGTAGATATTTACAGTATACATACATAGAGAGAGAGAGAGCTGCTGTAAGAAGTTGAGGAGCAATGCGGTTTTTGGTTGTTTTGAAATTGTTTTACTGAGATCGCGTGTGCAGAGGCGGCGGAGGTAAGACATTTTGATTTTTCCGCCGATTTTCGCCGTACTGTGTGGTGGTTTCTTCTTTTCATCTTCTTCCTTTTTGGTTTTAATTATTAATTTATTTTTTTCGCCGCTAATTAACTTTATCTGATGCGTAAAGTATATACACCTTTTTAGTTGATTGATCTCAAACGTCGTTTTTAATCTTTGAAGTTCACGCTTCGAGTTCTGTAGTTTAAAAAAATAATAAAAAATAAATAACTTTAGAACGGAATATTTACTTTTTAGGAGCAAATTACGAAAATATGCTGGATTACTGTTAAAAAATTGAACACTGTTCATAATTTATGAAATTCCTGCATTTTTTCACTGTTTTTAGTGAATTATGGCTATTTTTTCAATTGAAGACTTTTTGGATTTGTTTTGACTTCACAACAAGCGAAGCTTCCCTTGCGATTCAATTACAAACCCTAATCTGAAGGTGGATTTGCTTTCAACTTCACTACCAAACAATAGATAAATGGTGTGTCGTTTAGTATATACATAATAAATGTATTTATGCGTGTGTTTAATCAGGGTCCACTATACGTGTTCTCACAAACCTTTTGGAGCAAATAAAAATAGAAGTACAAAGAAAAGCATCATTACTTGGAGTCGAAGGATATATAGTTGGGGGGGGGGGGGTCCCCATCAAGCAAAGCTATCTTATGTTTATTTTTTTCCTTCTTTTATCTAAAGAAATGGAATCTTTTAGGTTTTTGTTTGAAGAAAAATGCTGAAAATATACATTAAGCAAGTTCTTAATCACAACCAACTCCTGAATAATTACACTTTTTAGGATAATCATGTTTATAATTAGCTCGTTCTGTTGCAGATAAACAATGCAGTTGGAGTGCTTGGGAAATTTAGTTCTATTGCAAGATCAACTACCCTGTTCTTTTTTAGCCTAACTGTCTCGCCTTTTTGGGTAGCAAAGAAAGGTACATTGTATCTTATTTGTTTGGGGTTTTTGTGAATAAGTTTCGGTTATGGGAATTTCGTATTAGGTGTGATTGGAGTGGATTTGATAGGTGTGATAAAAAAAATGGGGGCGATTGGTGCTGAAGAGTTGCTGAATTGGGAGAAGCTGCAAGGTATAGGGAGTGGAAAGGAAGAAAAGATTTTGGTGTTGGTTAGGTTAAGGCCTTTGAGTGAGAAGGAGATTGCACGGAGTGAAGTTGCGGATTGGGAATGCATCAATCCCACCACCATTTTGTACCGTAATAGCCTTCAGGAGCGGTCTGGACTTCCCACAGCTTACTCGTTTGGTAAGTAGTAAATATGTTTCGGATCATACTTACATTTAATATGAAATAAATTACATCTCCTAGTAGTATTCTTTTTAGAATGGATGATTTGGAAGTTTGTCTTCTAGTTTCTCGCTTTTTTGTCTTCTTTTGCGTCGATATACACTTTGTAGTTACAAATATGTTATTGCTCTTCTGATACGTTCATCTGTTGCTCTTTCTTTTATGTTTTCCATTTATGTTCATGGGGGTAGACAGAGTATTTAGGGGTGACTGCACGACTAGAGAAATTTATGACGAAGGCACAAAGGACATTGCTCTATCAGTTGTTGGTGGAATAAACTGTGAGTATTATATTCATGGGTTTCCCAGATATTTAATTTCTTATCAGTTCTCTATTTGTTACGTGGAAAACGGATGCTTTTGACTATTTCTGAAAATCTTTTTCATTTTCAGCAACAATTTTTGCATATGGCCAAACAAGCAGTGGAAAGACATATACTATGAATGGAATCACCGAGTATGCGGTGGCTGATATTTATGATTACATACTAAGGGTGCGCATGTTTAATTCCAATTTTGATCATACTGGAAGATATCAGACTGTTTTTTAAAGTGTTCTCTATTTCACTTGTAAGTGAAGTCTCTATGCAACTTTTTTTTTTCAATGGTTTTGTGCTTTCTCTCTTCCCAGCATGAAGAAAGAGCATTTGCTTTAAAGTTTTCAGCTATGGAGATTTATAATGAAGTTGTTAGAGACCTCCTTAGCACGGATAACACTCCCCTGAGGCTCATGGATGATCCAGAAGTAAGTTTTCGTTTTCGAGTTTTTAATTTCCCCTTATTCTGCATCTACATTTGTTTATTTTTCTCCCATAATTTTGTAGAAGGGGACTATCATAGAGAAACTTACAGAAGAAACATTGAGGGATCGGAATCACCTCAAGGAGCTGTTATCCATCTGTGCAGGTAGGATAATTTCCCTTTGGTACATGTTAATGATTCTATCACTGGTTTGTTGAGAACATACTTTTATTTATGTTTTTCTCTTAACTTTTACGTAGCACAAAGACAAATTGGAGAGACCTTATTGAATGAAACAAGTTCTAGATCTCACCAGATTCTTAGATTGGTAAATCACCTCTTTTTCCACTTCATTTTCGGTTTTAGAAATCAATTGAAACTCATGGTATATCTTTTTGATCTGATTCTCCAGACAATTGAAAGCTCTGCTCGCGAGTTTTTAGGGAAGGGCAACTCAACTACCCTTGCTGCTAGCGTGGTATAGCAAAATTGAATTAGCTGATGAATTTCTTAGGAATCAATGCAACTGATTTCAGTGGTTTAAATATATATATAAAGGCTTTCATAATAAGTTCTATTTTTTTTTCTGCAGAACTTTGTTGATTTAGCTGGAAGTGAGCGGGCGTCTCAAGCTTTATCAGTTGGACAAAGACTGAAAGAAGGCTGCCATATAAACCGTAGTTTACTGACTCTGGGGACTGTCATTCGCAAGCTAAGGTTAATTGGTTCTCTTGATCTCCCTTCAGTATGTCTTTGCTGTCTGATAATTGATATGCCAATTGTCGTTTTTGGTACTAATGAATGAAATTGAGATTCTTTATGCTTTCATTTGTACTTTCTTGCAACCTTACCCCCTCCACCACCACCCCCTCACCACACACACACACACTCAGAGACCTGTTCTGTAGGTAAAGCCGAGATCCATATGCATGCATAATTGTCCTTTTGGGGTCCTAATCTACTGTAGTGGCATGTCATGTCAGTTCCACTATATACCGTTTGTGTTTCACAACTCCAGCCATATCAGTTTTTTACTTGTATCGCTTAATGCAGTAAAGGACGACAGGGCCACGTCAATTACAGAGACTCAAAGCTAACACGTATACTGCAGCCTGCCTTGGGAGGAAATGCAAGAACTGCTATCATTTGCAACTTGAATCCTACCAGAAGCCATGTTGACCAATCAAGGAATACACTTCTATTTGCTAGTTGTGCAAAGGAAGTATCAACGAATGCGCAAGTCAATGTAGTGCTGTCTGATAAGGCTTTAGTGAAACATCTGCAGAAAGAGGTAGCTAGGTTGGAGATTGAGTTAAGAACTCCAGGATCTATGTGCAATCATGCAGAATTGTTGAGAAAGAAAGATATGCAGATTGAAAAGGTTATTATTATTTATTTATTTATTATTATTTTGAATGAAATTGAATACATCATTGGTCTTTTGACATGTTTTTAAGGATTATTTGTTATTTCAACTTTATTTTGAACAGTATAGATTCTGATATGGGGTTTAGGAGAAGTTTATTGGTTATAAAACGTGACAATCAGGTCAGGAATTAACTTTGCTAAATTCCAATAGTTCATGTTGATTCTAGTAACCAGTATTACTTAATCATGGTTGCACCATTACTTGGGATGGTGAATCTTCCATGAAACCAGCATATCTAGATTTTTTTTCATTACTCAAGAAAAAAGGATTTTTTTCATTTAATATGTAATGTCTTAATTCTAACTTTTTCTTATTTGATTAATATAAAGCTGTTGATGTTTCTACACATTAAATAATTGAATGAGTTATTCCTCAAATTCATTCCGATAAATACCATTTTGAGACAGTAAAGTGACTGGATCTTGTAATGATGCATTATCTTTCATTATAAACTATACTGCATCCTAACCTCATTGCCTGGCTCACACTATCTGCAGTTGGAGAAAGAGGTTAGGGAGCTGAAGAAGCAACAGGACATTTCTCGTTCTCGAATTGAGGATTTAATAAGAGCCGCCGAAATCAACAAGAGTTCACAAAAACCCAGTGGAATTCTACCTCTTGATGGAGAAATTAGTTGTAATGAAACATCAGACTCATTGCTTTCAGAGAACAGTGAGGATCATTATTCATCGGACGCTACATCTAATCCAAGTGAAGGTATACAGGGAACTGATGACAACTGTAAAGAAGTTCGATGCATCGAGATGGATGAATCTAGCCAAGACAGAACATATGAATCATTTGTCGTCTCAACTAACAACGATGGAGAAACGACACAAACATTAACGGAGCATGAAAATGGTCACACTATGGAACAAGAAATGTTACTTCCTTCACCTGGACAAGTAAGTGGCACTGAAAATGTTTACTCAAATGAGCAAAAAGTTCGATCAACTAGTATTACAGATTCGAAGAGCTTGAGATTGACAAAAAGTCAAAGTTGTAGAGCTAATTTAAGGACTTGCTCCCCTGATATTGAAACGGCTGAACAAAGTGAAAGCACACCCCCTTCTGTGTTGGAGAATCACTTCATTAGGAAGCAGTGGAAACTTCCTCCAGTGATGTATGGTTTAGATAATACGAGACTAAGTATTAACGATTCTCAATACTCTGATTGTAGCAGTCTCATAGATGAAATGAAAAATCAGAACTTCATTAACGGGGATGAGGATATCCCTACTCTCGGTTCTTTTGTCGCTGGACTTAGAGAGATGGCAAAGCTTCAATATGAAAACCAAGCTGTGAATCAGGTGAGAGAAATTACAGCCTTTTCGGAATATTTTTTTTATTTCTTTTATGTGAATATTTTTTTTATTTACTTTAATTTCTTAGGTTCAGGATACAGGAAAGAGAGAAAGTGATGGCAGAGATGTTGATATGGAGCAAAGCAATGATTGGCCGCTGAAGTTTGAGAAGCTGCAGAAATCGATAATTGAACTATGGGAAGCTTGTAATGTTTCGTTAATACACAGGACTTACTTTATCCTCCTTATTAAAGAGGACTTCACAGACTCCATTTACATGGAGTTAGAGCATAGGAGACTATCCTTCCTAAACGAAACATTTTCCAAGGGCAATTCAGCCTTACAAGACGGCCGAGCGCTCACTCTGGCATCAAGGTAATTTTCTAATCTCTCTCTCTCTCTCTCTCTCTCTCTCTCTCTCTCTCTCTCTCTCTCTCTCTCTCTCTCTCTCTCTCACACACACACACACACACACGCACACAAGGTAATTTCTAAATTACCGTTATGTCCTTACACCATTAATGCGTGTTGGAAAGCCTGAATTGATTTCTTGGACTAATTTTTTCCAATTATATATATGCTTGAATAACAGCAAGAAAGCTCTTCGTCGTGAAAGGGAGATGCTTAGCAGGCTTATGTATAAAAGACACACAGAAGACGAAAGAAATAGAATTTACGAAGAGTGGGGCATCAGTCTGAATTCGAAGAAGAGGAGGTTGCAGTTAGTCCATCTTTTATGGAGCGACACTGAAAATACGGACCATGTCTCAAAAAGTGCTGCCATTGTTGCAAAGCTTATCGGTTTCTCAGAGCATGGGCAGGCCATTAAGGAGATGTTTGGGCTTAGCTTCACACCTCCTCGTATTGTCCGAAGATCCTTTACTTGGAAAAACAGTATGTCGTCTCTTTTGTGAAGTGGTAGCGCAGTCGATAAGGTAAACAAACAGAGCTTATAAATGGGATTTAGATTAATTAAACTTTTGAGTTTTCTTAATTATGATTTGACAACCACTTGTGGTAGAGTTGGAGCTATTGGAAGTAGTTTTGGTTTTCGAGTGTGATGTGATATTCGCATATTGTATTAAGTTAGTACAGTTGTGATTAATTCCGACTAAGTTGCATTAGTATTGTTTTATTCGAATGAAGTGGTTCATCGAATGATTTGTTAAACGAGAATTCTTTTTATTCGAGCTCGACCGTGGTGTCTGTTTGTTTGGTCGTATTGGATGAAATACACGTAGATTTATATCGTCGTATACATATACGTCTGGGAATGTGGAAGCTGCATGTGTGAATGTGCATAAGATGTGAATTTGCTGCGCATACATACACAAATGATCGGTGTAGCATTGAGTAAATCTATTTATAATTTAATCAATCAGAAAAGAAATTCCTTACGTTAAAATTATATACTGGCCTTCAATTGCAGAATTTCAGAAATCGCGTGATAAATAATTTAATTTAATAAATGAAGTCAACGGCCCGAAATAGTTTCTCAGTTAGGCCCAACTTATATTAAAACCGTAAAACGTTATACTATCAGGCCCAACTAACTCACAGGCCCAACTCAAATGTAAACCACAAAACTCTATGTAATCCAAAGCGGCGTCGTTTCACGCCTGATAGAAACGTCGTCGTTTAGGCCAAAGCCATACTCTGGCAAAATTGAGAATTAGAAACCGCACAGATTTACATTAAGAGAGAGAAAGGGAGAGTGAGAGAGAGAGAGAGAGAGAGAAGAGAAAAATGAGTTTGGCTACGGGGTCGTATCTGGCTCGACGAGCAGCGCAGAAGGAGAGGGTAAGGATCCTCTACAGGCGAGCTCTCAAGGACACTCTCAATTGGGCCGTCCATCGCCACCTCTTTTATCATGATGTAATTCCTCTTTTTCTCCATCTATAACCTAAATCGTTGCAGCATTTATTCGATCTCTGCATTTTATCGATTTTAAAAAATAGTTTATATACATGAACTCAAATTTCTGTTTGATTCGTTGTAACGATGGGGTTTTCCGTCTCTCTGTTTATTTGTTCGCCCGTGTTTTTTTTTTCAGGCCGATGCCCTAAGAGAGAGATTCGACGCGAATAAAAACGTGGTTTGTTCTCTTATTCATTGTTTTTTTTTTTCTTCCGCTTATTTAGGGTTTGTGTTGGCAATCGATTTTGCAGTCCGATTTTGTGATGAAAATGAATTATTCTGCACGATTAAACTTCATTAATTCAAAATTTCGATTAATCAAAACCTAAA
>NW_012193171.1:1580384-1608482 GCF_000504015.1 Erythranthe guttata
GAACGAACCCTGGCTTGCTCCTGGAACGACTGGAGTGTGCTGAAGTTATTATTCTTATACCAGTGGGTAGTGTAAGAATATACATACAGTTATGAGATCAAAAGCTCTAAACTGAAGAAAAAAAAAAGAGATATGACATTTTTTTTAAATTGTTGATCTGCTTTGAATATTGAAGAAGAGTTATGGTGGATTATTATAATTATATATATGGAACCATAAGATGCTACACTTGCTAGTATGCGTCCTTAATTTCAACTTGAGAAGAGATCAAACAATTTTTATTGTAGAATGTGCTATTTCCAGAATTGAAGCCTGTGATATGTAACTTTGTTCTTCATGAGAAATAGGGACCAGCTACGTTTAGTATCGTGCAGTACATTTATTTAGTACAATGCCTGATGAATGGATTCACATTATAAAGTGAAATGGTAAACTAGGTCGATAATGTTTTTAACAAGTGAGCAAAATTTGGAGCAAAGTGGAACAATAGACATTGTGAACATTTGATGCATTCATATAGTTTGTGATATCCCTCCCCCCCCCCCCCCCCCCCCCCCCCCTCGAGTCTTGTATATTGTCAACTTTCAAGTTATTCTGCCCTTGTGTAAATGCGACAAGTTTCTAATGGAGTTTGTACAAATCCGTGATTTGAGATTTTATGATTTTCTCTATGATTTACTGCAAAAAGTTAGGATCATCTAAAATTTGGATCATAGCATTTTTCTTATCACGTATTACTAACGTATAGTGCGTCAACTTGGCCATACTCTCTGATGATGACTCACCTTCATTTTCTTTCAACAGTTCCATGGGCTCCCGGTGGCACCAAATTTTGCAGAAATCCAACACCACCTGCTGGGGTAATTCACCAAAATTATCTTATTGCTTGTTGTGCTGTAGCCCCTGAATACTAAGTATTCAGTTTGTTGGTGCTCCATCGTTTTATGCTTTGGCTTTACTGAGTTCAAAAGAAAGTACTTAAATACAGTTTTTCCTTGTTAAATAGTGTTTATGCACAGTTTTATAACTTTCATCTCATTCTGCTACATGTTTGTATTACAGTAGTACATTCTGTTTTCTTTTCTTTTTTCTATCTTGTTGATCGATCATAAGGGAAATCTGGGTTTTGTATGTTTTACAAGGCTTTTTACTTTAACAGTATAAAGTTTTTACGCTCCTGTAGGTTTTCTTATGCCGTCCAATTATACGTGCAAGTGTAACATAAATGACTCTTTGCATAATTTTGTATTCATATTCATATCCCTATCCCGGAGCCTATTTTATCTATTGCCTGGATGCTGCATTAGTTGATTGTAAAGTTTTGCACGAGTTTGAGCTTACGTTTGTCTTTTTGTTTGCATTTATCTTTCAAATCAATTGCTAATAGAAAAGGAAGTTCTTCTATTATGTTATTACAACATTGTCTCTCAACTGATTAGGCCTTTAAGCATTTCTCTGCCATGGCACAACTTGTAACACTAATATGTGGTTACTGCAGATTGAGATTATATACAACTTCGGGCGGGAGGACAATGACTAAGTAGGGTCATCATCGCTGAAAAATAACAAGAGGTCAGTAGCTTGGAATTTTACTACCCTTTTTCATTGTTTTCGTCTTTGCAATGACTCAAAGAGGATATAATATTTAAACTTGAATTCAACATAATAGTCTTGGAATTTGAATGGATCAACATTGTTATGTGTTTGTTGGGTGAGATTATGCTTTTTGAGATATAGAATAATCTGCAAATCCTGTTGATTAATTCATTAGCCGGACTTTGTTTTTTCTGACCTTGTCAGTTACTAGTCTTTTACCAAAAGAATGCCCATCAATATGATCATTGAATATTGTTGATAATGGTAGGTTGTCAATAATGCAGAGTGGGGAAGTGTACAACATATTGAGAGAAGTGATCTCAATCTGGTTTGTTTGTTTGTCTCAAGTTAATTTCTATTTTCGAAACTAAAATTGTTGATCTGTATTTCCTTGTTTGCGAGTATCTGGACTCTCGTAATTAAATGATCAAATAATTTCCATTTTCTTTGGATTTTCGTTTTTCATTTGTTCCCTCTCGGTATTTTGGCGACCAAATGGACGGAAATAATGCAGTGTGTGCAACAAACACCACTGTTTGCTGTGAAGTCCAAATTTGTATTCCAACATGTTTTTGTGTATGGCTCTGATTTTGTGGCTTTTCCCATTTGATTACTGAAATCTCTCGTGTGCTTCTTTACTCTTTAGATCATCTGCCTCCTTGGTATTTAGTGATTTTGTGGCTTTTCCCATTGGATAATCTTTAGATCTTTGAGTATAGAAGATGTTTATCCATAAATAATCTACTAAAGTTTTCATCTAAAAACTCACTAATTTTTTTATTCTCAAAGAAAAAAATCATATACTATATAGCCCATGATTTTTGCTGAATTGATGAAATTTGTAAATGGTTATTTTTTATATTTTTTAACACCCAAATGTAATGCGTAGAAGATGTTTACCCAAACGTGGTCAAGAAATTGTCGAACAAACCGATCCAATTAATTAGAAAAACCAACCTGCCAATTAATTGATAAAAACCGGCCCATTTAATTAATAAAGAACAACTAAATTACGGGTCCAATTAAGTGAATAGAAACAGGTTCAATGAATTGAAATAGCCGGCCCAATTAGTTGATAAAACCGACAAGCTAATTATTTGATAGAACAAGCCCATTTTATTTACACTTAACGGCCCAATAAATAAAATGCAGGGATTAAAAATTGATCAAATCAATTGAAAAAAATGGACCAATTGATAAAAAAATCGGCCCAATTAACTTAAAAGTCGGCGCATTAGGTTGACAATTAGCTGGCTCAGTTAATTCAAAACAGGCCCAGTTACTCGATTAAAAATGATCCAATTAGTTCAAAAAAACAGGCCCATTTATTTGACAATGGCCCAATAAATCGAATAAATCGGCCCAATTAAATGAAATAAAAACGACCCGCTATAAAATCCGGCCCATTTTGGTTGACAATTAACTGCCAATTATAACTAAAAAACTGGCTCAATTAATTGAAAAAACTAGCCCAGTTAAGTAAAAAACTCGGCCCAATTAATTGAAAAAACCGACTCGCCAATTCATTGACAACTAGCCGCGATTTAGGGTTTGAATACAATTATACAAATTCTCTGAATAGGTCTATTCTTATGTGATATTGGGTATATTCTGTAAATTATTACTCTTAATTGAAAATAATTGTTTCACTCATTTTTCAATCATCAGGAAAAATCGAAAAAAAGAGTATATTATACAACTAAAAATCGTTGAAACAATTCAAATCTTTTTTCACGCACAAACAAATATAGTGTAAAATATGTTTATCTTGTCAAGAAATTATTCATCTAAAAATTGTTTACTAATTTTTTAAGCTTCGACAAAAATCACAGAAAAATGCATACTATATAGTACACAATTTCTTTGTGATTTTTAAAAAAATTAGTAAAACAGTTTCTACATGAGCTGTTATATACTATGTATCTGTATGTAAGAAAATATTAAACAATTATTTGAGCATTTCAGCACTTATTAGCGCAAGCCAGTGAGGGTAGAACTTAGAAGACATTTTTTTTTTTTTTTTTGTGATTTTCATTGACGAATAAACTAATAACCAAAAGATAATGTGTTTACGAATCTTTTCCCAATGAATTTCAACAACACCACCAGACTCTATAGTATGGCCTCAAATGATTCAGCTCAAAGATAAATCTCAACTCAAGTGCATTTATTCCGGCAAAACAGATATCATAACTAAAATCTATGTTCAACGATTAGAACGAACTGGCTTTGCACATAAACAAAAGGGGATGTAATCTACCAAATCTACAACTGCAAAATATCTTAATAGTAACTAGATATGTTCGGGTCTACTTTCCGGTCTCACTTTCCCAACAGTTGCCACCATGGTAAATCTCAAATAATAACACACACACACACACACACACACACACACACACACACACACACACACACACACAAGGATATTGGCATTTGTAAAGATTTAGCAGCCTTCACTTGACCAATTTAAAGTAGGGTTCATAAGTAGAACCATATAGAATCCATACAAGAACCCATATAAAGTAGTAGTCTTTGAAAAACATTTACCAAAACGAAGCCTTACCTGAACTATTCAGCTAATACACTAGTAACTATGTAAGCGTACCCGAGTAGAGCATCTACAAGACTACAACTAATTTTAAACGAGCATATGTGTTCATGAATGCATAGCCAACAATACCACATAGAGTAGCACCTCGTTATTGTCAAACTCTTATAATTGACAGATGGACCAATAAAGAATCAATTTAAGTTTTACTGCGAGTATTCAGAACTCGAATTCTGAGGCACACCTTCCCCATTTCCGATCTATCAACTCAAAACTACATGCGAACCAACTTCCATTCTTTAAAAAAAATTAGGATCTAGGATAACAGTATGATTCGCGCAAACACCAAACGAGAGAAAAACAGAATACACATCGTAGAATCCCGTTCGAGCTTCAATTGTCAACTTACCAAATCAACTATGAACTATTTCTCCACTTTATTTAATTCTTAAAATTTAGGTGGAGCTCAGCACAACATACTACAAAATGATAAAAGATAGAACTACGCAAGGCGACTAGGTTCATATGCTTCATCAAATTAAGAAACCAAACTAGAAAAATAACCAAGCAACCATGAGCAGTTTTATGCAGCCAATTCATTTAAACACTACACTAAGCTTAGTGCAAGAACAAAAAAAAAAAAAAACCATGGAAAATTCGGAATCCAAATAATAACAAAATGTTTGAAGAATTGATGAAAGTTTAGATGAGTTTGAAAGGAAGAGGCCAAGGAGTAGACCTGGGGACCTCGATCTTATCCTTAATCCTTTCGATTTGCTTCTCTCTTTTGGGCCTTGAATTTCCGAAAGATCCTTTGAATCTCTTCCCTTTCTTACTCTTCTTATCTCCTCGCCCGCACAGGATCGGCGGCGGCGATGAGGCCACCGACGACGCGAGAGAGGAGAATGCCATCCGCTGATCGACGACGGTCGACGCCATCCTTCGCGCCGCCGAGTTGCACCACTGAATCATCATCGCCATCTCTACTGCTGATGATTTATTGATTGATCGATTTAGTAATTTTGAAAACCTAAACCCTAATAAGAGGAGCCGAGGTCTGGAGTTTGTGCGTGTGATTAAAATGGTATTCTCACTGCAAAAGGGCATCTAATTGGGGTTTATCACATGTCCCGCTACAGATTTTGAATTTATAATTTCGCCCCTTCAAAATTTAGAAATTCAAGAGTGCACCATGGAATTGTTCATTGTTTTCCTTTTGACCCTTTCTAAATTGAGATATATACATACACCTAAACCTCTATAAAGTATAAAATAATACAGTTAGAAAATATTGAGTCGGGACCCAAAAAAATATTATTTAAACGATGTTAGTCATATAATTTTGAGTCAAGTTAACAATTATGATTCTCTTTGCCTGACTACTTAACATTGGCATTTTGACATTTTAATTTAAATTTAGATTCTCAAACTTGTGTAATAACTAATAATTTAAGATTAAATTATTGAAATAGCATCTGGGGTTAAAATAAATTTGAAGCTTAAAAAACAATTCAACAAAAAGTTCTCACAAATTAACACGTCGGCTATTTTTCGCAATTAAGCAGAATTAACGAGAAAATTCACTGAGCAGGCTTTGACCATTCAACTGGTATAATAATACAAGAGCGAGTTAACGGTTGTATTTCGGTTTTTCAAATTCGGAACAAGAACCGACTATTCCAATCCTTTTTTTAACCATCACACACGGTCACGGTTGAATTCAGTTTTCACTAGAGTTTCGGGCCATAAATAGACAAAATGAAGAAAAACATAAGTTATAGATGTGCAGATAAATAGATAGATAGAGATAGATAGATATACAGACAATCAACCCTTTAACGAGTACTTCTTCCCACTGAAAGCCTGAAATTTCGGCTCCTCTTCAGTCTTTGGAGGCTCTGGCTTATTAGCCTTCTCTTTCGAAGTGTCCTGCAGTCACAGAGGATAAACACTCAGAAACACTTGGATAAATACCATTTGAAAAGAGTGAGAAGGAGAAAGAAACCTTTGGTGTTTCTTTTGAACCGAAGACTAGCTTTCCCTGAGACTGGCGATTAGTGCTTTGTGAGCTCGAACTGGATGGTGCACCTGCTCCTGCTCCGCTAGATACTGCATTGCTCCTTTTATCTTGGGACCCACCAGACGATGCCGTCGCTTGTTGAGGAGGCTGCATTTTCAAAGGTTTACCGTCCAATCTTCTTGCAGGACCAGTAAACGGATTGAATTTCGGTTCTGGCTCGGCCGGAGGTTCTTCAAGTACAAAAAAAAAAAAAAAGAAAAAAAGAAGGCCAAAGCTAAAGTTCAATGGCTTATAATGATAAGGGTAATAAATGAGAAATTAGCATTATATATATATATATATATATATACACCTTCAGCTGGTGCTTTGCCAGTTGGAATTGGTCGGGCGGGTTTTTCTGGTTCCTTGTAATCGAGAGGAGGAGCAAAGTCCACTTCACAATCAGTTTCGATAATGCTTATAGCATGAGAAGGCTTCGACTCTACAATGTCTATGTAATATTTTTTGTTGTTATAAGCCACCATTATACTATCCCCTGTCGTCAAGCATGAAAAGTTCCTCAACGTTGTCTCCAATCTACATCAAGAAAATAACTACATTTAGAATACCTCAAACATTAATGAAAATCAATGTTATGTAGTGTACACAGACCTCAACTATTTTCTAGTCATCAATCAGTAAAACCCGCCTTCTTACAGGTTGCAATCTACAAAGGGCCTCATTTGGTTGGGCTTTATATTTGATATTTGGTTAGTCCAATAATACTTTCCGGACTGGCCTAAAACGTTTGACACGAGTGAACCCTTATTTGATTTATTGCAGAATTGTGTATCGAACCCACTAGTCCAACTATACAACTATACAATTGGGCCCTCGTATTATTGTATAATCGTATCTTGACAAATAAAATAAACAAGGCCGACGAAGAATCGTCTTTTCCTAAGAGCATGCTTATTTTTTTTTCGAAATAACTACTAAGAGCATGATTCCATCTCAAAATTTGTATGGTCACCTAAGTAAAAGCTATCGAAGAATATGATTATGACCATACACAACAGTAGAGCAGGACAAAAAAGCAGTGAATATAGCATATGATCCTTTGATCTAATCACAGGTTCCTCAACCCTCCTATTCAACAAGTGTAAATATATATTACGTCGAAAATTCTCCTCTAAAAAGTAATTGCAATAAGGTAAATAACAAAGATATATCTCAGTTGGAAACCAGACTACAGAAAGGAGTTGTGTATTTCAGAAAAGTGGTGGTAAATTGCAAATTCGAATGCACTCACATGGCTTTTGGGTTGGAGATATCCAGAAAGTCCTTAGTGTGGGGTTGCAATTTAACATATGTACCCTTTGGGATAGTCACATTTTTCACTCGCACGAAATCTCCTTCTTGTAACAGTAGATTCTCCATCATCTACAGAATTGACACAATAATTCAACGGTGGTCAACGGTAGTCAAAATCAAAAGGATAAGAATGTTTTAAAAAGATGGGCCACATACCCAGTAAGGCATATATATCATGCCTTCTTCAGCTATAAATTCCAGAACCCCACAATGGGAAAGACGCTCAGTAGCAGCATTCCGGAGCTCGAACAACATAGGGTAGTCAATGTGAAGCGATGCTGTAGCATAAAGTCAATTATTAAGTATCGAGACTAATCGAGTATCACCAGAAAGGATAAGCTATAGTACAAAGCAAGAGTGACTTACCGAGACGATCAAGAGCTGAAGGAGGCATGATAACTGAACAAAATGAAAGAGAAATGGAGTTAAAGTGTAATAAGCTATCATACAATGGTTAAAAACATTCATAAACTGCTTTCATTTGTAGAAAGAGATATAGTTTACCTTTGTCACCATTTTCTATCTGTGCCTACAAAATTTAGAGAACAAGTAATTAGAATAATGCCATGCATTATAGAAGACAAAACTTCGAGTAGTACGATATAGACTAACAATAAAAAACACACGCATCAGATGTGCAATTTTGACGAAAGAAACCTATTTCTAGCATTGCAAGAATAAACCGTAACAAAAATAAGAAGAAGAATAAATTGACTACTTTAATTCTTCAAAGCGCATTCATAGACTAATAAAAACAGGTGGTACAATTTACGCTGCAAAATACATCTTGCAGACATTATCACAGTAGAAAACCGAGAATAATCAGGTCGATTAAATCTGCTAAAGGAATCAAACCTTATCGATAAAAGATGCAGGGTAACACCGATATGTTTGCTCAAATGATGTTCCATGGTATCCATAGCCGTCAAAATACTGAACATAAGAGAAATCATCAGATCAGACCTTATAATAAGTAAGGATAAGGACAAGACAATTGATGACAAGTAACAATGCGAAGAAACAAAGCCATAAGAATAAACGAAGACAGCTCCATATTTTCTCAATTTCCTGAATGCTACAGAAAGTTTGAAAATATCCAGCAAAATAGTTAGGAAAATAAATTCAGATTCCCACCAATCCCCAAGTATTACAATTTAGTCCAAGCCGACATTTCCATTCAACCGAGACAAATTTTATGCACTTAACAACCTACTCTATTGGTTCCCACAGATTAAACAGAGTTTGCCGGCTAAGGCAAAAATGTATACAACAATAAGCTTAAACAACATCAACCAATCATATAATTACAGGATTAACAGTACAACACTTGCAGAAAACACCGTCTTTCTTTCTTCTGCCTGTTTGCTAAACCATGGTAATAGATAGTCTAATAGTTTCCAACATTAAAAACTCGTCTAGTTCTATTAATACGTTGCTTAAGAATTTCCAACTGCAAATGCCGGTAACCACTTACATATTGAAGCACAATCCAAGTTAGTGATGCATAAAGAAAACGAAGAGCTCCTCCACGAGAACATCAAATACAGAGTTCATAATAAACACATTATTTTGACATTGATGCTACCCATTTTTACTTTGATTACGATCCGAAAAGTTAATTTCAGCTCTGAATATTGGAACAGGCAATTCAACACTTGACATATATAACAAAAGACTCAATTTTTCACAGAAAACACAGCTGCGACTTTTCATCAGAGTTTACATGAAAAAAAAAAAAAAAAGTGATCAGGTCGAAAAAAAAAAATTGAATAAAAAATCAGAACATACCATATTTACTAGAATTCAGACGACAGCAAAAAGCGCTCGAGTGCCTCAGTTCTCCTGCACCAAAATAAACAAACAGAACCAAACGATTTATTAATTCAGAAATCGAAATAAAAATCTTAATCAACAATTCAATTTTTCCCCGTTCAGATCTGCAAACACAGTAAAATTGGAGGTAATCGGATACTTTAAACAGCAGAAGCAAAACCTCGATTCCAAACGTTGACAAAGAGGAGTGAGAGAATTGAGAAGCAGGACGGAAACGTAAGAAACCGAAAGAACGGAACCGGAGAGAGAGAATGGACGGAGGAGATGGGGGAAAAGGGGTAAGATGCGGATGGGCCCTGTCTGCTTGTTGTGCACGCTATATTTAATTGCTGCCACGCGTACATCTTACTATCCAATTGGGCTTTGAGTCCGTTGATTTAAATTCTCCGAAGCCCAATCCCATTTGATTTTAAAAATAAAATAAAATAAAATAACTAAATAATGTTTGTTTACGTATTGAAATTCTATTCTTGATTAGATATTTAAAATTGGTGTTCGTTTTGACTGCTGCAGTAATATCTCCTACTTTTCGCACACAATGTCCCTAAAATTCTAATGCCATTAAAATCCGATATTTGATCCAACTGAAATATTAAATGACGTTTCAATTTTATTAATATTCTTTTGACTTCGAATCAGATTTTAGCATATTTTTATTTTGATTTTGGCAAAATTCGAAACATGAAAACTGTAGTCATTTGGGTTAGCTTTCTAATCCAACTTAAATCAGCAAGATTGGATGTCGTGTGACAAAGTTATGCATGAATGAGTAACATTTTAAATTTTAGATACCCCAATACATCAAAGTTGTGAGCAGTATCTATTGATTCATGTATATCTTTCTCGTCCGACATCCAATTTTGGTGATTCAAGTTGGATTAGAAAATTAACTCAGAATACTACAAATTCTATTTTTCGAATTTTGCAAATTTTGGAATTAAAAATAATCAAAATCATGTTTGAAGTCGCAACGGTATTATTAGAGCTCGAACGACATATATCACATCCCTTGATGCAATCTCTATGCAACAAGTGGAACATTTACATGGCATCATACTCATATCATACGTGACACTATTTATTCCATATTATTTATAGGGTAAATTACACCCACACCCCTGAGGTATGCTTAAATAATTTTAAGGTCCCTATAGTATCGATTATTACACTTACCCCCCTCAAACGTAGTTAGAAACTCTAACGGGATAATGCATTGGATACATTATTCCGATAGGGTTCTAATGGACTATTAATTTTAGCTAGTGGTGGAGTTAACATAGAGTTATGGGGAGTTATGGGGTGACATGACTCGCCCAATATTTCTTAAATCACTCATAACTCTTTGTTGTCTCCACCACTTTCTGAAACCAATAGTCCGTTAGAACTCTATCGTAATAACGTATCCAATGCATTATCCCATTAGAGCTTATAACTATGTTTCAAGGGGGTGAGTGTAATTATCGATACCACAGGGACCTTAAAGTTATTTAAGCATACCTCAGGGGTGTGGGTGTAATTTACCCTTATTTATATACAAAATCGTATATCATTAATTGGAAATATTGATTATTTGGTAACCTCTTAAATTCACATTTCCATAATTATATAAAAAAATAATATTAAAATTAGTATTATAATATTTGATTTTATGATGAATAATTGAATATTAGTACTAGTAGAAATAATTGTATTATGTCACACCATAACTAAATGTTATTTTCATTTTCAATTTTTCCGAAACACTTTTCAAGCCCAGCCCATACAATATAAATTATCTGCAGCCGGATAAATTCTCGGCCCATTAAATTAGTAAGACCATACCACATAATACTTTGAATGATTAAATATTAAATTATATTAAACTATAAATTATCCAACTTATAAAATAAATGAGATCATAAATTGACAACAGAAAGAAATCGATATTCGTAGTAAAATTGGAGCCAAAACTATAGAATAACAATTTCGTCTCCTTGCAGTAACACTCATTCGATACAATGAATATAGTCAGTTACAAGATTCCTTTGAAATTTAGGTCCAAATCTCTAATTCCAAGTCCAACTGCTCGTCCGTCTTACTACTTTCCGTCGTTGACTTGGTCTCGATGTGATGCAGATTTGACTTTGACTGGACATTATCCCATAAAAACTAGTGTTCTTTCGGCTTTCATATAACATTACATATTCAAAAATGGTTGGCCTATTCTCTAATTTATTTAATAATTACGAGTTCGCAGACAATATTTTGGGGTTTCTATTTATATACATGGTGTAAAACATAAAAAGTGTGGCCCCCCTTAGGGCCAAAAAGGTTGCTCGATAAATAACCATGGCCCCTGATCTTACACTGACTTCTCTATTAAAGATAAGATTGAGATAAAACAAAAACAAAAGTGTGGCCACTTGAGGCCTAAGGGCCAAAAAAATTGCATGATAAATAATGGAAATTTAGTGAAAAAACGGTATCAAATAATAAGAAGAAGAAAAATCGATATAGCATCTAGTGATCAGGGTTTATGATCGAGTATTGTCAGCTGCAATGTAGGAATTTCAATTTTAATGAGGGTCGGTTTCTAATGAGCACCAAATTCAGGTCTACTAGTTTAATGGGTCGATGGGTTACTATAATTTACATTCCTCCGTAAAACCTATTGAACCAGAGAGAATGGAGCCCTAAGACAAGAGATTTCGCTTTTTGATGCAAAGATGAAAATCATAAAAATTCTCCCCTACCATATGAAGTAAATTTTCTTCCCATACGATATGTCAAACATTATAATATGTATGGCTAAGATATACCATCAACCAACTTGATGCAAATATTTCTGTTAATGCACAATATCCCACGTATTAAGCTTCATCCAAATCGTAGCACTCGAACAAGCTATTACAACGACCGCTACATGTAACAGAATTTTGTAGAAAAATCAAACCATTGTTGATTTTCAGCCACATACAAGCTGAGGTTCGAAAAGAACCATACGGTTGTTCAATACGCCCAAAGAAGTTGCTCACAAAAACAAAATCGAGATCGAGTCCCCCACACCACCAACATGCATATACATATATACCACCAATCCTCACAGTTGCAGTTCGTGACAAAATACTTACTGGCTAACAATGCAAATTCAAGACAATAGCAACAAATTTATATATATATATATATATATATATATATATATATATATATATATATATATATATATATATATAAAAAAACAACCCTAGAATCAAGGTTCATTTATTTAGGAGACCCCACATAAGATCCCCAAGTGAATAAAGGGCAAATAAAAAGAAATCAAAAACCTTACAAGGACCACCCCACCATAGATATAACTTTTGGCGCCAAAAGGGGCCACCAATCAGGCAGCAATTCATCTGTGTCATTTAAATACCTGCCTAAGTTGAAACCTTCAAAAAACAATTAATTCTTTCTAGGTCACACACCAACTTTATCATCACATGAAACATGAGAGCATCTCCTACAACCTTACCTACTCAGTACTTATTTTTATCACTGATCTACACAGACCAATGTGGATATGTATGTGTTTGTGTGTAAACGAACGATAAAAGATCCACACAGTATATTTCATCGGGTGTAACATAGCATAAACCAAGTATATTTCATCGGGTGGAACATAGCATAAACCAAAAGATGCTCTAATCGAGAACTCGATTATAAAACAAAAAGTCTAAATAAGTCAAATAAGATGGGCATTGAAAAATACAATTACACAAAGCAAGCATGAATTTCGAGCAACAACTTGACTGATTAAGCAAGCAGCCCTACTTTCTCCACACAATACTAAAAAGAAAGACACCACTCAAAACTACTTGCTTCCTACAATTTTTTTGTTCATCATTAATAATAATAATAATAATACGAAAATTAAACAACATAGTCGAAAATTAAACAACATATTAATTATGATTATTATAATAATAATAAAAGACACCTCATCAACGATCCACGAACTTAGATCCACTGCAGATACGACCACTGCTCATCCTCAGCACCATCAGACGACGCAATGCTGTCATCATCGCAATAGTTGCCGCCGCCACCGCCGCTGCCAGCAGTAGTCAGGCGGCAAGTTTCCGCCGCCGCCAAGTAAGGCATATTATTAAAACAAGAAGCAAGGCCATTAATAATCGACACATTGCTCTTAACATCACCATCATCAGCATATTCCTCCACCCGATGCTTGAGCGTCTGAAACATGAGCTCCGGCTCGTGGTGCATCACCCTCAACACATCCCCACAAGACGGGCCGGGCATAGCCCTAGTCACCGCAAAGCTGTGGGGCCCGTCGCTCTGTGAAACCCTAACAACACTCGGCCCACCGAACAAATTGTGGACCCCACCCAACGCCTCCTCGTACGCACCTCCCAAGAACATCCCCAGATAATACGGCGCACACTCACCGCCACCATTGCCTTCCAATTTATGCAGGGGCAAGCTCGATTCTCCACCGATGAACTTATCTATTTTCCCGTCACTGTCGCAAGTCAAGTCGGACAAAATACCCCTAACCGAAGGGGTTTCGTCGAGCCTGTGGATGGGTAGAATCGGAAAAAGCTGCTGAATACCCCAAAAATCGGGGATCGAAGTGAAAACGGATACATTCACATGATAAGTGTGAATTGGATCAGGTACACCGACTGCTTTCGACACCACCTCACAAAGGTCATCAACTGCGGCAAGCTGTTCGATTCCTAGAGACCCTTCTTTGAACTGTTCAACGCATCGCTGCTTCAGCTTATCTGCATACAGCAAACACGTTTCGTGTTCGCCACGAATAGCAGCTGCGGACAAATTCTGGTAATCGATTAAAGCTTCGTCCGCCAATTGTTCGACGAAATACTGAAGGCCAACGGATAGAGCAGGTGGAGAAGAATCATGGGAGCTTGCAGAAACAGCTTGGAACACTAAAATGGAGTGGTGCGAAACAATCGCACGGCCGCTTTCACTGCAGATTATAGGATGGCTCACTCCTTTACGATCGCAGACCAATCGAATTGATTCGACAACAGCAGAAGCATACTCTTGGAGAGTATACGCAACGGACACATCGGAATCTTGAGATTTTGATCCATCGTAATCGATTCCAAGTCCACCGCCAATGTCAATGACTCTCATACCAGCACCAAGGCGGACTAGTTCAGAATAGATCTGGGCTGCTTCGGATACACCGTCGGCTAACAGAGAAGTCGACGGGATTTGAGATCCGATGTGGAAATGGAGGAGCTGGAGGCAGTCGAGCATTTCGTATTGCTGCAGTTTCTTGACAACGCGGAGGATCTGCATTGTTGTGAGGCCGAATTTGCCCTTTTCGCCGGAAGTCGAACCGAAGTGGCCGGAGTGCTTGGTCCTCAGCTTTGCACGGAGGCCGATAACCGGCCGGATACCGAGCTTCTCGCTGACGTTGATGACGATGTCGAGCTCCTCCTCTTGCTCGAGAACAATGACGGTGTTCAGCTGTAGCTTTCTCGCGACTAAAGCGAGGGATATGTATTCCACATCTTTGAATCCGTTGCATATCAGAAGGGCGTCGGGGCTGCCGTTGCAGAGGCAGCTCATGGCTAGGAGGAGTTCGGGTTTGGATCCGGCTTCCAGCCCGAACCGGAAGCCCGACCCGAATTTCACGATGTCCTCCACCACGAATTTGTCCTGGTTGCACTTCACTGGGTAAACGCCCTGGTAGTGAGACTGGTACCCTTGGCTTTGAACGGCGAATTCGAAGGAGGATTGGAGTGACTCGAGCCGGTTTTTTAGGACGTCAGGGAACCGGACAACGAGGGGGAGCTGAAGCCCGAGCCCGCCCGAAGTTTTCGGATCGGACGCCTTTTTCACGACCTTGAGCAGATCGATTTCCTCGTGGGCCAGGGTATCGGCGCCGTAAGGACGGACGGCAACGTTGCCGTTAGAGTTAACGGTGAAGTAAGGCGCGCCCCAACCGTCCACGCGGTACAGCAACGCCGAGTGGTCGGGTGACCAGGCGGCGCCGTTAACGGCGGTTGTTGGCGATAGAGGAGCGGGGAGGGTGGTATCCCAGCCGGCGAAGGCGTAGGGGCTAGGCGGCGGAACGGCGGCGTCAACGCAGCAAGATAGGGCAGGCATCTTCGCTCCGGATCTAGGATCTGATTATGCTTTTTGATGGGTTGGGGGAGAAACAAAAGAATCAAAGAATTGAAATCTCTAAAAAGTATTAGGTATAACAAAAATCGGAAAATTGAATGATGTTGTATCAGATGGGGGCTTTACCACCCGCCGAGGCCGGAGCCCCGGCTACCCCCTCAAAAGAAGCAAAAATGGATCCGGTCACAAGAGAACGATAGCCACCACCGTTACAAGATCCCGATATCCCCACACCTACCCCTCAGAAGAATATTCGAATAAAATGAAAATAAAAAATCAAATTCACCGAAATTGAATCAGGCAACAATTCTATAACCTGGAAACGAATCCCACCATGCAGAATTTTTTTGAAGGATTTGAGAAATTGGCCGATTGACGGAGATGAATGAAGGAAGGAAAGGGGGGCGGACGGAAACCTAACGGTAACTGGTGGCAGAAAACGGAGGGCTAAATGTGAAGAGAAGAGAGAACGTGAAGACGAAGAGGATTGCTATTTGAGCGAGTAAATTGCATGAGCGGTGAAGCGCAGTTTTATAGGCTGGATTGTGGGCCCCACTTTTTCGACCTAATTAAAAAGATTTATATTTTAAATTGGGATTATGTATACGTATTTTGAATTCTCAAAATTAAATTTCATATTATGTGACATAAATCTAATAATTATAAATTTCATTGGATTAATTTTTAATTTAGTCATTGTTTCCCTTTATTAATTTTAGGAAATACAGATAAATATTATTTGGGATTGTTACTTGACCCAACAAAATGAATTGAATATTTGTTTCATTTATATTTATTTATTTATTTATATATAAGGTGGGTGTGAGATTCTTTGATGGGATTAAAAGAAATCAGCTTCGATTTGCCGCGTGGCGATAAATAAGGGGACCTTACATATTTCTGTTGTAACTTTTTCTCGCGAGACTTCCTTCTTTCCAGCTCATACCCTTTGAAACGCCTTGTAAATTAATATGACGGGGGTCTGTAATAATATCGCGATATTTACGTTTCAACGCAATTTTGTTTCAGGTAAAAATTAATATTCATTTTAATTATTAAATATTTTTAGAAACTCTTTCTACTCATTGTAAATGTGATTTTACGAATTGAGGTAGATATTAAAATATTATATTATTATACGAGTAAAAGTTGAGGTGTTTGCAATTTTCTTTGAAAAATTGGCTTTAACCTTTATTTATAAGTTAATGTATTCGCAAAATGAATTTTCTATTATAGCATATTTCTGCAAAAAATATAAAAAATAATTTTGTAACGGGTATTTAAAGAAAACATAACAAAAGCATTATAAATGTTGCAAATATGTTTTGCTAATTAGAGAAAAAAATACGAAAGCTGCATTTACAAACTCTTTCTCATATATATATATATATATATATATATATATATATAGTGTTCTAAAAATCAGCCAAGGCGGCCGATTAATCGGTCGGCGAGGCGGAGGCGGTCCAAAACCTTTACAATTTTAGTGTAAAGGTTTGAAAAATCATTTTCTTGCCTGTGAGGCGGTTTGAGGCGGTCTGAGGCGGTCCGAGGCGGTCAAACCTTTAAGGCGGGTCAAACTTCGTTGGCAAAAATCGGCAAAAGATCGGGCAAATATTGATTTTTTTTTAAATCTAAATAAAAGTTGGGATTTTAATAAAAAAAACTAATTATGTAAATTTTAAAGAAAGGAATTTATGCTTTATTTTATTTGTGTAAATTATTATTGTTAAAGAACTAATTATGTATGCCAAAAATGTATGTAAATTCAAAAAAAATTGCCTTTCTATTTATATTTTATAAGGATATTTATGTATTATGATCTTATTATTATTAAGCTTTTATTATGTTATTAGAATATATACACGATAGAGATATAACTATATTTAAATATTTTTTATCTATGTTTTGAGTATTTATAAATAATATCTATAAATATATTATATTAAATTTTAAAAATCGATTTATTTCTGATTTATCGCCGATTAATCACCGCCGCACCGATTAATCGTGAGTCGGTGCCTGACTGACTCGGACCACATTACCGCTTTTTACAACCTTGTACATATATATATATATATATATATATATATATATATATATATATATATATATATATATATAGATATAGATATAGCACGGCACCGATATAATTAGTTTTGGTTAGTATCTCTTATCAATAAAACGTGAGGAGTTGAAATTTACCTGAAACGAACAAAAAAGGAAACAAGCACGAAACTTCTCATAATTGTACTTGAGATTAGACGAACCTAATTTCAACCCAACTGTATTCACATTTATTACCGACCAAATTCAGCCCAATATTTCTCTAATAAGATAATGGAAATTTTAGCAAATAATTCCATAAATTTATAAATAAATAAAAATGAAAAAAACAAATCGTAATCCGTTAGAATTTGTAAATCGTAACAATTTGCTTACCAAGTATTTCATTTTCAACAAAAAAGAATTCGTAACAAGAAATCTACAGCCAACGTATTGATGCACTGGATATACATATAATCTTATATAATAGCTTGAAAACTATACGACCAGGGATTCAAACATTGATTAATTAACACAAGCTAATTTATTTCAATTGCTAAGTCATTTTTTACAGGACAAATAATTTTGCTTACCAAGTATTTCATTTTCAACAATTAAAAAAATAGGAAAAGTGTCATGTTTTATTTCTCCACCAATAATTACGTTGAGCGTGCGTAGGCTAAGTTTAATATATGATTATCTATTGTCATCATTTACTTACCAAGTGTTCTTTATGTTATTTATGTATGACTTTTGTAACATTATCAATCGGTGTCTTTTGCTTACTCAAATCCAATCATTTATTTCTGTAATAAAAAAAATATTAATAATAATAATAAATAAATAAAAAATTGAATGATTTAGCTTGATTTCCGAGAAATTTCCCTTTTAAGGGAAAAGAGAAATCGAGGGCCCTTTATTTAAACGCGGAGATAACACGTAGCAGAAACAAACAATTGATAATTAGTAAAGAATAGAGTGGAGGAGGAACTCAATTGCAAATATACTACTTAACAAAAAGGAAAACCAAAAAAAGGTAAATGAGAAAATAGAAAATAAAATTGAAAATTCCAAATTTCCCTCTTAACTAAATTCTAAAATAGCATTCACGTCCACAAGGTCGTATCTAAGCGGTTTTGTAGATGTTATACCAGATGTAATATATTGTGTGATCGTTTTCTTTTTCTTCACATCAAAATTTACGTTACCGCAACCAAAACCTTGTGCAGTTGTACAAGTTGAAATAATTTGAAATCGATTGGATTTTATTATTTGCTTAATAAGATGTTCGGTTTTTAATAAAATTAGTAGTACCCGACTGCTAAGATAGTAGGTAGTATTTACAAAGTAAAAAAGAAATAACAATACTCATAAGACAACAAAAACTAGAATTGAATTACCGCGACTTTACCACGCCACGGGCTCGGGCCGGGCCTTACCCGACCTTTGAAAGAAACAAAAATTTATTACTAATAGCTACTCCCTCCATGCCAAAATATATGTCGCTTTAGGTTGATGCGCATATTAAGAAAACTAATAAATGTGCATCGATTTTAGAGAAAAATATATAGAATGACTAAAATATCCATGTTATTAATGTTGTTTCCATTAATTCTCGCTTAATTAATGAATAGTAATAAGGGTAAAATTGAGAAAATAGTAATTAATGCATCATTGAAATTCTAAAGTGACAGATAATTTGAAACAAGAAAATTCGCCCAAAGCGACAGTTAATTTGGAACAGAGGGAGAGGGAGGAAGTACTATTTAGTCAATTGAATTTAAGTAACTTAAAAACTAACTTATTTTAAGAGGAAAAACAGAATTCAAGAAATTACATTTTTAATATATTATTAATAATAGATATAGATTTACAATTTACAAATGACAATTAAAATTGGAATCTACGGACCAATGAAGAAAATGAAATGTTAAGGACTAAGGAGTAACCCATGTGCAAAACACTGAAAAATAATTAATAATTAATAATGAATAATAATATGGTTTTTTTTTCTTATTACCCGTAAACAAATGAGTGCTCTGACTTGCTGACTGACAAAAAACTGTAAGGATTAATATTTGTGTGGTCATAATTCTTTGTTTGGGGGCATCTCACATGGGGACACATCTTATGTAACATGTTCATACTTGGTCTCTATTTTTCCATATTAATTTTTATTCATTTTTTTATTTGATTGGAATATTCGACAATTTCAAGGCATACTATTAAATAAATAAAAGCATAAGACATGAAAATTAATACAACATTACGATAACGAATACCACGTGTCGGGCCATATCTTTGAATTTGGGCAATAGTGAAAGGTTGATGAAAGTAGATGTATCATGGTGAGATATTTATAAATATAAATATAAATATCCGAGTTTCGCCTAATTTAAATTTGAAAAATGGACGTTTACATATAGTCGAAATAGACAATACATAACCCATATCCAGAATTGAGGATGGAGAATTCCTTTTTTTTTTTTTTTTTGTTATATATTGAATCTAGGACAATAAATTTTTTTAAATATAAACATGCAGAATTATCAATTATCAAAGACCACAAGTGCAAAAGGGGACAAGTTAGAGGGGCGAACATGACATTTTTACGAATAGGTGTCTCATTTTTTATGGGAATCTAATAAAATAATTAATTACTTATCAAAAAAATACTCTTAAAATGATTAAATCAATCAAGCAGGCAGCTATCACGGTGCGTTGGATTCAGCACCGATTATTCCGGAGTTTTTTTTTTTTTTTTTTTTTTTGAGTAAATTCAAGTCCATTACAAGGGGAAGTAGGGGAGGGGGGGACTCGAACCCTAGACCATTACCCTATTGGTAAAGGCTAGGTACCAACTCTCCTAGTGAGGGTTGGTGGTTATTCCGGAGTTTATTAATCTTAAAATTTTCAAAGGGATATGCTTTGGATACTCGAGAAAATGGTGGGGTACTTCACCCTAGCTTATAAAGATTCTTCACTAAATTTGTCATAAATTAAAATTTGTGTAAATTACGGCAACCATCATAGGGTAAAGTTAAATTACGAAAACCTCTCTCATGTTTTAATAATTATGATCATTCCATCAACTATGAATTTTCTTACACGTCCATCTTAGTGATGTTAAATTCAACATCTTTTACATTCCATGTAATATTCTCTTTTTGTGGGAAAATACAGTTTCTAATGCATTACAACCTGATATTTACAAGTTACATTTTATGATCATCTTATTTCAAAATGTGAAACTCGAATGTGGTATAAAACGGGTAGAAACTGGAGAGTCTTTCAAATAATCTAGAAAATAATGATGGACTTGTAAAAAGAATCATAATTGATGGAATGATTATAATTACCTAAACATGAGATGTTTTTTCATAATTTGACATTACATAAGGTAACATAATTTACCATTAAAATTATACTATTAATAATGTATAAAAATAGACAAGATGTTTGTATTAGGAAAGATCCTGCTAACTTATTGAGAAGTCAGGAGACTATACAAATAATTTCCTGTCTGCTGATAACTATATAATACATAGACATAAGAATATGAATCTTCAATTATTAGGAAACCCACATCGAATAGAAGATTGCCAAAAAAAAAGGTTAAAATAAAATATTTAATAATAATAAAACATAAATAATTTATATTCTCTAATTTTACCGATAACACATCAAGTTTGCATTACAATGGTAATTGAAGCATAACACATACACTAAATGACTAAATATGATTTCGGATGCTAAACGGCCATGAATAAAATTCAACAATAGGGTTCTGCCAAAAGGATTGGGAATAGAAAATCTTATCCAAAATAATCGATCGATGTGGACCAATTATACTTGGCCACCATTTTAACAAGGGGTAGTTGCCTCATCTTTCTAAGTGCTGAATGATGTTGCTTATGTTGTTATGTGTCGTGGGAACGTCAGGTAAGATCAAATATATAATAAATTTACACATTTATTTAATATATATATAATTATATATACACACACACAACATCTTAAGCCCTATATAGATATAGAAAAAAAAAAGATTTTCTCCGGTTTAGAGTCTAAGGCCTCGTTTGGTAGCTGAACTAAAATTAAATAGTGTAATGAAAACAAAATTTTTTAGAAAACAAAATTATATTAAACCAAGGAAGTTCAGGACTTTCCATACAAGCAATCTTAATTTATTTCTCAAAAAACGTGAATTTCTGCTCTTTTTGACATTCAAAAATATTTTTTTGATGAAAGTATTATTCATTTAAGGTGGAGAGGATGCGATTTCCAGTGAAAATGAAGGAGTTTTTTTTTTTTTTTTAATAAATATTTTAATTAGTTTAGTGGTAGATAATTTATAAATTTGTAAAAAATATAGGTGAAAGAAGAAGAAATGTGTAAAATAAGAAATATATTTAATTTAGTGGTGTAATAAGATATTCTTAGGGTGGAAATTGCACGTCTCTTAAAAAATAAATGAATTTCGTGTTGCATTATGTAATGCACGTTCTTGACGTGGTCATAAAATGGGCACACCAGTGAAGTCAGTAACTGGCTTAGCTCAGTACTGAGAACATCACCTAACTTTTTTTAATCCACAAATTTTCTAAAGTACATCCAAAAGTTTTTCTTTTAAGTAACATGGCTTCCATACTGAGACTTCTTCTTTCTACAACGACCTAATTTTCTTAATTTTTTTTATTTTTTTCGACATATAACCTACTTTGTTAACCTCATCAAATTTGTGAACCGTTCATATGATATGATTACCTAATTAAATTAAATTAAATTAAATTACACTTTCAGTATCGCTTTTACGGCCAAGAAAAAATTGCACTAATGCGTCACGTAAGAAGGGCCCACATATTGCGTTTCATGCTAACGAACAACTGATTAAACAAGATTTGAGATTTTTGCAAGTGAAAGCCCCCACTGACTTGAATCAAACTTATCTACAAGATTAAACAATTAGTCGACATCTATGAATAAACTCATCGAATAAGTTCTCTAATGGAAAGCAACGTTGTAACTATAACTGTAATTCTATAACTCATTCAAAACACCTGTCCATTGCATGATGAATTTGATTAAGATGCATGCACATAGAGATGGCAACGAAGCGTGTACCCGTGAAAAAAAAAAAAGAAATACAATAACATATCTCAGATCAGAACCATATCAAACCCATTTAGAAACCATAACCATACAAAACCGTGACGGTTTGATTTTCTTTTTACCAAAACTACCCATAGATAACTAGCGAATCGAGTTTTTTTTTGCCATCTCTACATTCCGATTCTCAAGTTATTATACAAATTAAACGCATATAATTTCATTTTCCTTTTATTTTTGGATAAGTGAGCTCGATTAAATCGTCATCTCTTCTATTTCTTTTTGGGTACAGTTTAGGGTAGATGCACGCAAATTAAATTTTTAATAAATAGAATTCTATTTAAAGGAAAAAGCTCGAAATTAACGAATAGGCATATTAAGAAAGCTATTTTATTAACTAATTTTTCTCTCAACATATACAAGGACAAAATCCCTAAGAAAAAGAATAAGTTTGGCTTAAATTATTAGGACTCTTAAAAAAGCACCGGAGAATGATAAACAAATAGATTCCCCATTATTTATTACTAGGATTTATCCTAGGACCCTACAAATTAATTTTTGGTACAAATGTGTGCAAATATGTCAATTACAGCCCCCCTCAAATTTCGTGAATCATCATCTTGGACCATGACTTAAAGGCATCAAAAAGTACCAAAATTGGTTTTATAATTCAAAGTTTGGCCAACCGGTTTTTTCTCAAGTGGTAAAAGATTAGCTACCTAACAAAATTTAACTATGGAGTAAATTACGACCATCCATGAGGTAAGATTAAATTACAAAAGACCTCTAATATTTGGACAATTACAACTTAATCATCTAGATTTCGTGAAATGTTTTTTAGTTTGTACTCGTTTTGTGCAAAAATGCAGTTTCTGATGCATCACAATATGATATTAACAAACCAAGACACACTTCTTAAGATATCTTATTTCAAGATGTGGAGCTCAAATGAGGTAAAACAAATACAAACTGAAGAATATTACACATAATCGAGAAGATTCCATTAAATTTGATATTGCGAGGGTGGACGTGTGATAAAATTCATAGTTAAGGAGTTGGTCGTAATTATCCAAGCAAAATGAGTTTTTCATAATTTAACCTTACCTCAGGGATAAACATAATTCACCCTTTAAATATTTTTAAAGGATGCAAAAGAGTTGTAAGAATTCAAGCAGAAACCAACGTTTACAAAACTTTTACACTAATTTTCATTTCTCTATTAAACTCTAATTTTTTTTTATATATGTTTCTTTCTTTCGTTTCACTAGAGTCCACGTGTCCTATAGTTGATGCATTGAAATTGCAACTTGCAAGGGTCATATTCCAGTTAGCGGTCCAAACACAATCCTCTGTAATGTTCAGAGACGGGTCTTTTGATCTTCTCAAAGGACAATAATAAATTCAACATTGGGGTCTGTTTGGCAAACGTGGGGACAATATCCAACTTACCATATCCTTTTATGGCAGATAGATATTTGGCTTAATTCTACTTTGCACCCTTGAAATATACCATTTTGGCACTTTGCACCCTCGAAATAAATTAATAGCACTTTGCACCCTCGAAATACAATAAATCATTCACAATGCACCCTCAATTGAATAATAAAGGCAATTTTATTTTTCATTGGTGTTTTTCTTTTTGGGGTACAAAATAAAAAAAATTGTTGTTTTCTTGAACCTCAAACCTAATTTCGAGCGGACAAAGTGCGAAAAAATAAAAATTACACCGGATTATTTTAAAAAAACTACATTATCTTACAAAAGAAAAATAAAAAAAATAATCTTTTATCACTAAATTATTCGATTGTGGATCTTTTATGTCAATTGTTTGTAAAATATTAGGTGAAAATATTTGGAAGAAAAAATAATTTTCAGATAACTTGATAACGTAATAGCTGAATGATTTTTTTTCGTAAAATATTTTATTTTGATAAAACAATATAATTTTTAAATATGTTGATGGAATGTATTTTTATTTTTGCACTTTATAGTTTCAAAATGATTGATGAATAAAAAAAAATTGACATTTGGCATCCTAAAAAACTGTCACTACAAATATTAAATTTATATTTTTTAGCTTTAAAAAATTATTTGGGGTGCATTATGCATGATTTATTGTATTTCGAGGGTGCAAAGTGCTATTAATTTATTTCGAGGGTGCAAAGTGCCAAAATGGTATATTTCAAGGGTGCAAAGTGGAATTAAGCCTAGATATTTGCTACCGCCACTCCGGGCCAGGGCACAAAAGCTTCAACAATTAAGGTCAAGAAGGGTCATATTTACCATTTATCAATGGGCCTTTAATCTTTCACGGGTTGGTTGCATTGGCTGTTTGTTTCCAAGCCCGTTTAACACGAGAGTCCAACAACACACATCAAAAACAAGACAGTGTGTGTGTGTGTGTGTGTGTGTGTGTGTGTGTGTGTGTGTGTGTGTGTTTAGTTCACAAAATTAAATGTTAGAAAATGCAAACAAGGCAATAATAATCCATATTGAAGGGTTCCTACGTCGATCACTAGTTCAAACGAATAAAAGAAATTGGGTAATGCAATAAATAGAGTCACATAAGCCCTTATTCGGTGACACAAAAATATATAAACTAATACGACAAACGACAACCACACCAAGATAGAATGCAGACAAGGGAAACACAATTACTTGTAATGGTGAAGAATAATGGAAGTAACAAATAGTAAATATATGCAGTAAAACGTTACCGTACTGTTACCTAGTCAGCTCTGGACTGGCCTGCTCGAGAAGACAATATAATTCCAACAATAAGACCGTAGAGTGCCAAAGCCTCGGCAAAAATAAGAATAAGGATCATCCCAACAAAAAGCTTTGGTTGCTGTGCATTAGCCCTGCAAATAACATTTATTTCGTTATGCTGGTTAAGAGAAACATATAAGAAAATAAAACATAGTCCAATTTATTTTATACAGTTAAAGAACATTGAAGCAACACAAGTTAGTACAATTTATCCTCGTGTAAGTACTAGTTACAAAGTCGTCACTCCACAATAGATACTAACGGCTCCTCTATAGTTAAATAACTTGAAACGAATATGAAACAATAGAATCATGCTCAAATGTACAATTCAACATGTGCCTGAGAATCACAATTCAAGAGATTGGAATTGAATTAAGATCCTCTATAGATAAGATAAGCTTTCACCAGGAGTCGAATTAAGGGATTCGTCATTTGAAGGGAAGTAGAGTACTCAAGAATTCATGTATGTCGTAATTGAATAACAAATTCAGAAAATTCAAATATAAATATCAATGAAAAGACCATCTGCAAATCCTGAAACACGAGCTAAATCCATTTCAGCAAGTTTCACATACGCATACCCCCCCCCCCCTGCACCTGGTATATTCGGTATGCACAATCAGATATTCTAAACCAGGATGATTTTTAAATATATATATTCCCATAAAACATTACCCAAGATAGTGTTATACACGGGGAATTATCGGCGACAGACAAGCACAAGAACAGACGCAATGGCTGCAAATCCATTCCGTCAATTGTACAATCAGAGATCACACCCGAACATATATAAATTCCATTAAGTGATGCTTCCTTTACATGGTTAACATTTAATTTTGCTTCTACATGATCAAATTACAACACAGTTATTTAAATTGATCTCCTAATTGCATATGTTACTTCTCCAAAGTTCAAATCACCACTCCCAATGGCATACAATCAACCAAAACAATCATATTTCAATTTGAATAAATCAAAATGTGGATATTAATCGGAAGAAAAAAAACATACCGAACACCAGCATCACCGACAATTCCAATAGCCACTCCGGCAGCAAGTCCAGCGAGTCCACAAGACAATCCAGAGGAGAGATGCGCGTATCCATCGAAAAGGTAATACGATTTGGCTTTAGGGTTTATACCAGTGCTGATAATTACAGCAATAATCAGACCGTAAATCCCCAAAACACCTGCCATAACAACCGGCACAATCGATTTCATCACAAGCTCCGTCTCATCACACCCATGGACGCCACGCCGACTCCGCTCTTTGCTGTTCCGTACGCCGCGCCCATACCTGTGAACGAACGAACACAAACAGATTACTCTCGAGTTATAATTGAAAAGTTACTCGAGAAGATGGAAAACTGAGCTAGGAGGCTTTACATGAGAAGACGAGGGCGGCGGCGGCGCCGAGAAAGCCGAAAAACGGAGCAGTTTCATCGCCGCTGAAGGTTGAAGACATTTTCGATTTCAGTTCAGATCTCCGCGCGTGTATGAGTTGTGATTACTTCTGACTGTGTGAGAAAGAGAGACCCGACCCAGTTTGTACCTTTATAAAAGACCCGAGAGAGAGAGAGACCCGACCCAGTTTGTAATAAGGCCCATTATTAAGGATCTAGTCCAATTTGTGATAAGGCCCGTTACAGAGGGCCTAACCCGATTTATAATGCGTAGTAAAAGGGCGAAGTCAAAATTGGAATTATTCATTATTCATTAAAGAAAAAAAAGTCAAAATTGGAATTAATAATCCGCTCTCCTCCTCTTCCACATTGAAGTGTTAAGCTGTAATTGCAATATTTTCATTCCATTTTTAAATTCGAATTGAAATTGCTGACTGTGACAGTAATCAAGATCCTTTTTTTTTTTCCGAACAAAAAAACCACGAAGTTTATTAATCTGAATATGAAATTTGCACACAATACAACGAGATTGAATGATAAACGAATATACATATAGCTATATAGCGATTATTCTAAATGCAAGAACACTGGATCGAGAAAACATATGAATGGGATTGATTAGAAGAATTTGGGGGGTTTGGAGATTGATTTTGGCGGGTTGAAATACTTTCTTGGGGCTTTCGGAATTGCAGGGAGCCGTGGTACAGGTGGAGCTCTGGGAATGGGATTTGGCTTTCTCTTGGTTGGTGGGTTTGATATTCCGATAATTGGTGAAGGATATGGGTTTTGCGCAAATGGGGTTGGAGGTGCTGATAATTTTGGGGTTTTGGGTAAGTTTGGTTTCTTATGAATTGGAGTTGGTGTGGGTGAAGGTGTTTGATAAAATGGCGGAGCGAGAATTGGAGTTGGTGTGGCGGAAGGTGTTTGATGAAATGGTGGAGCAAGAATTGGTGTTTGTGTAGGGGAAGGTGTTCGATAAAATGGCGGAGCGAGAATCGTAGTTGGTGTGGGTGAAGGTGTTTGGTAAAATGGTGGAGGAATATTTGGTGTTGATGCAGGGGAAGGTGTTTGATGAAATGGTGGAGGAATATTTGGTGTTGATGAAGGGGAAGGTGCTCGATAAAATGGTGGTGGAATATTTGGCTTTGATGTGGGAGAAGGTGTTTGATGAAATGGTGGAGCAAGAAATGGAGTTGGTGCAGGGGAAGGTGTTTGATACAATGGTGGAGGGATTGGATTTGGTAACTTAACCATAGGAGGAAGTGGCGGTGATGATGCCGG
>NW_012193171.1:1613488-1638980 GCF_000504015.1 Erythranthe guttata
GGTATTATCTTCTGAAAGTGAAGGAAAAAAAATCATATCGAATTTCATCTCGAATTGCTTTCGTAGCAATTTTTTTTCCGGGGGCGCTGCCCCCGAACCCCCGTGTGTATAAGCCCCCCTCACCAAACTTTCTGGCCTCGCCACTAAATGTGGGTGAATATAAAGTTGAACTAAAGTTTTTATTTTTTATTATTACACAGAAAATTTGAATCCTTAATATGAAGGTTGGGCAGGAAGATGTATGTGTAGTTACACAAAATTAGGTTTGATGAAAAGGGTGAAAATGATATTTCAACTAATCAAGCTTGCTTTGGTTAAATTAAATACTGCCTTAACTCCCACATGCATGTATTTCTCATCTTTCCACTTTTTGGACCATTAATTAATTCTATATATAATCAATTATTAATCTAATCTAATTAATTAATTTCCACACTCTAGGGTTTTAGAGTGGCACATTAAGGTTTCTTAATTTAATTTGTCGGCTGTGTTAATTGATTGATTATGATCCCTTGTAAGTTTTTGAGACTATGTATAATTATTAATTAGTGACAAAATTATATAGCAACACCTTCCCTTTAATGATTGATGATTTTGATTAGTGTATGCCGACAACACTGCATTTGCAACATTAGAACGAAAAGAAAACCTAATTTCTTTGAGATTAATAAATTCATTTCACACGCCAAAAGATGGATTTGCCCTCACACAGCGGCGAATTCAGGATTTTTGCCAAGGTGGTTCGAAATTGTAGAATAAAAAATTTAAATGTCACTTTATAAAAATAGTGGACCAAAAATTGTAAGTGAATTGTGGAAATATTTAAAGCGAAAAAATGTGAAATTTATAAAAATAGTAGACCAAAAATTTACAATTTACAAATTTTAGGTGAATTGTGGAAATATTTAAAGAGAAAAAAGGTGAAAATGTTAGGATTTGAAAAAGAAATCAGTTTTTGAGAGGGTGGGTTTCAAACCCGAAACCTACAATTCAATGAGGAAATATCTTTACCACCTCAACCGTAAATTTATGTATAACAGTATACTTATATAAAATCAAGGGTGTGCAACTGCACACCCTAGACCATAGCCAGATCCACCGCTGTCCTCACATACTAAATATACTATACGTCTCGTTCGGTTGCCATTATTAAGTCCGGTCGGCTATAAGTAGGAGTTTCTAACACGTTCAGTTGGCAAGATTCTCAACCCAATAAAAGTTGAATGTCACAATTAAATGTTAGGGTAAATTACAAACTCTCCTGAACTTATGCTAAATTACGAAAAATACACTCACATATCCATAATTATCAAAATTCCCTCGATTTTGTTTCCGTCTAACACCGACCACCTTACGGTGTGATTTTTCACGGAATATTCCCAAAAAGATGTTGATTCTACCCCTAAACAGTCTCTTAAATATAGGTGACATTGGTAAACCTTCTATAGTAACCTGATTTCCTTCAACATCATATTGCAATGTCAGTGCACTTTCTGGATTGCTAATATGAATCATCAAAGCATTCATCGACAATTTTTTAAACATTTGTGCTTGGCTACCTTTAATATATTCAACGTCTGCAGGGTAGAATCGATATGTTTTTTCGTAATTTACCCTAAATGGTAATATCCAATAAAAATAAAATCGAAGATTTTTATTGGAAAGAATATGTGTGGACAACAAATAGACAGCAGGGAGTAAGAAGTCTTTTCGCAACAATGAGAAATAATAAAGACAATCGCAATCGTGGGGGCGAGGCTGTGCAAATGCACACCCAACTAATTGTCTCTCTAAATGTGTGTCTAATTGATACACTCCTTAAGTAATATAATTAATTAATTAATTTTTTTAATATTTCTGAATTAATACTATTTAAGGAAATTTATTTAATCATTTTCGTTGGCTTTCACAATCAGACTAGTACATTGGTTCTGCCGCTGACCTTAATTCCTGTTAACTGAAAATGAGGTGCGTAATTGTCACCTCAACAACAATCTAATCTTTGTTAGTAGTACTATTATCTATCAATAATGATATTTGTATCGTTTGTCTCAAATCTTTTAACAAAACTGACACGTGGACGGTGGAGATTCAACTATAAAAAGAAACATTATTAATTCATTAGCTATTTGCAAATTATTCATCCAGAGAAAAATACAACATGGATGACATTTCTCCATCTCTACAAATATTGATGATTTAAGTTGTAAATGCCACCATGATTTGGTGAGGCAGTTGGCATTATTGGTATAATATATTAATAAAATATTATTATTATTATTATTATTATTATTATTATTATTATTATTATCTGATGTGATTTGTAGTCAATTAATCACCTCAGAAACTATAGTGTATCTTGCTTATATAGATATATTGATATTACAATACTACCAATATTTATCATTTAAAAAATAGTTCAAAACAAGAAGAAAAATAAAGAAAAGCAAGAACCACAATAATGGGACTGGTCCCCAAACAATAATCAGAAAAATCTATTATTTTTATAATTTTTTAAATCGCTGGAATTCATTGAATTTTCTAAAAAATCTAGATTTGAGTAAACGCAAGTTTCGTTTGCACAGAATCAATGCAAGTTTTGTTCGACGTATTTCTTACCTAATATCAAGTCTTTGCATTCGGATCAAGTTTCCTGCATGAGGCTCTAACTGAACAACGATTCAGCAAGCAGAAGAATGTTAGATTAATTGACAAAATGACCGTAATCTAACCAAAATCTCATGATTACAAAACTGTCGTTTTTTCTAAGTCGAACTCTCGGTTTTTCAGAATCTCTCTTAAGAAAAAGGGAAGTTTTCTGCTACAACAGTGAGTGAGGTAGGTACTTCCGGACTAATTTCTTCCAAATAAATAAACCTCGAAGTCCCTAAATTTTAATACACAAAACATCACCTCCATTACATGCTTCTGCTTACGGTCAACTGTTTGAGTGTGCACATCTACTTCTTCTTCTTTGATTTGTTGGACTGAGATTGAGTATAAGCAGTTCCCTGAACATATTAATAAATATAAGCCATTATTCCATCTTGCTAGCGTCAATATAAAACAAAATAAAACAAAACCAGAAGTCAAAAATAAAAATCGAAAATATAAAGAATGTGAATGCAGTCATACAAACCTGCAACCACTCGTCCATTGAGGCATCAGTTGTCCCGGTTCCAACTTCCACCTTTGGTGCCCTCTTGGTTTTCTGATTATCAAAACCGAGAGAAAAAAAAGGTGAATAAATTTTTCATAAATAAATGCATTTGCTAAATACATCAAGTGAACGTCAAAAAGTAAGATCCTTTGTCCAATTTTCGAGCCATATATATATTACTAAATTGCAAATCACAAAAGTGAAAAGTTGAACTGGTAATGTTTTCAACTAACACTCGTTACTTACCCCCCCCCTTTTTACCTAACAACAATCAATCATCAATTAAGCATTTTTTGACTAACATATCTGAGTTTATACAAGTGTATTAGCATTAGAGATACCAATTGCAGATTTACTTCTATCATGAATGTAATAATGGCTTAAAGCAATTGCAAAAACAAATAGAGACAATTGCAGGAAATTTTTTGCACATATTCTAAAGGCTACGGCATGCCAGAATTTAGTGGCCAGCAAACAATACCATTTGCTAGCTCTTAGTTATTGCTATTTTTTTATATTTCCTGAACTTTCTATAGCACGTACATTGTTCGATGCTTTCTGAAACCTTTCGTAGCATAATTAAGAATTAGTACAAGCGAAAAAGAAAAAAAGAAAATTAAGATTACCTTGGAAAATTGTTGAATTTGGTTACGTATCCAAAATCCAAGAAGACCAAGAAGAGCTATTCCAAGGCAAAACAAGAATACTGACTCAACACTGAACATGCCGCCTGACTCAGTAACTTCAATTGTCCCGTTGTAGAAGGTACTCTGGTATGGGTGTTGGTCAATCTCATAAACGATAGTTCCCACAAGATCATATGCACCAGCCTGTAAGATGAATCAAATAAATAAATAGCAGCGGAATGAGCCACTAGATGTAATAGAAAATATGAAGGAAAACTTAAAACATTTTCTACAACTTACCTGCAAAAACTTGCTAACGCCAAATATATAAGGGAAAGAAGCTTGAGATGACGGGGGAACTGATGCATTCTTAAAAGCCTAAAAGAAACAAAATATTCACATTACGAACAAAAGCCTACAAGAAATCATATTAAGCAAGAAAAAAACAAAGGCAGTTCCTGATCCATAATTTGAAGATACATGTTATGTCTGATGGAATTATGTAAAACTGGAAAACATTAAATAGCTCAACCAACTCAAACAAGGCGCTAACTCAAACGAGGAATATGGAATACCAATAAGCGGGATAACTATGATAAACCAGGATGACATGTTAACATATGGTAATGGTCAAACATTTTGTGTTTGTATGTTTATAAGCCAGAAACCAAAGATAAAATGTTTTTCATTTATAATTTTCGTACATCACAAGACTTACAAAGATATGTCCTGATGGGACAGAAAACAATTTCTAGCAGCATAGGCTGACAACATAAACATAGTCCATTGACTTCACCAGCATAACTAGGATGAGATTTTTTTACGGACACAGATTAACTGCACATAAAGTAAAGATGTGATACCTGGGTAGAAAGATTCTGAAGCAAGTAGTGGTAATTATAAGGAAGATGAACGCTAGCCTGGATGGCAATGACATTAATAACTGATTGCCCTGTGATTATATCAAAAACACGATAAGTAACAATTAGCTCTGCAAATAGTTAACAGTTGCACCTACATGAAAACCAATATTAGATGAAGGGAGTAAAAGCCAAAAATAACAGCTAAATAAATAAAGGCTAGAGGGTATGACACGACAGACAAAATTCAGAAGCAAGTGACAGAATAAGAAACAAAACTTCATTAAATGAAATGATTAGAAAACACTTGAGCACAACAATTCAACAAAGCATTACCGTCATTTTTAATTCCAACGAGAAGTTCACTTTCTTCACCAGCCACTACATCTGCAAAATGACAGGACTAAGTTAGAGACACAATTCAAAGGACAATAGAGAGAAACAAGAATACACCAGTTGGCAATAAAGATATCAGTCAATGATTTTTTTCTTCCTATTATCTTATTTGTTTTTCGGGGTGGGGGCGGTAGAAAGTACAAAAACAATCACTAACTTTTCGAGGGGTTTTTGGGAAAAAGACAAACTGTTTCCACTTCTGGAGCTGGACTGAAATTCCCACTGCTAAAATCTTGGACATCATCACCAACAATCCCGAGATCCGCTCCTTCATCAGCTGACTCAACAATATCTGCGTCAGGGTCCGGCTCACATCTTGCAACTACCAAGCAAAATAGTGTAGTTAAGATACTGTTGAGTGTATGTAGTTGTGCTCAAGTATAATTTGTATGGATCATAGAAACCTTAAAAATTAGTTCGAGGATCCAAGTAAATTAGAAAACAGGATTTAATCTAAAACATGAAATTAGTACAGACTACATAAGTGGATAAAGGGGAAACTGAATTATAAGGACTGGTGAGGAACACAAAATCGGCAAACTGTTTCTTCAAACAAATGAAATAAAAAGCTTAAATCAACCCCTTCAAATCTGGATTCAGTGAGATTTTCGAAATAGTGAAGTCCATTTCACATCGGAATGCAGACTCAATTTTAACAGAGTATCCCTCAAATAGGACAGCTCTCACTCATTATTTATACCGACTCCCAGGCACTAAGGCAAACAATTGAAAAGGGAATGCATTCAGAATACTCGATCATTAAAAGCTTTATCAACTCCATAACTAACACAATCTCAAATCTCAACACATAAATACTAAAAATCAATATATAAATAAATAAACGCCAATTAAACGATATAAATCAGCAAAAAACATGAAAATGAGTCTCGATCTGATTTTAACGGCGCTACAGGCAAAACCAAATGCAGATGAAACACTAAACCCTAGAAAAATTCACGCTGCAATTCGAAATTATCCGTGCATGTACATGCACAGAGACATGGATGCTTAATTACAACTGTAACTTAAAAAAAAACACACAGTTTTCCCCAAAAAAGAAAAAAAAGAGCAGAAATCAAAAGTGGAGAAATCTGAATAGAATAAGGATCTGGATCTGAGATGCATACCTTGAAGAATTGATGAAGAGAGAAGGAGCAGGGAGAGGGCGAGGATGAGAAAACCCCTAATTGACATTTCGCTTCTTTATTATTGCTTAGAACAAAACAGAGTGTTGTGAGAATGGGGAATTGTGTGCGTGAGGAACGAGAAACAAGGAAAACCTTTTTAACGCGTGGACCGGAGAGGGTCAAAACGGGTAAAAATTATTTCATGGGCCACAAGTTGAAATATCCAGTTTCATGTGGCCAAAATGCAAATATTTCATATCTCAGTACGCGCGATCGTTGACCTAGTCGACGGAGTTTAGCCACTTCATTTGGACCTTTGGTTATGTTGTCAATAAAATTAAAACTTAATAAAATTATATTTCTATATTATTCTTGAGATTACGTTTAACAACAATTAAACTTTATTTAGTTTGAAATTAGAGTTTTAATTAAGGTTAAAATCCAAGTCAAAATCAATTAAAAATATTTTTAATAAGTAACTGCGATTAGTTTTTTTTTTCGTTTGAAAATTGACAGAAATCACTCCAGTTTAATTGAGGGTAGAAATGAAAGTCAATACCAATTAATGACATTTTGCCATTTTTATCAGCTACTAAAACAAATCTTTTAGATAAATTACACAAAGCCCCCACTAGTTTAGGTGTAATTATATTTAGATCCTCAAGTTTAAAAATTTACCAAAAAAAAAACCTTACTTCGAACAGAAAAAAAGAAGAAAAAAAAAAGAGTTGGGTTCAACAGTTAGTTCTGATACCAAGTGTTGTGACACCAATAGTAGAATAAAAGTTCCTTGAATTTAGACATAAAACTAGATTTGTTCTAACTGCTGAAAGATCAACAGCTAAAGACCAAAGGAAACTAGCACTGAATTAAATCAATCCCCATGGATAGTGTATCGCTCCCATTTCTTTGTCGGATCGTATATCTGCACAATGAAGATACCAGGATTTACAATCAAACGGAAGAAGGTAAAAAAAAAAAAAAACTCGTATAAGGTTACCGAGTATAGTGAAAAAAACTAGAGAGAGAGAGAGAGGGGCGTAGGTTTACCTCCCATCTTGAAGCTGGAAATATATGCTTGTTCTTCTCATACCAATGTCTCTCAACAACTTTACCAGCATGCGACTGTTGACAAAGTATGCTAGATTACTTCAGTGTGTGGATGATAATGTCTATCCAACTTCCACAGAAATCACAATAGTCGTGCAGATAGATAAATGCATTATAATTGATATATTCAATTAGCTAGTATGGCATATATATGTCAACCCCAATACAGAGCACGAACAATACATACACATACATACATAAGCCCCTCAAGAATATTCATAAAAGATGAAAAGGAATGGAACTTATGCAGTTATTAAAATAATTCACAATTTTAAATTTATGGAGGGAGTCCAAAAACAAACACTTGCATCACTATATATTAAATTGAATACTGGAAATAAATTCTGCTATATAAACCAAATATGCAAATACGGGACTCAAAATGTAGCTCCTCCATATTACTTCTTGAGACCATAAAAGTGACAAAACATGAGACTGATTTCCCATTACAAGTGGAACTAATGTTATGTCAAGAAACCTTACCTCATCTTTCTCTTTTGTCGCGTCAGCAATAGTCCGAACATCCTCATGTACGTCAAAATGGAAAAGCTGTAACAAACCCAACAGTTTAAAACACATGCACCAAAAATTTCGTTCAACATTACATGTTAAGAGGCTACTAGAAGAATTTATTATATTATTAGACAGTAGGGCCAAGAAAATAATGAAGAATGGGCCAGGATTCGCCTCAAGAACTCTGAAATAGAGGAATCTGGCCAATATCATGTTATATCAACTGACTCTCAGCTGAAACGTAAATTTATGACATTATACTGAATTTCTTCGCTCAAAATGCAAGAGTGTTGTACGTCTCAATTTAACCTTTTCCATTAGCAACAACAAGTACATAAATGAGGCATCCCGAGAATTTCTATTGAAAGAATTTCAGTATAACTTCAGCACCAAGTGCTGAGGATTGCAAATCAACCCCTTTTTCCACATCCATTTTGACATCAAGAAAGGAATAAATTCCAAGCTAAAGTTTACAATCATAATTGATGATCAAATCCTCTCATAAATCTATTTTTCTTGAAGTTGTTCAGTAGAGTAATGGTCTGAAGGAAATTTTATGTGGCCGACGACTTATGGTGTATCATTAGAACTAGTTTTTAATGATGATAATAAAAATCACACAAATTTGAATTAAGCAATCTATTCACGAAAATATAGTTAGCTCATAATACTTCAAATGCGCAAATGTTTAGAGACTGAAAATCAAGACATTACCGGTCCACTTTTGCCTCTAGCCTTGTTCACAATCAGCTCATAGAAACTGTGTTGCTGTAACATGAAGAGGAATTTTAACACGTTTTTGCAATTTATAAATTGGGACAAGATGAGAAAAGTGTATGAACGAAGGTCTTACATGTGGAATGATGAGATCTTCTTTCACATAAAGCAAGTTCTCAACTGAAGTAGTCCGAACTTCTCGGAACTCAGGAGAAAGCTGCTGCTGAACAGCACGAAGAAACTCCCCTATTGTATCACCTTTCCGAACCTGATAGGTTAAACGATACACTTAATGAGTTTCAACAAATCCCTTTAAAATAAACAAATATGAAATCAGAAACATAATAGGTCGTTGAATAAGACGAATATGAGGTAATCATAAACCTGAGTCACTCGTCGATGGCCAGTACCATCCCAATAACTGTAAGTGATTTGAAGAGGCTCGTCTAAAAGATACAAAAAAGGGCATTGAAATCAGAAAAAAGTTGCTTAATATGAAATTTTATACTCATTAGTGCACGTTAGATTTCAAGACTAACTTTTGATCTGTGCCTGCTCAAGAAGCCACTGTTTGCGCAAACGTTCACGCTCAGCCTGTTCCTCTGCCTCCCTCTCACTGTAAGAGTGTGCTTCAAACTCCAAAGATCAAGGATGAGTAAAAAGTTGAAATTCATGGGCAAGTGATTTAATAGAAAAGAACGAATACGCAACAACCATGTGTGAATATTTAAACTGGTACAGATCTAAAAGGGTAAGAAGTGAAAGGAATACAAGGGTAAAAAAGAAATGGATAGATTACCCACCTATCGGGCAAAAAGCTGGTTTCGACTGTAGGGTCTTTTCCAAGTTTTCCGAATTTTCGGCGGCCATGGCCTTCAGAGTCTTCATCTTAAGACACATAAGACAAGAAAATGCATCAGTGAGGATTGTTAAAAATCATGTGCTTATTCGATCAACTTTTCAACGAAACGGTAACTGAAACTCGATACTAGTTACAATAAACAAAATTTGTATCACATTAGACAGTTCAGACTGAGGTGATAAAGAACATATATAGAAATCAAGTCTGGCCAAATAAATGATATCCACCTAAGTAAATGATTTCCTTTCAAAAGCAAACTATCCTTTAGTGAATGACCCTAAGCAAAAATAATATAAAAATAATAATAGAGACATGCAAAAAGAAACTAAGTCGTGGAAAATGCGAAATTTGTTTCTTAAAAAATTAAAAGGATCAGCTCTGGAATGCCAAAAGATATAATGGAGTATTGAAATATCAAAGAGGTATCTCCTAGAATAATAAGAAGGGTAATCGAATCAGGCGGAGATGCAAATCCATATATTTAAAGATTTGTACAACAAATACTAACTAACCACATCAATAACTAGTGCTGAAAGTACGAACAAAGATGCTTACTATTTTCCTCGTCTTCCTCCTCATCGAAGCTCTCAAAATCATCAGCAAAAGATAGTCGGGGGTCCGCCTTGATTTTCCGCTTCTTCAATTTCTGCAACTGAAGCTCCTCCTCCCTTCAAGAAAGATAAAAAAGATATTAAAAAAACATGAAATAAATAACAAGATTATTGCAAATAATATTGGCAACTCACTCTTGCTGCAACTTTAGGAGCTTCTCCTTCTCTTCCTCTTCAAATTTGTTCTTAATATTCACTCTCTGCAACACAAAAAGTACGTATTGAACCACCGAAAAATCCAGGTAAAAGGGAGGGGCAAAAAAAAAAAAACCAAAAGAAGAACTACTCAAAGTACCTTCTCAACATATTGTTCTCTAGTCACTAGACCAACGGTTTCTTTCTTGAATGCAGTCTCGAGAATCTGAGCAATAAACACAAATAGTTCAAAATCAATAAACCAGTAACTATAAGGTACTAACATCATCGGTATTGTTTCTAGTAATTAAAAAAACAAAAACAGAAATGCAAGGACTACTCCTCCCTCGTTTCAATTGAAATATGTGGGGGCAACTTCAAATTGTGTATTAATTGGTGATATCAAGTTAAATAATGAAGTACATCATATACATACGACCTAATCGAACAATGTGATATCTAGCTAAGAAATTATGCACTTATGTAGCTCGAAAGGGAAAATGAGATGGATACCTCGGAGGTGCTGGAACCGAATTGAAGGAGACCAGGTTGGCCTTGTGAAGAGGCGGTTTTGTTCTTGAGCTCTTGGATTTTGCGGCGCTCGGCTTCTCTCTGCTTCTCCAGCCGTCGGATTCGAACGGCGTCCTGCGCCGTGCCCACGTAACCGTCGCCCATACCCGCCATGATTGGATTGATCCTCGACGAACTAGGGTTTGGATTCGCCGGTTATTTTAGGGAAATTGAAATTGAAATTGAAATTGGGGGTTAGTGCCTCGATGAGGTCGTGTTTTAATTGGAATGTTCTTCAACCGCGACTATAGCGTACTTTTTCTTTTCTTTTTTAATTATTTGGGCTTGTGAAGAAGGGAAATTGGGCCGGGCCGGCCCATTTTGGGCCAACCAAAAATTCCAACAACTCATCTACATACAAATAGAGTAGGGTTGCAGACAAATATAAATAAATATATAAGCTTCTTTTTGGGCCTTCATTTTTATTTTAATGAAGTGGGCTGAACTATGGGCCTTTTGGGTCAATAAACTCCATCAAAAACTATTTTCCTTTATTATTATTATTATTAAATTCTAATTTTTATTTTTTCCTTTTATTATCGAGAAAAAAAAAATATAAACCGGGGGCGGTGGTAGTCACGCACCACCAAATCGCGTGGTGCAACGTGGTAGGTGGAGGCGATTTAGCAATAAAAAACGACGCCACATATTAGAGAGATGTTTCTCTGACCCCTGGTATTCAGATAGAGAGATAACACTGAGTGAACTCAGAGTTACAGTACCAACAATCCCCCCACCAATGGCCGTAGTATCCACCTCACTCAGCGGCGCCACCGCCGTCACCGGCCAGTTGACTCAGTTCTCCGGCCTCCGCAAATCTTTCCTCAAGCTCGACAACTCCAATCACAACTCGACTCAGTCGCTTTTCCAAAATGTCGACTCGCATCTCCGCCTCGCTTCCTCTAATAAAGGCTGCCGCGGCGTCGTTGCCATGGCGGGATCCGGCAAGGCGAGTCCCAATTTTTTTTTTTTTGTTGCCTTTTTTTTTTTTTAATTCTGGTTTAGTTATTGGTTTATTACGTGCATTTCAGATCTGAAAATAAAAAATATATATATAATTGCACTTAGGGCTAGCTTTTGAAATAAAATTTATTTTGAGGAATTAATCGATATCATAAGAAAGATGTTTATGTTCATGTATAAATGATCGATCAGTACCAGTGAATACTATAGATTACAAAGATCAACAATACTGGTGCATTTTTTTTTTTTTTTATTTTGCCTTTTGTTATTTGAGTTATGTGTAGACTGCAATGCTTCCAATTCATTTCTCATGTCTACTCTGAAAGTATTCCCAGCCCAAATTCTCTCTTATGCTTTGAATTTAAAAATTTCATGTAAATTCCTTGTTCAAAGTAATGATTTTTGTTTCCCTTTTGCTTGCAGTTCTTCGTTGGTGGAAACTGGAAATGCGTAAGTATTACTTTTCACCATTCGCCAACTTTCATTTTTGTTGCTTTTGCTTTGTCATGGACTCATGGTCAATTATTTGTAGCTTCCTTTTACTTTAAGTGAGATGTTGATTTGCGTATTAGAAGTTCTATGATAAGGTGACAAGTGATAGACAATGAATCGATCTTCTATTTATAGCGAGTCTGGCAAGTTATCGAATCAATAGATGTACTGAATTTATTTAGGGAAGAGGATACATAGAGGATACTGAAAGGACCTAAGAGCACAACATACAAAAAATCCAAAATTTAATGAATGCTGAAAGTTAACACTTGACAGGAGAAACAAAAGGATTATAGTGTAATGTAATGTATAATTGTGTCTGACCCATTACAGGAAGGCAGTCCATCATATGCCATTTATAACTTGCTTCTGAGTAGCATATATTATAATGTTTATCCAAGATTCTTCATGTTCAGCTTCACACGGGCTATAACTTGTGCTTATTTGACTGTTCTTATTATGAATTCTTCTTTTAGATTTTTTCTCCTCATGTCAGAAATAAGCCATATTTTTATGTTGATTTGTCTTGAGTTGAAGAACTGAAATCTACCAAAGTTACAAGGGGCCATCCAAATCCTAGTATTTTAAGACCTATCAACGTGATTTGTTGTTCATTTGTTCTCCTGTTGGTCTGAAGATACATGTTTAAAGCATTATTGTTTCTATCTTCTGATTACACTTTTCCTTCCTGGCTTGTGTTGTTCGAATTGACTCAGAATGGGACGAAAGACTCCATAAGCAAGCTTGTTACCGAATTGAACAGTGCTGCATTGGAATCTGATGTTGGTGAGTTCTTATGTACTATCAATACTTGGTGTTCATTTCATTTGGATAAACTAAAGCTTGTAAGTTGTACTTATTTTTGGTGGGTATCTCTAATTTGTGGTTATGATTTTGTTGGCTAATATATCTACGTTACCTCAATCATTGCAGATGTTGTTGTAGCTCCTCCTTTTGTTTACATTGATCAAGTAAAGAGCTCGTTATCTGATAGGATCGAAATAGCTGCCCAGAATTGTTGGGTTGGAAAAGGTGGAGCTTTTACTGGAGAAATTAGGTGTGTGATTTCTGTACATGTTGATGCAATCTCTACTCCACGACTTTGTTCCTTAATTGGTACTCTGTTTGTGACATGAAATATAATTTACTTTATCTTCTAACTTTTTTCCTGAAAAACTGTGTTTTGTGATTTCATTGCCCTTGGATGGGTTATCTCCTATAGCATTTGCTCTGTTTTCTTCTATTGGCCTTAGAAAGGGCACTTGGTCTTTCCAATTTGGAAATGGTTATTTTTTTTTTTTTGCAACAACCATCTTATTTGGTGGTGTACAATTAAATGGACACTTAATTTCGTTCGATTGCATACTGTTTAATTGCTTATGTTGCCTTCTTCCTTCACACCTGATCTGGTATTTTCGTTGAAACATTTGAGACTTCATTGTGCTTGATTCATGTGTAGTAATAATAACACAAGTAATCCTTTTATTCACTGCAGTGTGGAACAAATTCAAGACCTTGGATGCAAGTGGGTTGTTCTTGGGCACTCTGAGCGAAGACATGTAATTGGAGAAGACGATCAAGTAAGAGCAATTGAAAGATGTTTTCATCTCTTTACATATAATTTAGGAAAATAATTTGACAGAATATACCGTAGTTTTATCATGTTTGATAAGTTTCCACCTTTTCTAGTTCCTACTAAATCTGTTCTATGTTTCAAAGCCTGATCAAAAGTACTTCTTCTGTAGTTCATCGGGAAGAAGGCTGCATATGCCCTGAGTCAAGGTGTAGGAGTAATCGCATGCATTGGGGAGTTACTGGAAGAAAGAGAAGCTGGAAAAACCTTTGATGTTTGTTTCAAGCAACTGAAGGCTTATGCTGGCAAGTTTACACCCACACCCACAAAATATATATATATATATATATATATATATATAGAGAGAGAGAGAGAGAGAGAGAGAGAGAGAGAGAGAGAGGCATATTGATTAACCGTTTATAGTGCTCGAATGATGTGCAGATGCTGTCTCAAGTTGGGATAACATTGTGGTTGCATATGAGCCAGTATGGGCAATTGGAACCGGTAAAGTGGCCTCACCAGAGCAGGCTCAAGAAGTGCATCTAGCTGTTCGCGAGTGGCTGAGCAAGAACGTATCAGCCGAAGTTTCTTCTAAAACACGTATCATTTACGGAGGTACATAATATTCAATTTGTAGTTTTCCTGTTCAGAAAATTCTCTTCAAGAATCCACTACTTAATCACATAATCATACTACATGACCAATAAATATACCACTCCAACTCATAAAGTCTCGATTATTCAAACTTATTGTAACTAGCTAAAACTTTCTAATTATTATTTTTCCCACAGGTTCGGTAAACGGAGGCAATTGTGCTGAGCTTGCAAAGAAAGAAGATATTGATGGATTTCTAGTGGGAGGAGCATCCCTAAAGGTATTTTCTTCAAGATTTCTATTATTGTTGGAGGGGCGTTTTCGTATATCGGCTTTTGGTCTCTAATGATTGGTCGATTCTCGGTTATTTTGTTCTGTAGGGTCCCGAATTCGCCACTATCATTAACTCAGTGACTTCCAAGAAAGTGGCTGCATGATTTATTGGATCAACACAAAGAATAATGGCTCAGAGAATCAAATTAGTACACAGCGGCTGAAATCAGGAGCCATTATCCTCTCCATAAACATGTAGTGATTTATTACAAAACACCCTATCATGTAATTTTTGAATCACAATTCTTTTTCTTCTTCACCAGAATAATAATAATAATGTATTGTAGCAGTGGGTTCAATAAGGTTTTGGTAAAACTTGCACTCTCAATACTAGGAATCATGCATCAGTTTTGGAATTGTTTGTCTGCGTTTTTATCTCATATTTTATTACAAATTTATTTATTGCATGAAGATTTGTACTCATGGCTTTCATTCACTGTATGTGAACTATTGAGATGAGAATAGATACAATTAGTTGTATCTAATACTTATGGTACTTCATTGATCGCAGCATGGGCTATATGCCTATATCTATCTTCTTTATATTCTATATTCACTCAAAGGAGTTGTATTATTCACTGTACCTTTACACACACATATCCATATATATATATATGAATAAAATATTTCATTTATTTTAAATTAATGGCCGCTTAACTTTTCTTGTGCACAAGAAAAGGCTAAACGGCTGATTAGTTTAATTTAATCCACAGGAAATAATAGACAAGGAGAAATCATTACACCTCCACTATGTGTGGATGTGTGTCTCCCACTTCAACAACTTTAACCTCAAAATCATGACTAAATCATGGTTGCGTGTTTTTAGCTTCTCATATTCTTTCTTTATTACTCCCTACACAAGTTCTTGAAAATGAGGCTATGCAATTAATTATTATCCTTGATTGATTAATTGCCCTGCAAACTTATAAAAAACCAAGCTTTGCTTGTTAATGTAATATTAATACTAGAAAAACAGCCATTAACACTTCTTAAAAATGCATTAAAAGAAAATAAAAACTATAAAGTCATAATTCATATAGCAAAATGACCTCATACAAACCAACTTTCAAGAAACACAGACTGGTACTGCACCAACACAAGCAACAACACTATCAAAGCCGCCACCCCCCATGGCGAGCCACCTTCCTCCGACGACCGGAAGTAGTTCCTCCGGCGACTGTCCCACGGCGGAGAAGTGCCGGGGAACCACCACTCCGGCCGGTTCTCAAGAGTCGACAGCCACCTAACGGCAAACAACAAGACAAGTGGGGCAGCCATTAACAGCCACCCCATACTCTCCTCAGCAGCTTCGACTACTGATTCGTACGAAACGTACCATTGAAGGCCGAGGAAGAGGAAGATCAGACAAGAGAATAGCAGAACTGGATATGGCATAGGGTTTAATGAGAAAGCCTCCATTATTGAGGAACTTGTGCTTCTTCTGTATGCCATATTTTTACTCAACGAGTGTGTGTGTGTGTGTGTGATTATGATCTCTCTCTCTCTCTCTCTCTCTCTCTCTCTCTCTCTCTCAATTTCTAATTTTGCTTTTTGGATTTATATTCTTTTGTGGACTGATTCAAGTGACAGTTGAGAAGGATGGCCTGACTAATATATAGCAGAGATGACATAATCTGATTAGATCAGGTGTGCTGCTGTCTACTGGCTTAAGTTGCACCAGCTGTTTGTAGCCGTTGATTTCATTACAGAAAATTAAAAATATAATTTTTTAGACATTCTTCGAGGCTTTTTATAACAGCTCTCTGCGGTCAAGATCAGTCATGATTTTATTGAGATTAATTATTAATTATATCCCTATGTAATTCCACTTACAAGGTGATGATGAATGCCATTTGTTAAGCAACATTTTGATTAGATTTAAAGGGCCCCACACACTATTGCCCTTTATATTGAATTTACACTACCCTACTTTGGTTGCTATAAAAAAATAATAAAACAAAAATTAAAATTAAAATACTTGATCAAGATAGGGCTAAAAAATTAAAAAGTGGAAGAATTGAAAAAAGTGTGCAGTTTTTTGGCACAATTTTTATCACACATTCATTTAGTGTAACCAATCAACATATCACCCAGAGCAGTTTTCTACCTTGAGAGATTTCGCATCTCAATTTGGCATCTAATAACTAACTACAGTTATAAATAGTAATGAAAACCACAAAATCATCTGAAAAAATAAGGCCAAAAAATTATATTAAATTAAAAGATAACTGAAACAAAATTTTCAAAAATTAGACCTCAAACCCATTCATGGGACTTCCGTATTGCCGCTTTTATCACAACATATATATTACCTTATAATAAATTGTCGACTTGTTACACGTTGGAAGAACAAAACTTGGCACAGGTACCAAAGAGAGTGAAATCAGACTTTCCCGGTATATTGGAAATTATTCTCGTAATCATTCCGCAGAGCTGCCAGAGTACTTCTGCACGGACCCTCTACAGAAAACCAAAAAGCAGCAGGAAAAGAAAAATAAATAAATCAGCCACGCATTATAAACTTCGATAGATATATATATATATATATATATATATATATATATATATATATATTAAATCGAACTGAGATGGCTCACCTCCGAATACAGTATGCAGATTTTGAAGCTCATTATCAGCTGAGCACATGTCCAACAGAGCGTACACACCAGGCTTCAAAGCTTCATCTACTTCCCTAGAAAATAGGAAAATCGTCTTATGTGGATGAGAAAGAAAAGAAGAAATAATCTCATTTTCTATAGATCAAGTGAAGATACGAGAGGCGAAAAAAAAAAAACCTTATAAGGCCATTTCCAGCTGGACCAAATCCACAGTAAACCCATATGTAGCGAGACAAGAACTTGAAAGAATGTTCCTTAAATAAATCTTTCTGCTGCCGTACCTGGAGAATTGGTTATTTATTATTAATAGAACATCACGGGAGGGAAAGTCTAACTTAACGAACTGCGTTAACAGAAACTAGAGAGAAATGTGGGGCAGACAAAAGCTGATGCCGCTAACTAGCAAAGTAAACTGCGATAAAAGTTAATGGTATGTAAGCTTATAAGACCAAGACTTGCAAAATAGCTATTAAAGTGAAAGGACTTGGATACAAATCCTCGATTTGATAGACCAACACTACGCCACAAAATTTGACAAAGAATTTAAAAATGATGGTACGCAAAGAAAGAGCAAGATTAGTTCTTTAGAAAGACGTACACGATTTCATGCAGTATACGTATTTTTAGCAATTAAGATAAGAAAAGAAAACACACCTCTTCATACACTCTTCGTAGACAACTGGCACATTTTACTGCCTCTTGTACTTCCCATGAAAAAGACTCTCTTCCATCAACGTGGTGGACATTTACAGTCTCTAAGCAATGAAGAAGAACACTCACTGAATCTTCTAGAAGAGCTATGCAATCGCGAGTCTCACTAAAAGAAACGGAGAGAGAAAAAATATTACAAAAATTCACTCGATAAAAGTGATGATGAACCCACCAAAAAAAAAATAGCATACCTTCCGTGATTTTTAATAGCAGTACATAACATACGGCAAGATATAGCATATAGCTCTACTGAAAACTTTCGATCAAAGGCACATTTGCTTGTTCCGATATCAGATGAAATGTTAACTATTTGTAGCTGGAGTAAGTACTGAAAGAGTGCACCAGGTACACGTAGGCACTGCATCATGTGGCAAGCACCTTTCTTGAAGAAAAAGGGGTTCCGAGAAATTTTTGTAAGAATTTCAACACACATGAGAACAACTGAACCAGAATTAGGTCTCTCGTAAGCCTTGATTGATTCAACGTAATCGTAGAAGATAGTGGGACCCTGCAAATGCAGGATGACATTGAAGAGACAAGCGACTAGGCTCTGTATGTGTTCTTTGATTGTACCTTCTAAATGTTTAGACCCTGCAAAACACAAAAGAAACTGAGAATACTAAAATCCATATTAAATTTTATTACAGCTATTCCCAAAACAACATTATGACTAGTTGCAAAAATTGATGCAGTATGCCTTAGTAATCACAGAAAACTCAGCATTATTTGACGTTCATGAGTATTAGTAATCGAGAATCTTACACCTGAAACTTTTGAACCCACCAATTTCTAGCTAAACTAATATCTAAATAGCAGTATTAGTTTCAAAATACCAGCCAACCCCTATTGCATCTCTAGGAAGTTTTCGTTTTCTGTCTTTGCGATTTTCAAAAAAAACAACAAGAAATGCAAACAATTTATGGCTGCAAGATTAAGTAAATACGATGAGGATGAATTACCGGTTAATAAAAGTTCAAGAATTGAGTCCAAGCAATCAATACCACCAGCAACAAAAGAGGAGACCTCTCCTCCATTTGAACTTCCACAAACTATTTCGTAATTTGCCATCACGCCTTTCTGTTCACCAACTAAAGCTCTCTCAACAGCCACAATAACAGATAGTAAGTGCAACTCAGATGACTTCTTCTCCATGTACTTTCTAAACGAAATCCTCAATCTTTCCTTGAACTCGTCTAATCGATTTGTTTCCAAAGAAATACAAGACTTTCCCTGATTATCTAACTTTGCTTCCTTTTTTTGCAAAGAGATGCATTTTCCGATGACCTTCAAGTGTAAGCCAGTCATCTTGGAATAAAAGTCTCGGGACAATGAAGGATCAAAACGTGGAAAGTAACTACCTAGCTCTTCCAGAAATTTTACAGCACCATCTAACCAAAAGAAAGCAAATTGATGCGGCATTTCCTCACTTCTTGAAAATTCCAAAAGCAGAAATTGAGCAATATCTACCACGATTGCAAATAAGCTCCACGGTATAGAAGTCAGGTCAATCTGCATGTTCAACCTGACAACAACTGAACAAGCCATAAACAGCTGACCGAGAAAGAAACTTGCCTCGGCATTCTCGCCTCTGAAAATTTGCATTAACAGGGATTTTTTCAAACAAAGTTTCTGATGTTGAACCTGAGATAGGAAAGCTTCAAGGTCTGAAATTGCAGGGCAGGATTGCTCCTCAAGATTGCGTTTCATAAGAACATCCTTCGTACCAGACGATACCATTTTCCCTGACGGCTGATCCTCAAGAAACGATGCTTTTATAAGAAAACTTATAAAATTCATGCATGAATGTACAGAGGAATTAATTCTGGTCATCATTTTGGTATTGTTGCTCAACTTCATTCTGAAACTCTTATTGTCCAATGTAGAGGCCAGGCCCCACAATAGTCCCTGGAAACAAGCAATTGTGGACGATAATTTATTCAAATCTTGACATCCCTTGTGAAGAAACTCGTCCTTGAAAGTGGTGAGAGACTTGTGCATGTTTTCGTCTAATGTGTCAGTTAATTGTAAGACACTTTGAAGATTGCATTCGGATATGTCAGGCTCTACGGTTCCAGGTTTTAGGTTTTTTCTTTTTCGACGAAGCTTCCTATCAGAGAGAATAGAGCCAATTTCATGATGAAATTGATCTTTACTTGCTAACAGCCACGCGTAAGATGTGTAATGCAACATTGAAAATATAGCAACTTTAGCTTCAAAAGCATTATCTTCTGGAAATGTATTTTGAACTCCGATTACAGCTGACAGTGATTTTAGAAGCCATGGCAGAGGCAGTGAGCATTTTAAACTCCCACTCACATTTACTTTTCCAGACGCTAAAGCTAAAGTAGGAAGAACCTTCCGACAGGTCACCAATAATCGAAAGATCTGATACGGATTGTGAGAGCATGATTCACGGCGCCATTCTAATAAGCTGCTAACTAAAAGCCTGAAATGCACAGATATATTTAGTCCACTGCACAGTTATATTCGAAGATTACTACAAAGTAGTATAAAGTGATAAATGCAAACACAAGTCAACTATACATACCTTTCAAGGTTGAGAATATAGGTGATATACAGTGATGATGATTCCAAACTCAAATATTCTTCTGGCATTTGCACTAGAAGAGTGAGCAAACGTTGACATTTTGCAAACTCGACATTAATTTGCTCGTTGCCATTCTCAGCAGGCACCATATCTGGTTTCCTCCACGGAAAACCACCAATTTGCACATCAGATGGTTTTTCAACTTCAGATAAAACCTTGATCCAATCAGGCGACTCACTCAAATCAACTCCAGAAGTAGCAAATATAGATGACACTGACATCTGCAAAATCTTGCAGAAGCTTGATGCCATATATCTGCAAACAAACTGAGATAGAAGGTCACTGACAACATGAAAGTACAGGAAGTAGAAAGCAGAAAGAAAAGAAAAGAAAAAAGATTGCAGACTATTAACAGAGATTCTTGGCCTAACGCAAATTAATTAGTGTGAGAACTTCTCCAAATTGAAATAACCAACAAATTTGAAATTCGATATATTGATTATTAAAATGAGAAAATGTGATTGGGAAGGAAAGAAATCAGATGGAGGAGAATAAAAATATTGTTATCTTACTCTTTGTTCATATGATATGGTGTTGCTCAAAAACTCCAACGCAATCTGATAGGCAGTTACTTTCTCCAGATAAATGGGCTTGTTCGTTGTAGAGTGGCAATTATCCTCATTTATATACGAAATGGAAGCCTGAATAACAAGAGTCAAAAATTTCTTCAAGTCCTTTTTGGCAGCATGTGAGCACCAAATATCAACATGTTGGCAATTGGTCCACCATAATGCATATGCCAACGACTTCTCCTCCAAGGACCCTACAGAAAAACTCTTGTCTATTCCACCACCAAATGACGGAGCAAATATCTGGTCCTTGTAAATTGACGAAAGGGACTCCATCATGAATTTTGTAAGACCAACAGCTTCGTTTCTCATTCTCGTAACACGCTTTTCCCATTTTCTACATGAAGAATCATCAGCATCTTTCCACTGAAGCTTGTACTCAGAAGACCGTATCAATAAGTTTAACTCAACAAGTCTCTGAAGAGCCACAGCATTTAATACCCACACCAATGGTGGGCAAAGTACAACAGAATCTTGAGTACAAATATCTAAAACAGAATGTATAACATCAAGAACAGTTGCCGGAGGTTGAATAATCGAGGACAAGAGGTCTTTTCCAAAAGAACCAGCCATCTCCAACCAATCACTTGCAGGACGAATGGTTAATGAATCACTCATTACTAGAGACATCTTTTCTGATTCACGAGGAGCCACAAGTCTGATTGTTTGCCTAAATAAGCTCCTGTAGGACAATATTAAACGAAAAAAGACCACCAAGATCCAGCATATAGACACATTGTCACATCCAGTACTCTTACTCAAACTTACTCCATCAACCAAAACACAGATTTCTTGTGATGAAACCAGGTTACTTAAACCAGGGCGTATAATTTCTAGCAAATTCGTCAAGGAAACACCAAGAAGATAACTATTACCAGAAGTGACTGTTATTGAATCCAGAATGATAATATATACTTCAGACAACACCTTCCCCAAGAGTTCTGCTCGCAAACGAAACTGCAGTGAGTCGCATTTATTTGATTTTTCAGTTTTCAGCTGATGCCCACATTTTATCCAGTCTAGAGATTCCATAATATCTGAACTTAATTGCTTAATGCATCCAGATGCTTGCCCTTCTGGTATTGCCTTAATAGCATTGCCGAGAGAGAGCCTAAATTTTGAAGAGCATAATAACATGCTCAATGCATTTGAATAGGAGGCAAATTGAGTATATGCTTCACTGTCTCCGACGAGTGACGACGAATGCCTCAGTGCTCTACAAAGTGAAGATATAGAAGAATCCACCTACAATAGTTCAATTCATAAATTCAGAAAACTGCAATCTTCGGTCAGACGGGATACCATAAAAAGAAAGCGGAAAGAATGTAATGCGTAAAGTTGAAAAAAGAATAATCCAGTTCCATACTTCTGCTATTACGTCTGTTCAGGCAAATCAAATACTTCATGACAGATTCACTATCCATGGCAAAGGGAAATATGGTTGAATGCATAACTTTCAAATACTAAATGGCAAGATGTTGATTGTTCTACAGATGTAGAAGAGAACAGCTTATATTACTCTTTCATGCAATAAACAATCGTGTACATATGCAGTAACATAATTTATAAATGTAAGCTTCAATCTTCAAAGAGATAAAATGAGAGAAAAAATTAAGATAAAGCTGCTTATTTCTCGTTCTCGAGGCCATATAATAAATTACACTGAACTTTTGGTTCATGCAAATGACAAAGCAAACAAAGTTACACACACACACACACACACACACACACACACACACACACACACACACACACACACATATATATATATAAATATGTACATATATGCATCTCTCTGACCTGCCGAAGTTCACTATAAAGATCAATCAGCTTGCACCCTAGGCGAAGTATCTCTGAGAACAGTAATGGTTGACCCTCCACATCCATTGAGCTATAGCAGCATGCCGTAGAGGAGAAAACCATGGCCCATAAGCTCTCTAAATCATCCCCCACAACCTCATACTCAATGTCCAACAAGTGATGTACTGTAACAATAAGATCCTTTCTAACTGAAATATAGAGTGAGTTCTGTGATTTTTCATCTGATCCACAAGAAGATGCTTTTTTATGGGAAATTTTAGAAGAGATTGACATGAGCGTGTCATAGATTAACTTCAGAAAATTCATGGCAGCCCCTTCAGACGTATCCTCTGTTCTTAGATATAGCTTATCGTTAATGAAGCTGGCGAGTAAGTTATTAATGGATCTTATTGTGCTGGAAACATTAAACAACGACACTGCTTCACCATCTGATTGAAGATATTTATTGAGATATTCTAATAGATATTCTAGAATCTGTACAAAATAATCAAGGATAGATTTCCGCAGTTCTGCTTCCATGCTATGACTTACAGAAATCTTTTTTGACGACACTTCTGATTGCTTAGAATCTCCTCCGTCGACTAAAACTCCCTTGTGCTTCGTAACGGAACTAACAAACAAGTGAAGCAGCTCCGCTAGACCAATTAATGGCGATCCATTCTTCTCAGCTATCATCTTCTCCACCTTATCGAATAGGTGTCTATGATAACTTTTAATCGCAATTTTTTCCTCCTTCACTGTTGCTGTCACTTCAGAAGAATTTCTATATCTATTACTACTCTGTAGGTTGAGAAATCCGTCAATGTGAGTTGGGTGGAACAGCCCCTGAGCTAAAACTTCTTCAATCAGTTTAGGTAAATTCGTCCATTCGATGCTACTGCCCCAAGAACTAGAATGTAGCACATGTGACGAGTGCAGAAGTGGCACAAGAAGCTTATCAATGAAATTATGGAAATTGTTTTTACGTGTTGGATGAAGCCTCAAAAACTTGGCAAATGGCTCAAACAAACAGCACGATAACTGCAAGACGAAATAGCCTAGCTTGCTGCTCTCGAGCTGCATTTTAACAACTTCCAATACGAGTTCAAGCACTTTATCCATGAGCAAAATCCACAAGTCCATATTCTGATTTGCAACTCCACCATGGGATGAGAAGACCAATGAGATACAATCAAGGGCAACTTCATAAAGTTGCAGTCGCTCGACTGATGTTCCCTCACAACATAAGGACATGTTATTTAGATTAGATGATGCGTCCATTGTAATGGAATGAATCACCCGTAACAAGTCCTTATAACATATCAATTGAAGATGAAAGGTTTTCGACTTCTCCAAGCAGAAATGAAAAATCTTCCAGCACTTAAGATCCAAAACTGAACCAGAAGCTCCAAACTCAGGTTTCTTTTCTTCAAGTTTCGTCTTCTTTTCGGAAGATATGAGAACTGACTGAACCCAATCATTGAGGAAAACTATTGTCCTTGACGTACTTATTACCTGCAAGGTCTGACGAGTATCATCCATCTCCTCAATACTGTTTGATTTCACATAATCAAACGCCACATCGACCTTCCTGCATTTAACATATCCAATATTAGGTTTGCAAACACGATTTTAAGTTGTAAACACAAACATAACCATGCATTCATCCAAGTTAGATGAACCAATTTTCACAAAATTTCAGCAGCATATTCACACTTCTATGAGCAAAATATCAAATATTGGAGGATGGCAACAGTGTGTTCTTATTAGTGTTTCAAAGCCGGATATTGATGCACGGTATAAAGAACAATTAACTCGCAGCGACTTCGTTGCTCAGACTTTCTTGCTCAAATAGAAAGGTTTCACTTCTTAACTAACTTAATTAAGTTGACACCACTAAAACTCAAGTTTTACTTTAACTTAATTTTCCTTTCATAAACGCAAGCTGGTAATTTTTCCCTGTTTCTATGCTAACACAAAACCAATTCAACAGATAAACACGAATGAGTGAATTAACCGAACCTACAAACTCAATTTACACACCCAAAATAAATTATTGATAAACTAAACGTACTTTATAAGGTCGATGTTTTTATCTTGTAGCGACAAAATCAACTGCAAACTATTCCACGACGAACTCTCTTTGATTTCGCTCTCTCTATCCGATTGGTGTACACGAGTAACCTTTTTGTCTTTCCGCACTTGTTCAACACTATCGGTGCTTCTCTCCTTCCTTTTCTTCTTAATTGGCACTGGTTCGGAGCATGGTTCGGCATAACCGACCTTTCGCCGCCGCTTCGGTGGAATACTAGCCTCCATAACAACGTTCCAAGTTCTAATCTTAGTACCGGTGAAATTGATTGTTATTGCCGGACGGAGCTTGTATTTCGCCGGAAAATTGGTGCAGGACTAACCTCGTACTATTGCTACTTGTATTTAACCGCTATTATTGTGCGCGTCGGCGGCGGCGTAACGGTGAAGATGGCGGCCGAGCAAGTAAACCCACAAAACGGTGAGCAGAAAAAGAGCTGCCTTTAAAAGCTG
>NW_012193171.1:1649155-1702994 GCF_000504015.1 Erythranthe guttata
TTCTTTATTTTGGTCGGCCCGTAGGAATGCGACGCGTGTCCATTTTCACTCGATTGCGTAAGGCAGCGGCGATTGGGTTTTGACTGAAGATGTGAGGGCCCTTTTCATTTGATGGGCCTTTGCATATTCGTTTCACATTGATTTTACTTTGGCCCATCTTTTACTTTCATTTATGATTTTAATTGTAGATTTCAATTACCCCATGACTATAATTTTTTTTAAATATTTATTTTTCTAGTGTCAAATTTAGAGAAATATTTTAGATTATGTGAAATATTTTCTAGTATGTACACGTTTTATCCCATTCGAGATCTATATTTTGAAACAAGCTGATCATAAAATGTGTCTCGTAGCTTGTAATCAGATTGTGGTGCATCAGAAACTGATTTTTTGCATAAAACGAGTACCGATTAGTGAACATTCCATGAAAACCCAAAAGATTCTTTTGAATTTAAGAACATTTCATGAAATTCAGAAGATTTTTAGTTAATGGGTGATTATAATTATCAAAATATGATTTTTTTTTTTCGTAATTTGACATTACATCAGGGTGACAGTAAGACCCGTGACTTAACTAAATAATAATTAATTGGTCAATATTAATTGGGCTTCAATCTAGATATTGCAGGGTCATACGGAAATCTAGTCAATTCACTAGGCCCAATTCACATGAAATTTATTGCAGGGTCAATTTTTATTGGGCTTCAATTCTTTGTTACATGAAGTTTTTAAAATGGTTCAATTTATAAGTTTTGATTTTTTGTGAAATCAATATTCTTATTTAGATAAAATTTCGGTTTAGTATTGTATAGTTATTTAAGTTTCATTTTTTTTATAATCTTTTCGTTTTAATAAATAATAAAATAGCCGTACTTTGGACTTTCAAAATTTAGGCATTTAAATGTTAAAGTAGGTTCCAATTAGGAAATAAAAAGGAATTAAGAAGGAAATAATTATATGAAGATTCTCTCTCGTTAGTTGTTTCCTATTCTGTATTTTTTTCCCTAAAATCGTGTTTACAGCAATTAACAACTTCTTCTATTTATTCCGAACCATGCAAACTTCAACTTCATAATTACTCCGCGAGTTTATAAACGCTTTCTCCTCCACTTCCACTCTATCCTCAACACACACCAGACACACACACACGGGGGAATCAATGGAGTGTAGAGTGAAACCCCAGACCCTTTCGCTACTAACACGAACTCCGATTTTCCCTCTCTCTCCGTGCGCCGTCGGAATCCTCCGCAGTGAATTCCTCGGCAGCGGCCACAATCTCAGGCTGCAGCGGCGGAGATGCAAAAAATCGCGGCATAAACACCAGTCTGATAATTGCAAGTTTCTCTTCAAAGCCTCGCTCGAATCGCAGCCGATTTTTGTAATCGCCGCCGCAGTTGCCACCGTTTCTGCCATGACTGTCGTTTATTTTTCTTATTCGAGAAAACTATTTAATATCGCACAGGTAATCACTATCCTGCTACTCCTGTCAATTTTTTTTTTGGGTAGAATTCACAGTGAAATTACGTTTTAGAGATGGTATAGAAACTATTGAGGTACATTTGTGTGTTTGATTATTTTTGGGAAAGAAGTCCTCGTTTCCAATCATCGAAGAAATTCAGTGACTAATTATGTTTATATTGTGAAATATTGACATTGTTACATGATTGTATTGATCTATTGATATAACACATGAAAATATATGTAGTTTATTGTATCTGCTATTGCATGTATGTAGTCTCAGTAAATATTGTTTATTCTCAAATTTTAGATGTCAGGAGAGCTAACTCTTGCATTATCCGAACAAATAAGAAGTATGACGAGCTGGATTCTAACATCACATATTGTTGATAAGAAAAAATCTACTGACGGGAGCAAAAATTTAACGACAGAAACTAGAGAAAATATTCAAGCAGATAAAAATTCAAGTGCTGAGATCAAGATTGGGGAAACTGCTGTGACTCCTGGAGGAGCACTCATCGTAGAGGCAACTCGATTTCAGTCTAATAACGTTGCTTCAAGTGGTCATGACAGTCTAACCTTCCAGACATCTGAAACTTTGGAGATATCATCTGCGCCTTCTTTGTTCTCCAACATCGGTGCCCAACCATTTTCCAGGGAAGCTTGTGAAGTGCACCGAAACGCACATGTACACACCAATTCAGTTGATTCTGAGTTGTCCACTTCAGTAATGCAAGTAAATTTAGGTGCTGCACTTTCTTCAGCAAATCACGTACAGGAAGAATCAGATAAACTTAGTAGACTAAAGTTTGAATATCTCGAAGAGGATGTTATAAACAACTTGGACCTCATTTTCCGAGACTCTGTTCGTAGAGAGCTGTACACAATTAACGAGGCATCTTTGGAAAAGTTGGATAACGTGGAACCATTGTCATCTTGTGCTACCCTTTCGAAGAAAATCAACCATATATCCCACTTGAACAAGTCTTTGGCAAAAGGATCAAATCTTACTGCACGCAATGTGATATTACCTACGGACACAGGTTATGATATAGACATATCATTATTTTTTTTTGGGTAATTGCAGGATATCTGATATGTTCTATTTATGCTTATATCTGATACCCTTTTTCTCCTCCAATTTTTACAGAGAAGTTTGAAGATGAAAAACTTCTTGGATATCGCAGTGGAGTCTTTCTTTCCCAGCAGCAGGACTCAAGAAATAGGAAAGACTCGAGAAATAGGAAAGAGTTAAAAAAGAAGGACACAAACATTTCTCATCAAAATGAATCGAAAAACTTATCCCCATCTTCTGATCCCGAGGACAAGCATAACAATAACAAGCAAAATCGTTCATGGCAATTACGTGTATATGACCAACTTTTGCGGGAAGGCAGGTAGGTCTTCCAATGTACAAATGTTCGGTTTCAAATTATTGTCTTCATATGTTCAATTTATCGGTTTCAAATTTTGTTCTTACCTGACATAAGTATCTATATAAGACAAAACTGTTTGTTATATGCCTCAAAACTGTACATGACATTGTTAATTAAGGCATCCTGTGACTATGGTAAATAGAACTATTATGAGATATCTCTAGCTGAGACCTGTGACTACTGTTATAATGCATGTCTGTGAAAAATATTTTCATACTTTGGTATCAAAATTCTCTATTGTTATAATTGATTATAGGCTAAACGACTGCATAGAATTGCTTGAAGATTTGGAACAGAACAGTTTGTTGGATATGGATAAGGTGAGTTTGCAGTTTGTTAAGTTTCTACAATTATGATGCTCATGAAACGTGTTATTCATTTGTTGAATGTCATGGCTTCAGGTTTATCATGCCAGGTTTTTTGATGTATGCAAGTCTCAGAAAGCTGTTAAGGAGGCATCCCGCTTCATTAGACTTATCTCAAATCCGACCCTGAGTACATTTAATATGTTTATGTCTGTTTGCGCTAGCTCCCAAGATTCAGAAGGTGCCCCCCCCCCCTCTCTCTCTCTCTCAAACTGAAGGGTCCTATATATATACCTCAGTATATTATTGTAGTACTTGAGATACTTCCCCCTCTTGTCTTGGATGTAGGTGCATTTCAAGTTCTAAAACATGTTCAGGAGGTTGGACTGAAAGCCGACTGCAAACTTTACACTACATTGATTTCAACTTGTGCTAAAAGTGGTAAAGTGGATACGATGTTCAAGGTATGGAAATCCATTTTGAAAGGATATTCTATCCGGCTTTAGGTGCCCATTTTAATTGATTGATGAGGTCATGGCATGTGTATTCTCATTTTTTAAAGTAAAATGGTTTTTTATGTTGATAAAAATATTCCTAATATCTATGTGGAGTACACTTTTATGCCTGGTTGGGCTTTATCTAGTGTTGACTGAGATAATATTCCTTAGTAATATTTAAAGCAAAAGAAATGAACTGTGTAAAGCATTAACGTCTCTGATAATTCAGTATTGTGCACTTTGTACTATTGTCTCCAAATTCAGGTTCCTCATCCGATTTATAAAAATTTAGGTTTTCCATGAAATGGTAAATGCTGGAGTTGAACCAAATCTCCACACATATGGTGCACTCATTGATGGTTGTGCTAAAGCTGGTCAAGTTGCTAAGGCTTTTGGTGCCTATGGAATACTCAGATCAAAGGTTATTACACACTTTGGATTTGATCTTCTCTCTTCCATGTCATAATCTAGCAATCCACTTCTTTACTGTAATTCAAATATTATTGTGTCTAACCTGAAATTGCTTGTATATAGTAGAATGTGAAGCCAGACCGAGTAGTATTCAATGCACTTATCACTGCATGCGGTCAATCAGGTGCAGTGGATCGTGCATTTGATGTATTAGCTGAAATGAGGGCAGAGATACAACCCATAGAACCTGATCACATCACTATTGGTGCTCTGATGAAGGCTTGTGCTAGAGCTGATGAGGTCAGTTTTATCTAGGTCCTGCCTGAAACCATTTATCTACTTAATTATTTGATCCTCGTCTATCTGATTAGAATCCTATGTGGGATATTGAACTGTATTAGGTTGATCGGGCGAGAGAGGTCTACAATATGATTCATGAGTTTGGCATCCGCGGCACTGCGGAGCTTTACACTATTGCCGTGAACAGCTGTAGTCACCATGGGGATTGGGAGTTTGCTTGCAGTGTCTATGATGACATGATAAAAAAAGGTGTCGCTCCTGATGAGGTACCTCGGTCTGAATTCTATGTTAGTTTTTGCTTGTGAGAAGCTCCTTTTAACTAGTGATTATTGCATTTAGATCAATTGTTTCAGAATCATGCTAAAATATCTAGGTACCTCTCATAATTCTCTGCTTTCCCTTATACATTTTCTTCATATTGCATTATCAGCTCAACGTGGTAAGTTAATACAATGCTGCGTCTCACTTTTTTCATTTATACAGATGTTTATAAGCGCATTGATAGATGTCGCGGGGCATGCTGGAAAAGTGGATGCTGCATTTGAAATCCTACAAGAAGCTAGGGCTAAAGGAATGCGCATTGGAATCATATCGTACAGCTCCTTGATGGGAGCCTGTAGCAATGTAAGGGCAACTCATCGTGCCTAGAAATTCAGTTACAAAGTTCTTTTGGAATACTATTGTGTTTAATCAAATATTTTTACATAATCACCCATATATGATAAGTTGGACAAATTGGGTGGGTACAAACTTGAGGTTTCTAATGAATGTATTTCTGCACTTGGTCACAACAAATCAGTTCACAGTAGTTCTATTCTTGAAATACTCCTTAGTCTGGTCAGTAAATAAACATTGATTACTATATCTTATTGTTTTTCCCTATTTTCTCTGGAAAGGTGAACATCATTGTTTTAGTATAGACATTAGACAATAGCCAATACTAGCTAAATATCTTGGATTACAAGAGAATATGATTCAATGCATCGCCATGGCTTTTTTATATTAAAAAATGATAGTTAACCTATTGATATTTAAATCACTGCTTTACCTTGTTTTGACAAGTTAACACAAGTTCTCTGCTCCATTCTAGCAACTCCAACGTAGATGGTATATTGAGTTTCTCAGTGATGTAACTATCTGCCAAACATTTTCAGGCTAGCGATTGGAAGAAGGCACTGGAGCTGTATGAGGTCACTAAGAGAATGAAGCTGAAGCCGACAGTCTCAATGATGAATGCCTTGATAACTGCTTTGTGTAAGTTATTCAACACAACCCTTAACACATCACCCTCACGTGCAAAGCAAGTTCAGCTTCACTGAATTTTCTGAAGTTATACTGATAGTACTCAACGTTGTAATATCTAACACAATGTAATTTTTATTCGGGGTAAAAAGGTCATGAAGATAACATAGACTTCTCATGTGGTTCATAGATAAACTAGTTAGATAAAGATTAGTGTAGGAAGAGAATGACTGTGCCAAAAGTTTGATTTAGCGTTGCCCTGCAGGTGATGCGGATCAACTGCAAAAGGCCATGGAAAGTTTATCTGAAATGAAGAGCGTCGGTTTATGCCCAAATACCATAACTTACTCCATTCTTTTAGTGGCTTGTGAAAAGTATTTTACCTTTCTTTATACAATACTAGTATGATTTTTAACTTTGCTTTTCCACATAGAATGGTTGACATTCTATTAAAATACTTTTTTCATCTCTTACCAGAAAGGATGATCTAGAAGCTGGCCTCATGCTTATTTCTCAAGCAAAAAAGGACAAAGTCACTCCTAACCTTGTAATGTGCCGGTGCCTCATAGGTGAGATTTAGGTATTCCATTATCTTTATTTTCTGAGAATTTTATCATGCATAAGGAAATTGGATATGTTAGTCGTATGATTAGCACTGCTAGGCTATTGTGATGCATCTCTATTCTTTTTATGCTTAACGAACTCTTGAGAACATTAATGATAGTTGCCATGTTTCAGTTATAGTATCGAATTGTAGTTTTACATCTCCCTGAATGGTTGATTGTCTCAATTAACTTAATCATGGTGTTGTATTTTTGCTGTCATCTCTGATCTCCTGCTGCTGTTAGTCAAAAACAGATAAAGGGCAAAAGATTGTTTATGTTAGGTACAGTAACACAAATAGAATAATCTCTCTGTTACAGTGCTCATGCAAGATATTCTCATAATTGCATTATTTGGTTATTGAATCACTCTCTTAAGAGTCATGTCGTCTTTGTGTTGCATTACTGTGACGAATTACCATAACATATTGCTTTATTCTAGGTATAACCCGTGCCTATTAATAAGAATAAGTACGAAAAGTATTATGCGTGTAATGAATCTGGATTTCTGTTGGTATATTGTGTTAGTTTTTGTTTTTTTTGACTTCATCAAGTTACTTATCAAGTTTGTCAAATCAAGGTATGTGCTTACGGAGATTCCAAGCAGCTTGTACAGTGGGCGAGCCTGTACTATCTTTCAGCTCGGGTCAAGTTCAGCTTAACAGTAAATGGTACACATTCTTACCATTTTGTAATAATTCCTTTTGTTACTTATTATTTCTAGATGAAATACATCTATCTCTTAAGGTCATTATTCTCGTTCTTCTGTGTACAATAGTGCTCTTACTCTGAAGTGAAACCTTCAGCTGTTTGCATACATTTAAATGGTTGAAAAAACTGTGACATCTTAAAGATTCTGCAAAACCTATTTCTTCTATTTGAACGAGTTTTGTTTCTCTAAAAGTATTCATTTTCATGTGTGATGTTTGTTTTTCTCGTTGATTTTCTGTCTCTAGTATATGCTATTTCTCATTTTCTCTAAGGATAATTTGAAATAGAAAATTAACCTCATTCTCAAACTAATATTGATCAACCTTTTAAAGGAGAAAACTGTAAAAAAGGAATATATGGCTTATGAGATAGCTATATCTCCACAGGACATCCTTGGCGTTGATGGTTTACAGGGAAACAATCATGGCCGGTGTGACACCTACTATGGATGAACTTTCGCAAGTTCTGGGATGCCTAAAGCTCCCTCATGACGCATCTATAAAAAATAGGCTCATTGAGAATCTTGGAGTGAACACTATTGCATCAAAAGGTGCAAGCCTTTATTCCTTGATTGATGGATTTGGGGAATATGATCCCCGCGCTTTTTCTTTAGTTGAGGTCCGTAAACAAATTCCACAAATTCTTTTATCCTATTTAACTTTTTATTGTTTATAACTTGCATCTCATGAAAATTATATGAGGAAGCTTAAAAATATTCTTTGTATCTTTAGGAGGCTGCTTCTCTTGGAACTATACCAGTTGTTTCTTTGAAAGAAAGCCCGATTGTTGTTGATGTGAGAGATTTTCAATTCCATACAGCTGAGGTGAGATCATTTTAAATAACAAGCATGTTTTGTTTCAACTATCGTAGAGGCATTATTCTTTACTTGTCTACTTTAAATTCCACCCTTTCTTAATTGACGCGCTATCATTTTATTACATACTGGTAAATGTAAATCCTTTCTGATGGCTTCATTCCAAGTGAATCTTGGTCACCTCTTCCTTTATGGTTCACATTAACAAACAAATTATTAGTTGTATATGGAGCGGAATGAGAATTTTTTCATTTTTGTTATAAGAGAATTGCGTCGTATATACGCATCATCGTCTGTTATAGGTATTTGTGACTCAGCCAGGTTGTTGGTTGAAACTTGTAAATATACCACACAGTATTACTTCCTCCGTATTTCGGCCCTCACCCATACCTGCATACACACTTTAAGCTAGTATTAACCGAGTGCCATTTTATGCTGTCATTTATACGTGTAACTAAATTGAGCTGCAAATATTGGTCAGGTGTACCTATTGACGGTTCTGAAAGGTCTCAAGCATCGCTTGGCTGCTGGTACAAGCTTAAACTTCTTTTGATTACTTAGTGTCTCTGAATGAACTTTTCGTTTTTAGTGGCTGCTAGTAATAGCTCGTAAAAATATTGGGCATGCACTGCAAATGGTTATCAAATCGGCAAAACTTGAACTATATGAAAACCAAGATGACATTCTGGAAGACTAGAGAAACTGTTTGAAAATGGGACTAGAATTATCTGATTGCAGTGTTTTGGTTCAAAATGGGTAAAAACAAGAAAATTTGTTCTTAGGCACATATGGATGTATAGTATGAATTCATTAGGTGCATATATTGAATTTTCTTGTTGCTCTCTCTATCCCTCTATTTAACATATTCTTACTGAACTTGGACAGGTGTAAAGTTGCCTAATGTACTTGTTCTGCTGCCCGTCGAACCGACACAGATTCAGACTTCTGCAGGGGAGAAAATGATTAATTTTGCGGACAGGTGAGAGCATCTTCTTTTATCTGATTGGGCCAATTATACGAGATTGTACAGTTTTACTTAAATTGGGGAGGGATGTGTAGTGGTTCTGGCAGCGAATGACACTTGAACCCTTGGTTTCTATGTGCGGATTCACAGAGCCTTCATGAGTGGATTTTCTGAATATGAACTTTGTGTTGAACCAAGGAAATCTTTACGTGGCATCTTAGATAGGCTACAAACGTGACAATTTATGCAAATTTACTCTATTCAAGAACATAAGCAATTGGAGTGAATTGTAGTTCCAGAAAGCAACGGAATATATGGTGAACAAGGTTGAACTATTTCAAGGTCGTAAAATAATATAGATTCAAAATGAGTATTGAACTTCTAGTAAGAATTTGAGGTTACTGACATGTAAATCCATTCATGGTACTAATTTGCGGGTGACATACTCATTTTAGCAACGGATAAATTGTTATGCATTAGTTTAGAATTTAATGTCAAAAAAGAATTATCCTCGGAAGTTTTTTGTTGCACTTGGAAAGATGTTATACATATTTTCATTTGACTTTTAGCACTTCAATTGTTGATTATTCAATACGAGTGACTTGTTTTCTCTATCTTTAATAAGGTTGAAAAGAAAAGCTGAAAATATTCGTATTTGCTCAACAGGAGAAGCCAAGCATTGGCAGCTCTACTGAGGAGACTCGGACTATCTTATCAAGGAAATGAATCATTCGGAAAGATGAAACTAAATGGTCTTACCATAAGAATGTGGTTACAGCCGGAGCTTGGTACTCCTTTCGGTGGAAAGAAAATAGATCGGGGCCCACCCCTTAGACGTCTAGGCTCAGACCTAAGCCGTCAACGGCAAAAAATCAGAACTGGCCATTTGTCGTTTTAATGAGGTTGAGATATATTGGTGTATTGCAAGGAATACATTTACTTAATAATTTATAATTTACAATAACTTTGTATGCCTAACACTACATGATCCTGCCATAAGTTGATATTAACGGCTTATTGTCTTCTATGCAGAAATATGGCGAAATTTTCTTTAGTATTTTCAAGGAAGAAGCGCGGAAATATGTTGCGGGGAGTATTTTGTACATGAGCTGGAAACCCTTGAGAGGGTTTGAGCTATTCAGAGTTGAAGCACACAGTTCTTAAGGATTTTTATTTATTTTTAATTTTATTTTTTTGGAGTTCTATGAGTTCAAATTGGAAGGGTATATATTGTCAGTGAAAATAAGGATGGCATCTCTGCGAGTACGGTTGGTCGTGTTGTAATGTATGCAGTATTGAACAAATACAGTGCCATTTTGACTGTGCGATTCTTTTCTATAATGAATGTGGCAGTCAATAATTATGGGAACTCTCCAGAAGACTTGCTGGTTTCTGGATAGTTGTATCCATTTTTGTATATTGACCAGCATCTGGTGTAGGTTTTTGAATTTTGAGAGTTGATATAAGGGATTTGGTATCGAACTTTGTATAACTAGCAAAATAATCTAGTTTATATATTTATCTAATTTTACATACTTTTTTGCATGGGTCTACACCTCAGAAAACTAATAATCAAAACTGTTGGAGTGCTGATTAATTTTCTTGGATCATGACAGCTGCATTCTTGAAGTGAGTTCGAGAAAGGTATTTTCACTGCACGGAATTGTTAGACCTCCCATTGGATGACTGAAGCCAAATTCTTCCTCTGCTCGTCTCAACAAATCTTGAAACGAAGGGTGATTCAGGTACGATAAGGGAACCACATACCTTTTCCTCTGAACTCTCTCTCCTACGTAAACTGCCAGGTGGCCCTTAGGCACATCTGATTGATTTTTGTTGAGAAAGGATTGTAGCTTGTAGAATTGCTTGGCATTCGAAATCAACGATGGTAAGCGAATAATAGCCATATCTTGTTTTGAGGGTTTGATTTGTTTACTCTGGATTTAGCTCTAGTTGTTGTTGCACTGTGAATTCTTGAAGATTGAGGATGCCTATTTATATACAAATATTTACTTATTAATTTATGCATAATATTTATATATATTATAATTGCTAGAGCTGGAATTTGGGGGCTCTGATACTTTTTAAGAGGGGGTCTACATTACCAAGGAGGTGCACATGGCTTCTGTCACGAAATTCCCAAAAAAAGAAAAAAGAAAAAAATAAAGTTTCTTATCCATAGATCATCTTCACATGGTTTAGGAATCCCACTTGCACCTTTCAAGTTTATATCATGAATCTAAATATGCTTTTATTACAGGTTCCGGATAAAAAGGGGCAACATATAACCCGGAGTTGCTTAACCGTTTACATGGTATGTTCTAAATATTTGTGTAATGATTTGAATTTAATTATATAAATCTTTTTGATGGGTCCAAGTATTTTTAATCCACCTACCAGCATAATATGCCCCCACCTTTTGTTGCAACTGTTATAGAGGATAGATTTCCTTCATTTTGAAAAGCAGTTATATGACTCATTGGCCTTGCCCACCGTATTTCATTTCTGGTATGTCTTATTCTTAATAAAATATTTTAATCGTAAGTTTTGATAATAAATTGATTTACTATCTATTATTTGTGGACAATTTAGGGTCCATATAGTAATTGTAGGGCCGGAGTTGGCTCTTACCCTCCTTACAAGAATGGTACATCTGCATGCATTATTCAGGTCAGGGTTCGTTTAACTTAATATTACTATCCCGAACTTGTGAGGATTTAATTTCGTTTTAGTGCGTCACCATTGCCCATGGTTTTAATTTGTCTTGATCATGTCACGACTTGATTATATATAAAAAAATCAGTAAATTAACAGACGGGCTTTTAACATGATATAATCGTAAGTTTAAGCTAGCAATGACAGAATTTTAGTTTCATTTTTAAGAAGTGGTGGATTATATGAATCTGTGAGCTGACAAGTTGGATGAAAATATAATTCTTTTCGTAATATCTACATACCGCATGTGGCATATTTATTAGCTAATGTATATATGGATATAACAATTGGTTTAAGACTTGAGAGCGGAGTCGTATATTTATCGTAAACATACGCGATTTGTATGGGCTGTTCTCATAATAGAAAACTAAATAAATATTAGTATAATGTGGATGGATGGGTTTGGTTTAAATTTAAGAAGATGAGGCAGCTGCACGATATGATATCACCCTTGTCTCTTAATCCTCCTTTTTTTTTTGTTTATTTAAAGTGAGTTTTTGGTGTCGATCACGCATAATATGTATATATAATATATATCTTTCTGGCAACTGCATTTCGATTTTAATATCACTAACTTTGCAGCTAGAAAAAATAAGTCAGAAATAAACACGGTCGTAATAAAATTTGAAGTTTAAAAATAGCCTTGAAGTTATTCTATGAATTAACTACCTATTTCACTAGAAGTGTGTGTTTGATCCTCTTCCCTTTTTTTTTCTTTTTTTTTTCTTTTTTTTTTTTTGGGTAAATTACAATCACCCCCATATATGGTCAAATTACGAAAACCCCCCTCCCGTTTTGGTAATTACAACCACCCCTCAACTATAAATCTTTTTACACGTCCACCCTTGCGATTTCAATTTAGTGGAATCTTCTAGATTATACAGAATACTCTCAATTTTGGACCCGTTTTATCCCATTCGAGCTCCACATTTTGAAGCTAGATGATCATAAGGACGTGTTTTTTGGCCTGTTGTATATCAGATTCTGGTGCATCAGAAACTGTATTTTTGCACAAAACGAGTACAAACTAGAGAACGTTCCACGGAATCTAGATGATTATGTTGAATTTGACACTTAAGAATGGAGATGTCAGAAGTTTATAGTTGATGGGTATAAGTAATTTTTCAAATATTGAAGGGTTTTTTCATAATTCGACCATACCTCAGGGGTGGTTGTAATTTACCCTTTTTTTCGTTTTTTTACCTTTTGTGCTTCAAGCATATTCTTTGATCCTTGCGTTATTGTGTTCTTGAGTTCTTGAGTTGAGGCAATCATCTTCCCCAATTGTCAATCAAAAAAATCAAATAAACGCCCACTGTTTTCCTCATCTGTCATACACAAATTGATGATATAATAAAAAAATAAATGAAAAAAATCTGTTATACATATATATATATATATATATATATATATTAATATTTATTAATTATTATTTGAAATAATAAAAATATCCATTTGTAGCTAGTGAAGTGACAAGACCTATTTTCTCTAACTAACCCAGCATTTAAATGTCCTTGACCATACCTTACAGCGCACCCACACACACAACACACAGTGTGGATGTCTGCATGTCCTTTAGAAGTACAAGTTGTAATATTTTATGACTAACCAATAATAAGGCACAATTATTTATGTATACTCTCTCTAGCTAGCCTAGATACACCACTTGATTCTCATTAAAAAAAAAGGGTAAATTGCACTTAACCCCCTTGTGGTTTGGACATTTTGCACATAACCCCCTTATGGTATGAATTTAGGCACATAACCCCCTTGTGGTTTTGACATTTTGCACATGACCTCCTTATGGTATGAAATTAGGCACATAACCCCCTTGTGGTTTTGAAATTTTGCACATGACCCCCTTATGGTATGAAATTAGCACATAACCCCCTTGAATAGAAAACTAAAAAAGACAAAAATACCCCTATCAAGTCAAAAGTTCTTGTTTTAATTTAAAACTAATTATTCTATAAAATGAAATGCTTAATGTATTTTTTTGTAAAATGAGAAATATAATATATTATTGTGTTTTTTTCTATTTTACCGCACATATATTTTTTCTAATTTAATTTTCATTTCAACTTCAGAGAAATGTTTTTTTTAGATTTTTCCAAAAGAATAAAAAAAATAAAGACTTTGTTTCTTAAAAAAATTAAAATTCGATAACAGCTATAATATAATATATTATATAGAAAATAGTAATATAATAATCATAAATAATGATAATGTTAAATATTTTCAAATTGATTTTTAAAATCGAATAAATTGTCAATCGTACAATAACTAGCATTGTATACCATTTGTGCTGTAAAATTAAAAAAACACAATAATATATTATATTTCTCATTTTACAAAAAATACATTAAACTTTTCATTTTATAGAATAATTATTTTAAAATTAAAACAAGAATTTTTGACTTGATAGGGGTAATTTAGTCTTTTCCAGTTTTCTATTCAAGGGGGTTATGTGCTAATTTCATACCATAAGGGGGTTATGTGCAAAATTTCAAAACCACAAGGGGGTTATGTGCCTAATTTTATACCATAAGGGGGTCATGTGCAAAATGTCCAAACCACAAGGGGGTTATGTGCCAAAATTCATACCATAAGAGGGTCATGTGCAAAATGTCCAAACCACAAGGGGGTTAAGTGCTATTTACCCAAAAATAGATACACCACTTGCTTATGAACTGCTATTGTATTTGTATGTATGGTCGGTCTTATTATAATACTAATTCTGGCTCAACAATTGGGTCTTTCTTTCTCTAGATCTTTTGTACTGCCATGTCACATGCACGCATATTGCCAATGTATTATATTGTTTCCTACTTTTGAAAATAATGTCTTAATCGAAAAGAAAAAAAAAATGTGGAGGAAAAAAAGGTGGATATTACAAATTTGACATTGATGAGTAGTGTTCAATTTCATGCTAGATCAGTTTTTCTTAATTTTAAAATAAATAAATAATTATTTGCTGTCCTTGAGGAGTGTTGTTGGTTATGAGTTATGACGAAAGAGATTTAAATACTACGTGATTTGTGCCTGACACCAAAATTATTTATTAATATATCTCTGACATAATCAATGATGAGTTCTTGAATATTATGTGTTACGGCCTTAGATCTAGAGTAACTTTTTGAACCATGTTTCACTTCATTTTTTGTTACATGCTTGATTTATGAAGCTTAAATTTAGTCGATTTTTGTCTTAATTTGTTGGATAAAAACTCATGAATTTTCGAGAAATTTACTGCCGTGTTCCGAAAACACAAAGGAAAAAAAATTTATGGTTCGTTACGCTGAAATGCGCTTGATCTCAGTTCCTAATTGATCTAAGAAAAGTATGTTCATTTCTGTGATGGCAAAAGAAACTGTCATGTTCATATACATTTGCTATAGAAAAGGACTTAAAAGAGAAAAAAAGAAAGAAAAAAAATTAAATTAGGCAGAACACAAATTTGGTTGCCTCAATCACTATTAATTACTACAGCAAATTTTGAGAGAAAAAGCTTCAAACTAAATCTATCAGATAACAGCATATATTTATATATATACATACATACATACATATGTATATATATATAAATCAAGAAGAAGAATTTAGTATAGTGATAAGGCTTAAGAAGTAATCCTCGGTGCATGGGATTGTGAGGCCTCCCATTGGATGTTCGTATCCGAATTCCTCTTCTGCCCAATGCAACAACTCTTGGAACAATGGTTGATTCAAGTAAGATAGCGGTACAACGAACCGCCTGTGACTTTCCCCTACGTAAACTGCAAAATGGCCTTTCGGTACGTCACAACATGTCGTTGTAGAAAAGCTCCCGTTCTTGGAGGAAATCGTCCGACGCAGTTTCTTCTTTGCATGAGCTATCCCTGTTAGCTTGATTCCCATTTTTAGTAATAAAAACAAATTATAGGTAACGATTTGGAAAGTCGAGAATAATTCTCGAGTGATCTCACAAGAATATATGGTTTGAAATTTGAATTGATCTCGTTTGTTGAGCAGGAAGAAGTTATATATATGTATGTATATATATATATATAATAATGTATGTAAGTATATATTATTAGGCTTTAATTTGAAAATTAAGATGTAGAGAATTAGGAAAGTTGGTAGACATATCAGATGAAGTAACAGGCAAAGGATCACATGGTTTTGACTAATCTGTAGCATGACATATTGGCCTACCACCTCAGGGAACCAATTACAACAAGAAATAAATAAATAAATAATAAATAAATAAATAAATAAATAAATAACAAGAACAAAAAATGCAACTAGTTTGACAAATTAAATTTTTTTTTTCTAATGTTTTACATGCTGTTCTGCACAAACAACCACTCAATCAAACTTTCAAAATTCTTGCATGGTTTAGTTATTGATGATCAAAGAAGATAGAAATTAAAGGTTTTATTTTTTTTATATATATATATATTTTTTTTTTCAGTAGAGAAGCATTGAATTTAGACTTGCGCACTTTTCGCTAGTGTAGCAAGTAGCGAATATTGTCCAAGAATATTAGAGGCCCTTGTAATAATGATTCATTGTCGTCCCCAACGAATTATGTGATCTAAAGTAATGCCCTTCTTCAATTCATGTGCATAATTTCTCCGGTAGATGCTGTATTGGTCGTTCGAACTTTCTAATCATGTAGTTGAAAATTCACATCGACGGAGCAAAATTTTCAAACAGCCAAGTAATAATTAGGACAACTAGCGAGTAATTAGTACTAAAAGGAACTAGTTAATGGTATACTTGTTTAATTTGAAGACATCTTATCCAGTAATGGAAATATTAGTTAAGAATTGATTCATCGGCCATTTTTGTTTTTTCGTGTTTCCTTCGAGTTAAGCAGCACCACTTGATCAGTTAAGAAATATTAATATAGGGCAAATGGTGTATGAAAAAAAATTCAATTTAAGTTAGATACATGTCGGATCGATCGATTTTTTATTTTATTTTTTATATATGAATAGATTAAATTAGCCACATAAAATGACATTTAATTAATTTCTGTTTGGAAGGATAAGGCTAAGTATATATATATATGACAAGTACTCTTTAGCATGTCACAAACATTGTGAAGACAAATTGTGTATATCAATTAATTAGCCCATAATATTGACTCAATAAAAATCCCCTTTATATATATATTTTCATTAATATGTTCTTTCAGTTCATACTTGGTGTTCTTGAACACATGCATTAAATATACATATACATCTATATATCTATATATTGACTTTTGAAGTCAACCCTTTTCTGGGTGGTGGCTACATATTCTAATTCAGAAAATATATATTTAATTTTCTGAATCTCTATCAGGTAAGGCTACTGATTTTACATAGATATGAGCAAACCCTAGATTTACTTTTGTTATGTATGAATTAATTAAGGTAGGACCGATCTTTTATAAAGGTTAATTAACGGATAATTTATCGACTATTATCGAACATTCAGATGTTGTTTTAGGCGGTTTTCGGGCCCTATTATATGCCGATGAAATAATTAATAAGCTTTTAAATCAGTCCTTATCACCATAATTCATTTGAAGGGGCAAATTTTGCTGTTTGTTGTGCTAAGTGGTAGGGTTAGTATTGCACTTCAACATATATCTATATCTATATCTATATATTATATATACATACACATATGCATGCAATATAATTTCTTGATAATTATTAGAAAATGGAAAGCAAAAGCATGTGAGGTATCATGTGCCATTGTCCTTTGAAGAACTATTTCTGAAATGGGTGCTCCACCACCAGTTTAAAAACATTTGCAGAAGACAGAAATTTGGCCTATATTGAAATAAGTGTGTGTGTATCTATATCTATTTTTATGTATGTATGTACACACACATGAACAATTCAAACCAAACCACTCTAAATTGTCTTTCATAAATAACTATATATGCAAGTCCTCAGGGGTTGAGTTGAAAATAATCACAAATTTTACCAACGTAACCCTAAAAAAATTACCCTCTTGAAAGTACGGGCACATTTGGCTAAACTTATTTTAAACTGCTCATAAGCTCGTACGTCATGATAAGCTGTTTTAAGAGATGATAAGTTGTTACGTCTTATTTTTACAATTAATTTTTGAAGTGTTTGGATAATGAGCTTATAAGCTATTTTTACTTTTATTTGCTCTCCAACAACTTTTTTATTTTTTAAAGATCTTTTTTTTTTAAATTACCAAACAATTTGAAAGAGCTTATAAGTTCTTAAGCATCTTATAAGCTCTTCATATAACAACTTATAAGTTTAGCCAAACACCTAGCTCCTAAATCGATCAAGGCACCATCTTTTTCCTTTCTTTTTTTGCTGCAATTTAGATGTGTAAAAATGAATTCCTTTGATCTGCTTCTGTAAGGTGCAGTACTAAATCATAAGTTAAAAAAACAAAAAAAAAAAAAAAGGACAAATTAATGATGGTAAGAATATTGTAATAATAATTCATGGATAAGAGTAGTTTACAACGAAAGAATTACGAATCTGGTCTCGATTACAAAATCGGCGACACTACTAATCTAGCTAGTAAACTCAGTTTTTCCAAGTTCTTGAAATAAATAGATAAATAAATAAAAAATCTATTTCTACAATATACATATATATGAACTTGTTCTTCATTCTGAACTAAGTTGAGAAGTGAGGCTTAGAAAGTAATCTTCATTGCATGGAATTGTGAGGCCTCCCATTGGATGATTGTATCCAAACTCTTCTTCAGCCAAATGCAGCAAATCTTGGAACATCGGATTGTTAAGGTAACATATCGGGATCACAAATCTTCGGTGCATTGGACCGACATACACCGGAAAGTGCCCTTTCGGGACATCGTTGTAAACCGAAAAAACATTTGCTAATTTTCTCGGGGAAATAGTTCTCCTGAGTCTTTCTTTGGTCTGAGCTAACAAAAATCCCATTTTTTTTTTTTTTTTTGGAATAGCAGAACTAATTGGTAGGAACTTGAGGGAGTTGAACTGTAGAGTGTTTTTTGTGAGGTGATGAGGGAATATGAGTGTGTGTTTATGTATATATAGGGGCAAACCAAATGAAGCCTGGATGAAAGGTAAGAAAATGTAGCAAGACATATGATCAAGTTATATATAATTAATTATTGGGAAAGAATCATCACATGGAATTTCTTGACTAAAAACTATGGGAATTGATAATAAATAAATAAATAAAATAAATAAATAAATAAAAACATTTATGGCCTACCATAGTAAAGAAGCAACAATGAGAAATGCAAGTTGGAAGTATATATGTATTGTCCTAATATTGAAAATCATGTTGTGGACAACAAAATCTCAATCAAATTAATTAATAATTAAAGATGCTTTTTTCTTGATTATTATGATGAGAGATAGATACAGAAGGGACATGAGCCTTCAATTTCTATATATTTCACTTTTTCAGATTCATTGAATTAAGATTTTTCGGTTTTTATTTATTATTATTATTATTATTATTATTATTATTAATTTTTATTTTTATTTTCTTGTAATGTGCTAGTGAACAAATGAAAACTTGGTGGGGATTTTGATACGATATATACAAATTAAAGTGTCAACTATATTTTAATTTTCCAATTGGTTTTGTAAATTGACTACACATGCATCCATCCACCTTAATTTTATTTTTTTTTAAATTTCATATTGTATATGTCATTGTTCTAGCAGTATCTAATATAATTCCATTCATGCATGCAATGTAAATAATTAATTAATTGTGTGATTGATGTTTTATTTCAAGGTACTTAATTTCTTATAATTTATTTTAATTATTATAACTGATCAGGAAACTGTGCATCGTCAAAGGTGTGTATCGTAGTGAATGAAAGAAGAAGGTGAAGGGAAATCGCCATTCTTATTTAATATGGTAATTATTTTCATACAAGTAAATTGAAATTAAAAAATTGGGAATAATTTGTTGGATGCGGGCTTTTAAATCATGAGCCAGGCCCAAATTAGAATGCGATCCGCCCCGATTAAGTTATTGGGCCAAAGATCCGCCCACCCAATTAGGGTTGTTGCGCTCGAATTGCAGCCCAAATAATTTAAAATCTCAATAAAACTCACCTATCCCTCATTTTCTCTCTCTCTTCTCTCTTGCCCTTCACCACCACTCGTACGTCGCCGACGCCATGCCGAAGCATTACAGGCCCGCCGTAAGTTCCGATTTCGCCGCCGCAGCTTCTCAATCGCTAACCTAATACTGTTAACTCTTGTTTCTTAACTTGTTTTTTTTTTCCAGGGAAAGAAAAAGGAAGGAAATGCGGCGAAATATGTCACCCGAACTCAGGCTGTAAAATACCTCCAAATCAGCCTTCCAGTTTTCAGGTTTGGTTTAATTTATTTCTGAATATTTTGACAATTTGTTTTGTAACTTGTGTCATAATCAGTTCCCAGCCATTGAAATCGGTGGTGATATACTAGTTCAAGGTTTATTTAAGTTTAAATGCTACAATCCAGTAAAAAAAAAGTGTGCATCCTGAAATATCTGTAATTTTTTTTATTAACATGGATTAATTTGTTGCGGTGATATTTGTATAGGATTTTTAGCATGTTTTTTTTAGCTTATAAAGGTGTTTTTATTTGTAATTTCCTTTAATCTGTATTTAAACATTTTACAGAGTTTGGGTTCTCCTTAGTTTTTTCTATTGTCAAGGATAATTATGCATCCATGCATCCACCTTCGATTTTGTTTAAAACAAATTACTTGTTATGTCATTGGTCTAGCGATGAAATTGTGTGATGTTTTGTATCAATGCGAGTAATTTCTTACGAGATTTTCACAACTCAGGAAACTATGTATCCTGAAAGGTGTGTTTCCTCGGGTACCGAAGAAGAAGGTGAAGGGAAATCACCATTCTTATTATCATATGAAAGATATCATGTTCCTCAAACACGAGCCCTTGCTGGAGAAATTGAGAGACATACGAACTTATGATAAGAAGATAAAGAAGGCCGTGTCAAAGAAGAATAGGGACCTCGCCGAACGTTTGTTGACACGAAAGCCCTCTTACACACTTGACATGCTTGTTAGAGAGAGGTGGAGTTCAGCTTTCTTATTACTTTTGTGCTTTTTCTTTTTTGTGCTTGGTTTTTCTATGGTGTTGGTTAGTGTTGTTCATTTACTGTTACTCTTGCTCGGCTTTTAGGTATCCGAAATTCATTGATGCACTGAGGGATCTTGATGACTGTCTTAGTATGGTACATCTTTTTGCTGCATTGCCTGCTGTGGATAGGGCTGTAGATGGAGAAAAGATACCTGTAGAACGTGTCCATAATTGCAGGAGGTAACTGCTTCTTTCATCGTTATTCATTTCTTTTTAACTTAATTTTTTTCTGTTTTCCATATGTAAATTTTCATGTATGTAAAACGATTGTGTTGATCTTGTTTCTGTGTATGTTTTGATTCAATGACGGTTCTAGGTTGAGTCATGAGTGGCTGGCTTACATTTCTCGAACCCATAAACTGAGGAAGACGTTCATTTCTGTTAAAGGAATATATTACCAAGTATGTATGATATGTAATTCTTAAGTTCCTATGAATGTATCGACTCGCTTCTTTTTGTTGGCTGTGATTGCATCATCCTGTTTATAATTACAGGCAGAGGTTGAGGGGCAAATAGTTACTTGGTTAACTCCACATGCATTGCAACAAGTACTGCCAGAAGTTGATTATAGAGTCTTGCTAACATTTTTGGAATTTTATGAGGTTAGTTCATCTCTTAGACATTTATGGTGTAATTGTTGTTCTTTATTTACCTTTCTATGGCTGAACTTTTTGTGCGTGCAAAAACAAAATATGTTCAATTAAGCCTGCGGTAGGACTAATTTATCTCTCTTAAAGAAAATGATTGGTTAAGAGCTCATTTGGATTTTAATGATTCCTTTCTCTCTCTCTTGTCGGTCATTTGTACCAAAATTTAGTTGAATAGTCCATGAATTGATTCTTCACCGAATTAGATGATTTTGAAATAATCTATGAATATGTATCTTTATCTTGAACCATTTTAATCTATTGTTTGCAGACTCTTCTTGCATTTGTCAATTACAAACTTTATCGTTCAATAAATGTGAGCTATCCACCCATTCTCGATCCCCGGCTTGAAGCTCTGGCTGCAGGTTTGTTTTATCTTTTGTTATCTAGGTTCCAATCTATTCTTTTGTTGCTTAATAGATTCTGATATTGATGTTGGAATTATGCAGATCTTTACGCGTTGTCAAGATACTTCGATGCCAATGGTAAGTCTAAGCAAATTGAAAACCAGCAGGAGGGAACAAACCTTGATGAGTCTGAAGTTAGACTTGCCCAGCTTCATCAACAACTCCCTTCTAATGAACCTGGTGCTTTGATGCACCTGCTTGATGACGGTTCTAATAAAGAGGATGAAGATTTAGAAACACGGGAATGTAAAAGTCTCTTTAAGAACGTGAAATTCTTCTTGAGTCGTGAGGTGAGCCGCCATGACTTACTTGCTATACTATACTATTACATTTATTTATTTTCATATATGATGTTTGCAACAACTATATGCATTAGGAAGTACTATGGGATTCACTATGAAATCATCATGGTTTGATATAACCATACTAAAATGGCGTTCCTTACATTGTTGCATTTGGTAGTGGTTTTTATACTCAATGATTTAAAATTTCCGTCATAGAAAATCTTTTATTTTGTTTTTTTCATTGAGAATTTGTTGCTTCCAATATGCACATTCTATCTCCTCTTTGTACATAATATTTCTTGATTCTGTAATTAATATGCTTTCTCTCTCATTTCCAAATGTTTCTTTTTCAGGTTCCGAGAGAGTCGTTGCTCTTTGTTATCCCTGCTTTTGGCGGCACAGTTTCTTGGGAAGGCGAAGGAGCACCGTTTGATGAGTCTGACGACAGCATCACCCATCAGGTCTGTAATTCCACATGCTTTTATGAATACGTTTGTATGTGATGACTCCATAATATTGTTAATTAATTTCTGTTGGTCAGACTTATGATTCTTTAATTATGACAAATTTCTTAACAAGGTAAATTTTACTCTGAAATTAAATATAAATTTTATTTATAGTTTTACCAACCTTTTCATCTTACAAGGTATTATATGAGTCGATATATATTGGCATTTCTTAGTGTTACCTACTGGTGGGATCCGCCTGTATATCTCGCATAATTATTTTTTCCCTATAGTATTAGTGGAGATAAATTCAAATCACCTGTAGGTGTGTGGGTTTAGGAATTAATCGTGTTGGTTGCTAGGAGAGGATGGTTATATTTCAACACTATTAAACTTGCAGAAATTTGTTTGAGGTTTAATTCTGTTTTTGTGCAGGTCGTTGATAGGCCAATACAAGGGCGCAGATTCCTTTCCAGGGAATATGTTCAGCCACAGTGGGTGTATGACTGTGTAAATGCACGCATCTTATTGCCCACTGATAAATATATGGTGGGATGGTAAGTTCCGGAACAATTTCATCTAGCATCTTTTTTTCAATTCCCTTCCACCTTTTTAAATTGCTAGCCTGCAAGATATGAATTGTGACCTGTACGTAGCTCATTTTTATTTTGATGTGACTGAATTTCTGAGTTTTTTTATATATATAATACTTATATAGAATGAGGATCTTAGTCATGTTTACAATTATTTGGGCTGGCTCTTTGTTCTTTAAGCTATTACATTTTCCTTAAAAGGTCTGCTTCATTTATTACAGCGACAAATTTTTGACATTTCTACATTTGAATTTCGTATTTTGACAGTATTCCTCCACCGCACTTGTCTCCATTCGTTGATAATGAAGCAGAAGGCCATGTCCCCGATTATGCAGAAGCCGTAGAACGAATTAAGGCTGCAGGAAGAAAAGAAGTCCTACCATTGCCTGGCACTGGAATAGAAGATTTAGATGACCCTCAGGGTTTACTTGTTAGTGACCGCCAAGAAGCTATTGAAGCTGCTAAGAGAAAACAACAGGTAATATATTATTTTAAGATTTATTTCATTACTAAATCTCGTCGATGGTGATTTCTTGGCTATAAAATACTATTTTTTTTTTTTGAAGATTTCAATGCTGGAGAAACAGTACCTTGATGAGCTTAAACTAGAGCTCAAAGGTGCCCCGTTATCTGATGTTCCTAAAGAAATTGAGGTTAAGGATGCTGTAGGAGACGCCATATCTGATGTACAGCAAATTGCGGATGATGTATCTAATATGTCGAAGGTTGTAATGCCCCGCAAGAAGCGAAAGCTTCTAGAAGCTATGGAGGTGAGGATGTTAATCATTTTTTTTTCTTTATATACGGATTTTTTTCGGTAAAAATATCATTAGTCTTCTTCTTCGTGATAAGCTGTGAAGAAAAAAAATCCTTTCTGCATCTCGTTTATTTATATTGTATCATTTTGTTTTGCTGTTCAAATGTAGGAAAGCAAACTACCTTCTTGAAATATAGTAAGATCATATTTATGTTGTTGCTTACATGTGTTACTGCTTCTTATTCAGATGAGCAAGGAGAGGAAACGGTCAAGCGTAAATCGTCTGAAGGAAAGGAAGAAGAACATTGACGAAGCCAAGAACCTTGCATGAATATTCTCGTAATTGAGATAGTTTTGTACGATGAATTTTAAATTATAAAATGTGTTTATCTTGCGTAGATTTTTTTTGATAACTTAATGTTGTATCTTAGATGAACCCTGGAATTTTGCTTTAGTACTCCATTTTTGACAATTTATTCGTTTGTTCTGAATTCGGGATATCAAAAGGAAAACAATATTGTGAGACGAATGTAGTTCACATGTAATCAAACTGACAGTGTATTCACTACTGTTATTGTTTAGTTGGCCAGAAACAACTAACTGTGAGTAATCAAGAATCGCATGTCAACCCAATGATCGATATATGCAGTCCCGCTTGTTTTCACGTATTTCGGATAGTACTATGGTACATTATAGAAGGTTTAATAAAGAACATTTAGTTATCAATTGAATTACTCCCCTAAGCTAATAAAACCTGTCAGAAGCACATCCAACAAAGCTGTATAAAGGTAAAATCTTGTCACCATAATATTTCCAAGAAATCTAATTCTTTCATATCCTGGAGAAATGAATACATTAAAAAGAATTTATCGAACTTCTATCAAAAAAAATTACTATTAATTCTTTCCGAGAATACATTTTGTACCGGGACAAAGTATCTTCTGTGTGTACAAATAGGAAAAATGTGTAAAGAATCAAGCTAACAAAAGTTCTATTGCTCTAACACCTAGTATATGTATATATCATGTTCTCCTCAAGTGAGAGGTGAGATCAATGAATAACTCTTCACTGCAAGGAATAGTAAGGCCACCCATCGGATGGTGGAATCCGAATTCTTGTTCGGCTTGGCATAACAATTCTTGAAACAAAGGATTGTTCAAATACGATAGTGGAATAACAAAGCGCTTCTTTTCACTTTCTCCGACATAAACCGCTAAATGCCCCTTTGGAACTTCGTTTGATCTCTTTTCAGATGATAAAGATCGTCTAAGAATTTTGTGAATAGCCATCGATTTGTTATAGTGAATCTTGGTGAAGTTGAAGATGAAAATGGAAGAATGTATATGAGAGTTGTGTGAAAGCAAGATGAATATGAGGATTGAGTTTTGAAATATATATATAGATGAAGTAGTACTTGTATATATATACAAATGAGAATCAAGTTGGATTGAATGGTGATGAATAGGCCAAAGGGTATGTGGTGCCTAGCAAACTTGAACAAACAAAAGCACATGAACAATCACATTATTCCTACCATCTCCAACAAGAAAACCCCATATAAGACCTTCTCAATTAAATGTGGCATAACTTAAGTTGCAATATTTAATTTAGAAAATAATGTTTACCACGAAACATAATCACATGATTTGCCGATTTCTTCAACCCCTTCACCTCTTGTGTGTATGTGCCTAACGCATATGTGTGGACCGTTATGTTTTGATTAATTATAAACAAATTAGCAGAGACCATTAGATAGAGTTTGGTGGCCCTGGCATTTCATTCAATATGTTTATACGGATTTTACGGTTGTTGTCATCTGTATCATGACATAATATGAAATTAAATTAATTGAACTTGTTAATGTTTTTTAGATGAAACGAGGCATCACAATTTATTATCCAATTGAATAGTGTGGGGTCTTTTGAGGCCTATTTCGCATCTTGTGCTTATGTCCCTTGAGTCTAACAGACCATCACATAAAATTTATGAAATACAACATTTCTATTACACCTATATATACACAACACATTTCTCGGACATAACAACTCATCCAAAAGCATTAGCTTCCTCTGCTTTGATCACTTATTTCACACAAAAAAAATCTTGATTTTTATTTTCTATTTCACCTCAGAAAGATTTAGTTTGAATACTATAATGGCTATTCGACAAATGCTTAGACGGTCTTTATCATCCGAAAAGAGATTGAACGAAGTTCCAAAGGGGCATTTAGCTGTTTATGTCGGGCAAAATGAGAAGAAGCGTTTTGTAATTCCGTTATCATATTTGAACCACCCTTCATTTCAAGAACTACTATCTCATGCCGAAGAAGAATTTGGATTCCATCATCCAATGGGTGGTCTCACAATTCCTTGCAGTGAAGAGTTATTCATTGATCTCACCTCTCACTTGAGCAGAGCTTGATATGTATGTATATATATATATATATATATATATATATATACACACACACACACACAATAGGCCTTAGAGCAATACAATTTTTGTAAGCTAGTTAGTGTACAGAGAATATACTTTATGGGGTATAAAATGTACTCATGAACAAACTATATGAAAGTCGAAAGTTTAGCCATTTTGATATGTGAGTGCCTTGTCTACTAATTACTGTTTCATTTTTTTTTCTTTTTCGAAGTGCAACAGCAGATACCTACTTAATTTACAAGTAATTATCAAAACCTCTTTATCGTGATCGTAACAATGTACGATCAATCATTTGTTTTGTTGCTTTTTTTTGCGCTTGTTTTATCTCGACTATCTATTTCCATACTGGTTATGAATGAGAAGAAGAAGGAACGCAAATCAATGAAATTTCATGCCACAAACATTTGAATTACACGGGAGTTTTTTATGCCTAGTATATACTCTTATCCGATTTCGAGCGTTTATCTATAAACAAGATTTCTGAATTTATAAGATCTGGTTTGACATTGTTGATTTTCAAGTAAACAAGAGTGCTGCTGATTTGAGGAGAAAAGGCTCAAACAAGCATCCCACATCGGAAAGAAACAAATAGCTGTTTATAAAGAACAAGAAACAATTATCCCACATCGGAAAATAACCAAATAATAGTTTATAGAAAGCTATATAAATGCAAAGGCAGAAACGCTGTTAAAAGCACGCCGCTGCGCAGTAAGCACATAGCGAACTATTATTTCGCCTTTTACTAAAGAATACCGTGTGCTTGCTGCACTTCAAGCAGCATACGCCTCTTTTTGGAGGGTTGAATTTCTAAATGAAATTCGATCCAATAATTTCAACTAAATATTTCATTTTAAAATGAAACATAATCTGGTTAATTTTGATGCTACAAATTATTGATAGATTCAACAGTTCAAAAGGACATTTTTAAGCACAATTAACAAGTAATTATATTTGATCATGCTATCAATAATAAGAGAAATGGATGACTTCAACAAAAATATTTTTGTAGGATAAAGAAAATTCGTTTACATTTTTTTTTTTAATTTTCTTCCAGCATATGTCCACATTTTGGTCTGTTAAGATCAGTTCGACTGATGATTTAGATAACATAATTATCCATGTGAATATGTATGTGCTAATGTTTCAATTTATTTGAATGAATACTTCAACACACTTTGAAAGTGAAATATGTCCTAATTTTTATTTCCACCTGTTATTTTTGGCCACATATATATATTTGTATATCACATTTAATTTAGAGGGTCCTATGAGCCAAGTTTTCTTGCTGTTGGTGTTGGGAAAACTGTCCCATCTTGTGAAGATTTATCGACAAAATCATGTGATTCTTCATGTGCTTTTGTTTCTCCGAGTTTGCCACAAAAACCACATATCCTTTGCCCTATTCATCACCACTCAATCCAATCCAGCTAAGGATATGCCAATTTACAAGTACTTCATCTATATATATATATGCGCAACGACACATTTCTCAACTCACAACCAACTTTCGATATTTCAATTGCTTCACAAAACTCTCATATACATTCTTTCATATTCATCTTCAACGTCACCAAGATTTACTTCAACAAAAAGTCAATGGCTATTCACAAAATTCTTAGACGATCTTTATCATCTGAAAATAGATCAAATGAAGTTCCAAAAGGGCATTTAGCAGTGTATGTCGGAGAAAGTGAAAAGAAGCGCTTCGTTATTCCATTATCATACTTGAATCACCCTTCGTTTCAATAATTGCTATGCCAAGTTGAAGAAGAGTTTGGGTTCCACCATCCGATGGGTGGCCTTTCTATTCCTTGTAGTGAAGAGTCATTCATCGATCTCACCTTTCACATGAGCAGAACATGATATACATATACATATATATATATATACACTAGGTCTTAGAGAAATAGAACTTGTGACAAACTATTTTTTGTTTTTCTCTTTTTGATCTGTACACACAGATTTACGTTGTCGGGTACAAAATGTATTCCTGGACAAGTTAATGGTATTGCCTAACAAAAGTGTTATTTATACACTCAGCTATGTTTTATATGTGAATGCCTAATCTACTTGCAAAAAAGTTATGAATACTTCACAAGTGGTTTACAATTTATCCCACATCGATGTATTAAACTGCAGATAGTGAGATAAGAATTATATAAAAAGGAAAAATGTGCTTGGTAAACTTACTTACCTGGACGGGGTTGATAGACGATCAAGAAGGTCTATAGCCTATGCTTGTTACCTCCATTGCACTTTGGAGGGGCGCTTGTGTAAGGTCGGCCCAAGTGGCCGAGCCTGCGTCATAATTTGTGTCAGAGGGGGCCTGCGTTCGCGCGGCCCCCACCCAATTCCAGTTCGAAATAAGTTTTTTAAATTATGATAATTATAATTTGTTTAATTTTATTTTCATTTATACTAGTGGGTATATTGTTACATTGTTAAATAATATATCTGGGCAAAGGCAAATGATAGTTACTTTTCGGAAGAAATTACGAGTTTCGGATATAACGTTATATTTTTGGAGAAAATCGGGTCTTTTCGGAATTACTTTGGAAATTAAAATCAAAAATAAAAAAAATTCGAATTATTTTATATATACTTCCAATTCTACTAACAAAAAAAAAAAAAACTCTGGAAACATTGTAATTTTGAAAGTCGGAACGAAAAAAAGTTTGTTCCAAAGTCGATTTTTTTTTTATCGGAAGTTGGAACCAGTGGAAATTGGAATTTCCGCTCCAACTTTCACCCTAGTTACTTCATTTGATACCGGTTTTTGCAGAAATGAAGTAAATCGAAAAGAACAAAGAAGAGGTCCTTTAAAAAATGGAAAAACATTGGATTCCAGAAACTTTGAATGAGCAACATGAAACTTCCAATTCAGTTTTGTCCATGTTATAACTAATTATCGATGTAGCAAATACGAATTATTATCGGAATCCATGGCCAGATATTCATGCAGTGAGAAAACTGAAGTATGAACAGATGATATTCAAACCAAATAATGCTTTGGCATCTTAAAATGGCTCAAAATTTTCATGTATGCTATAAATTTGTGCTTGCAAAACATTTATTTTGCTGATTAACTAACTATCTTGTATATCTGCAAAACGGTGATCCTACTAAACATATCTATATAGTTACATATACAATCGTGTTCTGCTCAAACGAGATGTTAAATCAACAAATAGATCTTCACTGCAAGGAATTGTGAGGCCACCCATCGGATGGTGGAATCCGAATTCTTCTTCAGCTTGGCATAGCAATTCTTGAAACGAAGGATGGTTTAAATACGACAATGGAACAACGAAGCGCTTCTTCTCATTTTGCCCAACATAAACAGCAAAATGCCCCTTTGGTACTTCAACCGATCTTCTTTCGTTGGATAAAGATCGTCTTAGTATTTGACGGATGGCCATTTTTGTATAAATCGAGTCTTGTGTACGTGGAATAAATTTTTTTGGTTGGAAAGAATAAAAGCTGAGAGATGTATCGTATTTTGAAGACTTGTTGCTGGCTATATATTAATCAAGAAAACGGTCTTGTATATATAGGGTAGAAAGAGAGGAAGAACACTTCATATATATTTCTAAAAAATTGATATGTGGTGGTCTACGAAACTCGAAAGACCTACACAAATGCAGTCACATGCATTTGTCTTTCAAGAATCGTAGTTATTTCGAGCCAACAGGAATTTGTGTGATTGAAAATGTTGTGTCCTGCCAACTATGGCAACATGGCCCTTGAATAATGATGACCTTACACCATAAGAATTATGATAACAAGTAGCTCAAGTTTCTACGTTTTATTTCGATATTTGTACTATTCGGGCCCTGTTATGTTACGTCACATTTAATTCGGAGGGTCCTATGAGCTAGGTTTTCTTTGCATTTGGTGTTAGGAATTACATAATTTATCAACAAACCATTCGTTGTGTCGCTCTAAAATCTTGTGAAGATTTTATCGACGAAGTCATGTGATTCATCATGTGCTCTTGTTTCTCCGAGTTTGCCACAAAAACCACATATCCTTTGGCCTATTCATCACCACTCAATTTATAGCTAGATTCTCAAGGATACATACGGACATTTACATGTACTTCATCTATATATACATATGCGAAACGACACATTTCTCAACCTACAACCCACCTTTCAATACTCAACTTCTCGTATTTCAATTGCTTCGATCACAAAACCTCACCAAGATTTACTTCAACAAAAAATCGATGGCTATTCACAAAATGCTTAGACGGTCTTTATCGGCTGAAAAGAGATCGAATCAAGTTCCAAAGGGTCATTTTGCTGTTTACGTCGGAGAAAGTGAAAAAAAGCGATTTGTTATTCCGTTATCGTATTTGAACAATCCTTCGTTTCAAGAATTGCTATGCCAAACCGAAGAAGAATTTGGATTCCACCATTCGATGGGTGGACTCACTATTCCTTGCACCGAAGAGTTATTCATCGACCTCACCGCTTACTTGAGCAGAACATGAGTTACATATATGTATATACACTAGGTCTTAGAGTAATAGAATTTTATTAGCCACTTCACGAACATTTCTTTTCCCTCAGTTCGGCTGTACACAGAGAAGATACGTTTGTCGGATACAAATTGTATTCCCGAACAAATTAATGGTTATTTTGTATACACTGAGGAATTTTGATATGTGAATGCCTTGTCTTTTGGTGTTTGTCACTGCCAAAAAAGTATGTTATAAAAGGTTGTGAAATCCATAACTAGTATTGTGAAAAACAATGCTTCTACTGAACATTAATCCATATACCATGCATGCATGCAGAGATTGATGCTGTGATGAGAGAAATATAATATAACAATGGGAATTCGTTTGAGTGTCATGTAACCCAACTACGTCTGAATTGACAGAGTGCTGATTGAGGAGAATATAAGCTCAGAAAATTATCCCACATCGGAAAATAACCAAATAATAGTTTATAGAAAGCTATATAAATAGAAAGGCAGAAACACTGTTAAAAATCACGCAGCTGCGCAGTAAGCACATAGCGAACTATTCTTTCGCCTTTTACTAAAGAATACCGTGTGCTTGCTGCACTTCAAGCAGCATACGCCTCTTTTTTGAGGGTTTTTTTTCCTTTTGGAAATAGCCCCAACAATTTAAGTCTAAATTATTTATTTTTATATTGCTTAAAGTTAATAATTGATATATAGAAATTATTTGGTAATAAAATGTTAAGTTATTGATTTAAATTTTTTAATATGTTTAAGTTCAAATTATTCATGCAATCTATGTGTTATACAGGAGTTGATTGTATATATAATCATGTTCAGCTCAAACGAGATGTAAGATCAATGAATAGATCTTCGCTACAAGGAATGGTTAATCCTCCCATTGGATGATGGAATCCAAATTCTTCCTCAGCACGAAATAGCAATTCTTTAAACAAAGGATGGTTCAAATACGACAATGGAATTACAAAACGCTTCTCATTTTGCCCGACGTAAACAGTTAAATGCCCCTTTGGAACTTCGTTCGATCTCTTTTCGGATGATAAAGACCGTCTAAGCATTTGTCGAATAGCCATTATAGTATTCAAACTAAATCTTTCTGAATTTAAATAGAAAATCAAAATCCAGTTTTTTTTTTTGTGAAATAAGTGATCAAAGCAGAGGAAGCTAATGCTTTTGGATGACTGAGAAATGTGTTGTATATATATAGGTGTACATAGAAATATTGTCTTCCATAAATTTTATGTGATAGTCTGTTAGACTCTAGGGACATAAGCACATGACGAAGATGAAAAAAGGCCTCAAAAGACCCCACCGTACTCAAATGGATAACAAATTTTCGATGCTTTGTCTCACCTAAAACATTAAAAATTTCAATTAATTTAATTTCATATTATGTCATGATACAGATGAACAACAACCGTAAAAAATCCGTATGAACATATTGAATGAAATGCCAGCCCACCAAACTCTATCTAATGGTGTCTGCTAATTTGTTTATTACTAATCAAAACATAAACGGTCCACACAGATGCATTAGGCACATACATACAAGAGGTGAATGGGTCGAAGAAATCGGCAAATCATGTGATTATGTTTCGTGGTATATATTATTTTCAAAATTAAATATTGCAACTTAAGTTATGCAAATTTAATTGAGAAGGTCTTTTATGGGGTTTTCTTGTTGGAGATGGTAGGAATAATGTGATTGTTCATGTGCTTTTGTTTCTTCAAGTTTGCTAGGCACCACATACCCTTTGGCCTATTCATCACCATCCAATCCAACTTGATTCTCATATGTGTATACATGTACATATATGCAAGTACCACTTCATCTATATATATATGTACATTTACTTGACATATTTCAAAACTCAATCCTCATATTTATCTTGCTTTCACAGAACTCTCATACACATTCTTCCTTTTTCATCTTCAACTTCACCAAGATTTACCATAACAAATCGATGGCTATTCACAAAATTCTTAGACGATCTTTATCGTCCGAAAAGAGATCAACTCAAGTTCCAAAGGGGCATTTCGTAGTTTATGTCGGAGAAAGTGAAAAGAAGCGCTTTGTCATTCCATTATCGTATTTGAACAATCCTTTGTTTCAAGAATTGCTATGCCAAGCCGAAGAAGAATTCGGATTCTATCATCCGACGGGTGGCCTTACTATTCCTTGCACCGAAGAGTTATTCATCGATATCACAGCTCACTTGAGAAAAGCATGATACACAAATAATAATAGATCTTAGAACAATACATTTTTTGTTAGTTAGTTCCTCGACGTAGTTCGATTTTTTTTGCACTTTTCGTAGGCACAGAAGATAAATACATTGTACGATGAATTTAATTGTATTTACATTGAAAAGATTTGTACGCTCTTGACCCAATTTTGATGTCATAATATACTTGCAAGTTCTCAACATATATTCTCTCTTTGGTATGATTACTGCAAGTGCTAATGCAGAGTTAATTACAATAAGAAAAAAAAACCAAGAGTATTATCTATCCCACATCGATAAAATAAAGTTTAGATAGTGATCTAAGGAATTACATAATGAGAAGAATTGTAACTTAAAAAATTACTTACCTGGACGGGGTTGATAGACGATCAAGAAGGTCTATAGCCTATGCTTGCGACTTCCATTGCACTTTGGAGGGGCGCTTGCGTAAGGTCGGCCCAAGTGGCCGAGCCTGCGTCATAATTTGTGTCAGAGGGGGCCTGCGTTCGCGCGGCCCCTGTCCTATTCTAGTTTAAAATTCTATTTTAATTGATGTAGCAAAGCCACTTATGCTGCTCATGCAGGAGACGGTAGCGGCGGATCACGGTGGCGAAGACGGCGGCGGATTGTAGGAAAGTTGATTGATTTTGGAATTAAATATGAAGAATGAAACGACAGCGTTTTAATTACTAAACAAAGAAATGTGCTGGGAATTAAGTTAACAGAAGGAGATGGGCTAGAGCAGATTGGGCTGATTGTTTAAGAGAACTGGGCCCAACTGGATTTTATTGACTTGATGAAATGGACGCATATAAATAATTATGGGTAAATTACAAACACCCCCTGAGGTATGGTCAATTTACGAAAAAATCCCTCTTGTTTTGATAATTACATCTACCCCTCAACTATGATTTTTTCTTACACCTCCACCCTTATGGTGTCAAATTCCACATAATCATCTAGATTTCGTAATTATGATCATCTTGCTTCAAAATGTAGAGTTCGAATGGGATAAAACGGGTACAAAAGTGATAATACTCCATATAATCTCGAAGATTCCACTAAATTTGAGGAGTTGAGGGGTGGCTGTAATTATCCAAACAAGATGGAGTTTTCGTAATTTGACCATAACTCAGGGGTGATTGTAATTTACCCTATAATTATTAACAAAAATATATATTTTATTTAATTTTTGCAGAAGTTATATGTAGTGTACTACTAGAGGTATTCAGCCAAATCATTTATTATGTTGCTTTAATATCTTGTGAAAATATATGGACAGAACCATGTGATTGTTCATGTGCTTTTGTTTGTCAAAGTTTGCAATAAACCACATATCCTTTGGCTTATTCATCACCACTCAATCCAGCTAGATTCTCAAGTATGTGCCAATTTGCAACTTCATCTATATATATGTTTGTATTACACATTTCCAAACTCAGGGCCGTTCATGAGATTTTGGGGGCCCTAGGCGAGATTTGAAGACGGATAAAAAATGGGGCCCCTTCTCCAATTTACAATAAAACTTTTTTTTTACAAAAGATGATAAACTCTATTTAACTCGATTTTGTAAGGTACGTAGTCAGTGGCAAGGCTAAAAATTTGTGATATAGTAGGGTTAAAGTTTACGGGGGTTCGGGGGCAGCGCCCCCGATTTTTTTAAGGATAATTTGCATGAAGTAGCACTAAAACAAGTGAATATATATATATATATATAAAAAAGTAAATAACTAATTCATTACAAATTTAAATTTAATAATTAGGGGCCCCTGATTAGAGGAATTCTAGAAATAAGTAAGAATTGTTGATATATAGCTATTTATGAATTAAAGTTCTCAATAATTATATATATATTATATATTTTTTTTTCAATAAATGTTCATATATAAAGGGTATAAAAAAATTTGGGGGCCCTAAATTTTTGAAAAAATCCGGGGGCCCTAGGCGACCGCCTACTTCGCCTCCCCTCAGAACCGGCCCTGTCCAAACTCACAACCAAAGCTTTCAGTACTCAACTTACTCATATTTCAATTGGTTCACAAAACTCTCGTATACATTCTTTCGTTTTTCATCTTCAGCCTCACCAAAAAACAAAAATCGATGGCTATTCACAAAATTCTTCGACGCTCTTTATCGGCCGAAAAGAGATCAAATGAAGTTCCAAAGGGCCATTTTGCCGTTTACATCGGAGAGAGTGAAACAAAGCGATTTGTAATTCCGTTGTCGTATTTGAACAATCCTTCATTTCAAGAATTGCTATTTCAGGCCGAACAAAAGTTTGGATTTCATCATCCAATGGGAGGCCTAACCATTCCTTGTAGCGAGGATTTGTTCGTCGATCTAACTTCTCGCTTGAGCTGAACATGAGTTATATATATACACTTAGGAGCAATAGAATTTTGGTACACACAGAAGATATTGTCGGATACAAAATGTATTCCCGGACAAATTAGTGGTAGTACCTATAAAAAATTTGTATACTCTGAGCCATTTTGGTATTTGAATGCTTTATTATCCATTTACAAGTTCTTATCATAAGCTCTTTTGTGTGGACTGATGTTTCCTTTCTCAAAACTTTATCTCTGACTTTTTGTTCGATGTTCGTCACAAACAGAAATTGTGCCAAAAAGTATGAGTGCATGCATAAAGTATGTCGTTTCGATATCATTCTAGAAACTGGTAAATCTGCTAGAGGAGAAGAAGCCAAACTCATTAGAAATTTCATGCAATTTATAATTGTAAATGCTTCTATTTTGGCTCGGACAAATAATCCCACATCGGAAAATAACCAAATAATAGTTTATAGCGAGCTATATAAATTCAAAGGCAGAAACAGTGTTAAACTCACGCAGCTGCGCAGTGAACACAAAGCGAACTATTCTTTCGCCTTTTACTAAAGAATACCGTGTGTTCGCTGCTCTTCAAGCAGCATACGCCCATTTTTGGAGGGTTTATTTCCTTTGGAAATTGCCCCAACAATTAAATTCTAAATTTTTGTCATAAAAAAAGTACTCGTTTAGTAATTAAATTGTTTTATAATGAAATAAGATTAATTGTAAAATCTCCCGCCAATTTTAATTTTGTGTAAAGGTACATATTTTGCCAAGTCATAAAATAAAAAAGTCTATGTTATACTAACTAATCTGCAGAAGTGTGTTTTTCTACATATATCATGTTCTGCTCAAGTAAGCGGTGAGGTCGATGAACGACTCCTCGCTACAAGGAATGGTTAGTCCACCCATTGGATGGTGAAATCCGAATTCTTCTTCAGCCCGACACAGCAATTCTTGAAACGAAGAGTGATTCAAATACGATAATGGAATAACGAAACGCTTCTTTTCACTTTCTCCGACATAAACCGCTAAATGCCCCTTTGGAACTTCATTTGATCTCTTCTCAGATGATAAAGACCGTCTCAGCATTCCTCGAATGGCCATTAAAGTATTCAGACTAAATCTTGCCGAGACGAAACAGAAAAAAAAAAAAAAATTGGAAAGTTTTGTGAAATAAGTGAAAGCAGAAGAAGCTAGTGCTTTTGGATGACTTATTATGACCAAGAAATGTGTTGTATATATATACACATACATATAGGTGAATGTAGAAATGTTGTATCTTTCATAAATTTAGAACTGAGTAGTGTATATTAAACTCATTGATATGTTAAACTCGAGGGACATAAGCACATGACGAAGATGCGAAATAGGCCTCAGAAAACCCCACCGTAATCAAATGGATAACAAATTGTGATGCCTCGTCGCACCTAAAACACTAACACATTCAATTAAATTCATTTCGTATTATGTGATAATACAGATGAACAACAACCGTAAAATCCGTATAAACTTATTGAATGAAATGTGAAACACGTGAATTAATTTCACAATGTGTTTTTAACTTTTCTTAACTTCTAAACTAAATCTTAGTTAGTGGGCTTAGTAGGGTTAAGTAGTGCTTAGTGGATTTAATTATGGGATTTATCTTAACTTCCTAACTAACCCACTAACCCATTATCTTGAGTGCTCTTGTGGTTGGTTTTCTTGCAGATCATGGGCTGAAGAGTGGAAGCTTGGCAAGTCTATAAATACCAAACTCAAGACTCAAGATTATCACAGATTTCGAGAAAACAAAATAGAGAGCTGAAGTTTTAATCTCGAGAATTTTAGTGTGTTTTCTAGGATCTGTTGTACGTACTATTTATAAGTACATTCTTTGAAATCTAGAATTTTTGATATCTTTCTTTTAGTATCTAGATTTGGTTGTAAGAGTGATCTTGAAAAAGATTCACTCATAAGGAAGAAGTTTTCGCACTCTTCTGTTTGTATTCTTGGAATACTGATTTTAATATATTTTCCGTCCTGTAAAGGGCAAGTTCACAAGTCTTTACTTGTGAACATTTTTAATTCTGAGTATTGTTCTTTTGTCTTTATATTTCCGCTGCTTGTTTGTTCAAGTGTCATAACACCTTCAACAACACCTCTGTATTAAACGAATTCGGGACCATAAATTATTTCAATTGGCATCAGGAGCCAACACTTGACGTATACTAAGTGTTTGTTCCTATTTTCTTTACAGAAACGAATTCGTGATGGATACTCAGATGACTGCTTCTATGCGACCTCCTGTACTTGATGGCACGAACTACACCTACTGGAAAGTCAAGATGAGGGCGTACATCAAAGCCATTGATGAGAGAGCATGGAGATCTATTCTCACTGGATGGAAGCCACCAACTATCACAGATGTGGACGGAGATGTTTTTCCAACTCCAGAATTACGGTGGACACCAGACGATCTATCAAATGCTAATCAAAACTCAAAGGCGTTAAATGCAATTTTCAATTCAGTAGATTTAACAATGTTTAAATTAATCTCTGTATGCACTTCTGCAAAGGATGCTTGGGAAATTCTTCAGCTACATTGTGAGGGATCAGATAGTGTCAAAAGAACCAAGCTCAGATTACTCTCTTCCAAATTTGAGAGACTGAGAATGGAGGAAACTGAAACAATTTCTCAGTACAATGAGAAGCTGATTGACTTGGCTAATGAATTTCAATCCTTAGGTGGTCCTTTGAGCAACGAGACACTAGTGAATAAGGTATTGAGAACTCTTCCAGAAAGGTTCAGCATGACGGTTACTGCTATTGAGGAGGCTAAAGATACATCATCTCTACGGCTGGACGAATTAATAGGAAGTCTCAAGTCCAGAGAGATGAACTTCGAAGATCAAAGAAAGGAGAAAGGAAAGGCTATCTCAAATGCACTCCAGGCAGAATTAGAGAAGGAAGATGTTGCTCCGGAATATGATGATGATGATGCAGAAGAATGCCTCAATAATGTGGCATTTCAGATTCAGAAATTCAATAGGGCGTTCAGACGAAGTGGAATCAAGCCCAGGCAGTTATTCTCAGAAGGGTCTCCACAAAATCGACAAACTCAGCCCCGGAACAGATCTATTCCACAGAGAACATTTCCTCAAACACCTTCTCAAAACAATTTAAAAAATTCTTCTTTTATTCGTTCAAATTCTGAACCACCTAACTTGGATCATATTAAATGCAGGGCCTGTTCAGGATTTGGACATTATGCTAATGAATGTGCAAATACCTTGAGAAGGAGAGGAATGAGTTTGATTTGTGCTGTCAGTGATGAGGAGGAAGAACAACCTGAACAGACAGAGGAACAGCAATCCTCTAAACAAGCTCTTTCTGTCAGATATCTTACTGGAAGTTCCACTGAAACAGAATCCCAAAGAGTCTCCCTGGATGCTGCAACACTTTCTGAAACACTTTCAATTTGTGAGTTAAATACTGATCAATATACATGTTTAAACTCTATTTCTGTGAATGCAGCAGAATCCAGTAATGAAGCAGTCAGTGATGATGAAGAAATGTATAAAAAGCTGATCAGAAACTTGGAGAATAAGACTCAAGCTCTAGATGCAGCCAACAAAGAAAATTCCTCCCTCAAAGAAACAATCACACATTTGGAGGTTGGAATCACCAAGAAGGATCTTGAACTGGCAAAAGTGAAAGAAGAACTCAAAAAGGCAACTCTAGCAATCAAGAGGATGAACACTGGCACAACTAAGCTCGAAGAGATTATGTCAATGGAGAAGCACTACAAACATGAAGGGCTAGGGTTCAAAAAACAAATGAAGCCAGTTAAGAAGAAAGAAATTGTCTTTGTAAAAGAGAAGGGTGCAAACAGAAAGGATTGTAGGAAGTCCACAGTCACCACTCCAGATTCCAGAATAAGAGGTTATGTTTGTCATTACTGTTTCTCACCAGGACACATTCGTCCATTTTGTGAAAAACTCAGCAGTGACAAAATGTTGTATAAAATAAGCCACAACACTTCAAGGAACATTTCAAAGAAAAAGGTAGAATCTACCAAAAAAGAGTGTAAAATATGGACTCCCAAAGGTAAATTTTTGTGCAAAGCAGTGTACACCTCTTTAAATGCTAACATTTCAGGTTCATGGTACTTTGATAGTGGATGCTCCAGGCACATGACTGGAACAAAGGAATTTCTATCAAACTACCACACACTTAATGGAGGACGTGTAACCTATGGAGGAGGAGCTAAAGGCAAAGTAGTTGGACGTGGAACACTCAGTATTGAGGGGCTTCCAAAACTCTCAAATGTTTTACATGTTGAAGGATTGGGGTCAAATCTCATTAGTATCAGTCAATTGTGTGATGATGATCTACGTGTAGAATTTGATAAATACTGTTGTTCTGTGTTTGATAATCAAAATCATTGTGTACTTACAGGTTCCAGATCAATGGATAATTGCTATCAAACAGGTGACACCATCTCATGCAAGAGTTCAAGAGTAAGTGAAGTAGAGCTGTGGCACCAGAAACTAGGACATACAAACTTCAAGAATCTGAAGCTTCTCAACAAGTACAATGCCATAAGAGGAGTACCAGATCTCAAGATCAAGGATATTCTTATATGTGGAATGTGCCAGAAGGGAAAGCAAACCAGAGTACCACACAAAGTGTTGCAACACGTTGGTACCACTATTTGTTTTGAACTTGTACATATGGATCTTATGGGTCCTATAGAGGTAGAAAGTCTAGGTGGTAAAAAATATGTTTTTGTATGTGTTGATGATTTTTCAAGATATACTTGGGTGTATTTTTTGAGAGAAAAATCAGACACCTTTGAAGTTTTCAAAAATTTGTACAGGTTTGTTAGAACTCAATTTCAAGTTTCTGTTCGTAGGATAAGATCTGATCATGGAAAAGAATTTGAGAATGCTTTATTTTTTGCTTTTTGTAATAAAAAGGGAATAAAGCATGAATTTTCTGCTCCAAAAACTCCTCAGCAAAATGGCATTGCTGAAAGGAAAAACAGAACTATTCAGGAAATGGCTAGGGTGATGATGAGTGCAAAAAATTTGTCTAAAAGGTTTTGGGCTGAGGCTGTCAACACAGCCTGTCACATCTCAAACCGTGTGTATCTAAGATTAGGATCTATGATGACTTCATATGAAATTCTTTATGGTAAGAAACCTAATCTAGAATACATGCATGTGTTTGGGTGTGTCTGCTATGTTCTAAATGATAGAGATCATCTAGCTAAATTTGATTCAAAAAGTGATTTGAGCTTGTTTATGGGATACTCTAATAACAGTCATGCTTATAGAGTATACAATCTAAGAACTCGAACCATTATTGAATCTGTAAATGTGGTATTTGATGACTTTGCTGATCTCCGCAGTAAAACAGCTGAAGATGAAGTTGATGACTTGATTGCTGAAAGGGAAACAACAGAAGAAGACACTTCTGCCACAGAAAGCCCAGACACAAACAGTCCAGTCTCAAGAGAAGAAGGTGCTGAGCCAAGTGTCACCACATCTTACTCAACACATCCTACAGAGACTGAGTTGCAACCAACCCTAGATGTCTGCAGAAAGGAACCATCAAGCAGAATCCAGAAAAATCACCCATCAACTCAAGTAGTGGGTGATATCTTTGGTGGAATAAGAACCAGAAGAAAAGAGAGAGTGAACTACAGAGATATGGTAAGATTTGCTAATTTATCTTCTGAATGTGCACTAACTGGAACCACTTGTTTTGTGTCTTCAGTGGAACCCAGGAATATTGCAGAAGCTCTGAAGGATGAATTCTGGGTAAATGCAATGCATGAAGAGTTGAATCAATTCATCAGAAATGATGTGTGGTACTTAGTTCCCAGACCAAGCCATGTAAATGTGATAGGGACTAAGTGGATCTTCAAAAACAAAACTGATGAAAAAGGTACAGTTGTTAGAAATAAGGCTAGGTTAGTAGCACAAGGATACACTCAAATTGAGGGTATAGACTTTGATGAGACTTTTGCTCCAGTAGCTAGAATTGAATCAATTAGATTACTTCTTGCTATAGCCTGCTTTCTTAAAATCAAACTGTATCAGATGGATATCAAAAGTGCATTTCTGAATGGGGTTTTAAATGAGGAAGCATATGTTGAACAGCCAAAGGGTTTTGAAGATTCTGCCAAGCCTAATCATGTTTTCAAGCTTAAGAAGGCACTGTATGGTCTTAAACAAGCTCCTAGAGCATGGTATCAAAGACTCACTGACTTCTTACTTGAAATACAGTTCAATAGAGGGGAGGCAGACAGAACCCTATTTGTTAGAAGAACTAATAATCATATCATTATTGTTCAGATATATGTTGATGACATTGTTTTTGGCTCTACTTGTGCTAACCTTTTACAGTCTTTTGTAGATTCAATGTCTCACACTTTTGAAATGAGTATGGTAGGGGAGTTGAATTACTTCTTAGGACTCCAAATCAAACAGACAGGTGAAGGAATGTTTGTTAATCAGAAGAAGTATGCTCTCAATCTGGTTAAAAGGTTTGAGTTGGAATCAGCCAAGCACATGAAAACTCCAATGGGATCCAGCCAAAAACTGTCCAAGGATGATGTTGCAGAAGATGTTGACAGCACTCTCTACAGAAGCATGATTGGAAGTCTTCTGTATCTAACAGCAAGCAGGCCTGACATTATGTTTAGTGTTTGTGTGTGTGCCAGATATCAAGCAAATCCCAAGGTCACCCATCTTAAAGCTGTGAAGAGGATTATTAGGTATGTTGCAGGTACAGTAGACTTAGGGATTCAGTTTTTCAAAGACACAAATACAAACTTGATAGGCTTTAGTGATTCTGATTGGGCTGGGGATATTAGTGACAGAAAAAGCACATCAGGTGCATGTTTCTTTTTGGGGAATAATCTAGTTTCTTGGTTTAGTAGAAAGCAAAACTGTGTATCTCTTTCAACAGCTGAATCAGAATATGTAGCTGCTGGAGGGTGTTGTGGTCAACTAATTTGGATGAAACAAATGTTGGGAGATTATGGGTTAACCAGTGATACCCTGACCATATATTGTGATAATTCAAGTGCTATTGACATTTCAAAAAATCCCGTTCAACACTCACGAACTAAACACATAGATATTAAACATCATTTTATTCGTGATATAGTTGAGAAAAATATAGTGTGCTTAAAGTACATTCCTACAGAAGATCAGCTGGCTGACATCTTTACAAAGGCATTAGATTATGAGAGGTTTTCAAAACTCAGAAAATCTCTCGGGATGTGTACTCAATAAACATGTCCTGAAACGTGTTGCAGCACCTCATCAAATATCTTAAGTTGCAACACAATTTACTGAAGCATTAGCTTCATTAAATAATGACTTCACTGTGATGTATTATTTTCTAAATCAGTAACTGGAAGTCTTTCACCTTGAAACGTGATCATGTTTCATGTAAACATTTAGACAAATAATTACACTCACATAAGTCAAACTCCTCTATTTTGATAGTCATATCTTAGTAACTGAGGAACCTTCAAACTGAACACTTGATCATGTTCCATGTGAATTGTTTGACTTGAAAATAAGAGTTTATATATATATATATATTATTATAAAAAAAAAAAAAAAAAATATATATATATATATATATATATATATATATATATATATATATATATATATATATATATATGTATAATAATAAATATATAAATATACAGATATAATAGTATATATGCCTGTCAGCAAATTTTTCTCACTATTAATCATCAATAAATGTATTTTTCTATTATTTGTGAATATTTCTTGAGTGCTACGGTTTTATTGATTTTTTCTCTTTTCATTTTAATTATCCCTATTTATATGGGTCATGGGTACATGGGTTAATTCCTTATTTTCCACTAAGTCCACTCCTTATTGTGCCATGTGTCACGTTTTTATTTTAAACTGCCAAGGAAATTTTATTCTCCTTAATCACACTCTCCCCAAGAAAAACGGACACCACTTCTTCACCTTCTCCACTTCAATTTTTTTTCCTTCTTCTTCAGCAAAAATTAGGGCTTATAAATTTCGTGCTTCTTCTCACAAAATTCACACTCAAAAATCAAAAGCACAAAGAAGCAATTTTACTTTATCTACTGTATCATGGCATCCCCACCTAGAAATCCTCCTCCAGCCGTCGATGGTGATGTCCACAACGATGCTGCAGCACCTGTACCAGCAGACCCAAATCTGGCCATCATTGTTCATCCAATCAACTTTGAAGCTGTTCCTATCAGCTACATTGAGCCCGGCGACGAGCTGAACCCGATTGACCCAGACAACTTTGATTTTGTGGGTCCCTCTTCCACCGCCGGAAGATTTCCAACGCGTCGTTCAAAGCGCACGAACCCTTTTCCAGATCTGAACACTGCGGTGCCTCAACGCCGAAGAGGAGAAAACTCTCCCCGGAGAGGAAGCAGAGGTGGAAGAAGAGGAAGCAGAGGTGGCCGCACTCCAGTCCAGTCAAACCCACGAAGAGGTCTTCATCTGGTAGATGAAGAAACTGATGACGAAGCAGGGGATCCTACCTTTGCTGCACCACAGGCTCAAGCCTTGTCCTCCAGCTCCTCTGAGTCTTCATCCAACAACTCACCTTCCCCAGCATCAACTCAGGGGGAGACGTCGCAGCCCAGCATGGCAACAGCAGCCTCTCAACATTCTGTTCCTGAAGGTGTTGCTGCACCTGTTTCAGAAGGTGTTGCTGCACCTGTTTCAGAAGGTGTTGCTGCACCTGGTTCAGAAGGTGTTGCTGCACCTGTCTCTGAAGGTGTTGCTGCACATGCTCCAGAAGATGCTGCTGCACCTACTGTTTCAGCAAATGTTCCTCAGAATGCTGCTGAGGATGCTGCCCCTTATCAGGATGAAGAAATGCCTGATTTCTCTGGAATGTCATCAGCAGAGCATGTAGACATTCCATTTGTCGATGCTCAGGAGTTCACCACTACAGAAGAAACTCCATCAGCACCTCAGGGAGATCCTCTGGAAACCCTGGCAGAAGCAGCAGCTCAAGCAGATACAATTCCTCCTCAGGCTGAAGAATCAGAGAAAAGTGAAGACAGTTGGGAGGTTCCACTAGCTACTTTTCGCAAAAACTTGTCCTCGAACATCTCATCCCTTGGATGCTAGAGGCAGAGAGCAAGGAGTCAATGAAGAGGAGGCAAAGAAAGAGGGGGAAGCTCAAGAAGAAAGCAGTGGATCTAGTGATGGAGGAGGAGCAGCAGCTGAAACTGAGGAGACCTTGGAGACTTTGGATATTTTACTTTAGATTGTTTTCATGAACAATTTTTTTGTGTTTTGTTTATTTTCCCTCTGAACTTTTGTTTAGGACTGCACTTTGATTATTTCTTTTGTTGGACTATCTTGCTGAATTTGGTTTTAATTTATTGTTTCTATGTTTTTCAAATGGTATCAAATTCAGGGGGAGTTCAAGCAATATCTCAGGGGGAGTCTTTGACTAAGATTTAGTTTTGATCAGAAAGTTAAAAAGGGGGAGTTTGAAACACGTGAATTAATTTCACAATGTATTTTTAACTTTTCTTAACTTCTAAACTAAATCTTAGTTAGTGGGCTTAGTAGGGTTAAGTAGTGCTTAGTGGATTTAATTATGGGATTTATCTTAACTTCCTAACTAACCCACTAACCCATTATCTTGAGTGCTCTTGTGGTTGGTTTTCTTGCAGATCATGGGCTGAAGAGTGGAAGCTTGGCAAGTCTATAAATACCAAACTCAAGACTCAAGATTATCACAGATTTCGAGAAAACAAAATAGAGAGCTGAAGTTTTAATCTCGAGAATTTTAGTGTGTTTTCTAGGATCTGTTGTACGTACTATTTATAAGTACATTCTTTGAAATCTAGAATTTTTGATATCTTTCTTTTAGTATCTAGATTTGGTTGTAAGAGTGATCTTGAAAAAGATTCACTCATAAGGAAGAAGTTTTCGCACTCTTCTGTTTGTATTCTTGGAATACTGATTTTAATATATTTTCCGTCCTGTAAAGGGCAAGTTCACAAGTCTTTACTTGTGAACATTTTTAATTCTGAGTATTGTTCTTTTGTCTTTATATTTCCGCTGCTTGTTTGTTCAAGTGTCATAACACCTTCAACAACACCTCTGTATTAAACGAATTCGGGACCATAAATTATTTCAAAATGCTAGCCCACCAAACTCTAACTAATGGACTCTGCTAATTTGTTTATAACTAATCAAAACATAATGGTCCACACAGATGCCTTAGGCACATTCATACAAGGGGTGAATGGTCGAAGAAATCGGCAAATCATGTGATTATGTTTCGTGGTATACATTATTTTCTAAATTAAATATTGCAACTTAAGTTATGCAAATTTAATTCAGAAGGTCTTATATGGGGTTTTCTTGTTGGGGATGGTAGGAATAATGTGATTGTTCATGTGCTTTTGTTTGCTAGACACCACATATACTTTTGACCTCTTCATCACCACTCAATCCAACTTGATTCGCATGTGTACTACCGCCATTTACAAGTACTACTTCGTCTATATCTATATATAGATGTTTATTTGTAACAAACATTTCAGAACGCAATTCTCATATTTCAATTGCTTCACATAATCTCATAGACAATCCTTCATTTTTCGTCTTCAACAAAAAAAATGATGACTATTCACAAAATTCTTAGACGGTCGTTATCGGCTGAAAAGAGATCAAATGAAGTTCCAAAGGGGCATTTCGTTGTTTATGTCGGAGAAAGTGAAAAAAAGCGCTTCGTTATTCCATTGTCGTATTTGAACCACCCTTTGTTTCAAGAATTGCTATGCCAAGCCGAAGAAGAATTCGGATTCTATCATCCGATGGGTGGCCTTACTATTCCATGCACCGAAGAGTTATTCATTGATGTCACCTCTCACTTGAGAAAAGCATGATACACATGTAGTAATAGATCTTAGAGCAATACAATTTTGGTTAGCTAGTTCCTCAACATACTACTACTTTTTTATCCCTTTGTATATACATTGAAAAGATTTGTACACTCTTGAGCAATTTTAATATGTAATTAGTTATATACTTACAAGTTCTTGATATATTCTCCCTTTGACATGATTGCTGCAAGTGCTAATGCAGATTTAATTACAATAAGAAGAAGAGAAAACAAGAGTACTATCCCACATCGATAAAATACAATTTAGATAGGGATCTAAGGAATTAGATAAAGAGAAGAAATGTGGTAATGAAAATTACTTACCTGGACGGGGTTGATAGACGATCAAGAAGGTCTATAGCCTATGCTTGCGACTTCCATTGCACTTTGGAGGGGCGCTTGCGTAAGGTCGGCCCAAGTGGCCGAGCCTGCGTCATAATTTGTGTCAGAGGGGGCCTGCGTTCGCGCGGCCCCCGCCCAATTCTAGTTCAAAATGCTATTAGAATTAGTATTTTTGTTATTATTTAATTAACTTGGATAATGAGGTTAAGTTTTACACAGTCCATTTTGGATGCCAATTATTTAATTAACTTGACTAATTAATTTTTTTTTTTAATAATGAAGATACATTCTTGTTATCACATGGTGGACCAAGTCAATATATATATGTGTAGACATCAATGTATAACCAAACGGATTAATAGACAAGTTGGTGGCCATAATTGAGTATATGAGTGCAGACTGTAGAGGGCCATTTTGTTAGAGGTGGTAGGAACATAATTTCAAATCACACATATTCTTGTTGCCTTAGAAATATTTTTGATAATTTCAAAAACAAATCCATGTGACTCCATATGTATATGTTTTCCCAAGTTTCATACACCATGTATCCATTCTCCACTTCCACCACATATCTATATTTTTTCAAGCATATACAATTTATAGTTCACCTATATATACAAACACCATTTTCTTGATTTCAACCATCAAAAAAATACTCTTACCTTTCTCAACTCTCACTCATTTCACAAACTTTCAAAAAAGTTTTCGATAAAGCAAAATTAACTTCGTACAAAGATGGCCATACGACAGATGTTGAGACGATCTTTATCCAACGAAAGAAGATCAATCGAAGTTCCAAAGGGCCATTTTGCAGTTAATGTTGGAGAGAGTGAAAAGAAGCGTTTCGTTATTCCATTATCATATTTGAATCATCCTTTGTTTCAAGATTTGCTATGCCGAGCCGAAGAAGAATTCGGATTCCATCATCCAATGGGTGGCCTAACCATTCCTTGTAGTGAAGATCGATTTGTGGATTTAACTTCTCGTTTGAGCAGAACATGATATATATTGATACATAGGTTTAGGAGGATCGAGATTTTGTAAATTTAGCTTTTCTTCTCGAGAAACATTCTTCTCGTTTGCTAGACAAAGATGTGTAAAGTATGTAACTGGAAAATATATTTCATTAATTCACCCTAATTACAGCTTATAGTCACATATATATACAAGTAGAGATGTTTATCTATAAGCTAAATAAAAGGAGTGATAAGATTAGGTTGTTGCGTGAGAGATTCGGGGAGATGAGATTTGCATGGTTGTTTCTTCCGTTTGAGAGTTTGATGGTGAACAATCTCTAATACGCCCCCGCAAGACGGTACTCCCATTGGAGACACCGATCTTGGACCGAACAAGACTAAATAGAAAAGAAGACAACGGCTTCGTAAGAGCATCCGCTAGTTGATCTTTTGATGCAATATGAGAGACCGTAAAGGATCCTTTGGTAACATGGTTTCGAACGAAGTGATAATCAATGGCAATGTGTTTCATACGAGAGTGGAACACCGGGTTGACAGAGAGGTAAGTCGCACCAATGTTGTCACAAAAAATCTTCGGAGTAGTGGTGGGGTTGATGTGAAGTTCCTGGAGTAAATTTTTCAGCCAAAGGACTTCAGTAGCACATGAGGCAAGAGCCCGATACTCCGCTTCAGTAGATGATCGAGCAACTGTCTTTTGCTTCTTGGAAGACCACGATATTGCATTACCCCCTAGATAAACAATGTAAGCAGAAGTTGAGGTACGATCGTCACGATTGCCAGCCCAATCGGCGTCGGTGAATGCCGTGAGAGTGAGCTGCTGATCCTTCTTGATAAAGAGCCCGTGATGGATGGTGAGTTTTAGATAGCGTAGAAGTCGTTTAGCTGCAGTCCAATGAGCCTCTGAAGGGGAGTGCATGAATTGGGCTAGTTTATTCACCGCATAAGATATATCGGGCCTCGTAAGAGAGAGATACTGGAGAGCACCAACGACTTGTCTGTACTTAGTGGAGTCAGCAGCTGGACAACCATCATGAAGGTGAAGCGGCTGAGTAGAGGACATGGGTGTCGTGCACGTTTTAGCACCAATCATATCAGTTCGTTCAAGAAGATCCCGTATATACTTGTGCTGTGTGAGGAGAAGTCCGGAGGGGGTTGGTAGTACCTCAATGCCGAGAAAGAAATGGAGATCCCCAAGGTCCTTAACCGAGAAACGAGCAGCAAGAGCCGACAGAAAATTTTGTAAGAACTTGCTGCAACTTCCAGTCACTATCAAATCATCAACATATACCAAAAAGAAGCAAGTAATGGATTCTTTATGATATATAAATAAGGAGGCATCACTGAGTGAATTAGAAAATCCATATGAAAGCAGGAAACCTTTTAATTCATTATACCAGGCCCGCGGAGCTTGCTTAAGACCATATATGGCTTTGCACAGTCTGCAAATATAACTTGGATTTGATTGATCAATGAATCCCGGTGGTTGCTGCATATAGACCTCCTCAGATAATGATCCATGGAGAAAAGCATTATTTACATCCAATTGGCGAAGAGGCCAGCCATTGGATAATGCAACCGAAAAAATTACGCGAATGGTCGTGGGCTTGACAACAGGGCTGAATGTGTCATGAAAATCAAGGCCCGGACGTTGATGAAAACCCTTAGCCACAAGACGAGCTTTGTATTTTGAAATAGAGCCATCCGGATTTCTTTTGATTCGGAACACCCATTTGCAGCCAACGACGTTTTGAGTTGAGGAGGGAGGAACGAGTTCCCACGTGCCATTACGGAGAAGAGCGTTCAACTCATCAGACATGGCCTGCCGCCATTCGCCTTGCTTCATTGCTTGGGTTACACATGTTGGTTCAACTGATTCCGGAAGAGGATGATTGGTGGAGATTTGATAAAGACGTTTGGGCTTGAATATATGATTCTTCGAGCGAGTAACCATGGGGTGAGATGGGGCTGGTGGAATGGGATCATGAGCGAGCAAAGAAGCATCATGCAGATGTTGAGAAGATTCCGTACTTGAGGTACCCGAACCCACAGAAGTAGGCGGCATAAGATCTATGAGAGGCGTAGCTCCAAGTTCAACTTCAGCTGGCTTTTCCGGCAATATTTGTGTGACAAGAGGCGGCCAAGAAATAGAGTTTGAAGGAAAACTTGGTGGATTGTAGACGAAATTGGAAAAGGGAAATGTGGACTCGATGAATCGAACATGACGTGATGTGTAAATTTTATTGCTTTTGATATCAAGACAGTAATAGGCACTTTGGTTAGGGGAGTAGCCAATGAACGAGCAAGGAGAGGAGGTTGGCTCAAGTTTATTGGTCGTGTATGGTTTTAGCCAGGGAAAACATAAGCAGCCAAAAACTTTTAGCTTTTCATAATTTGGCTTTTGTGAGAATAATTTCTCATATGGCGTGGAACAATTCAGAATGGGTGTCGGGAGACGATTTATGAGATAAACGGCGGTTTGGAAAGCATAGGACCAATATTTTTGTGGCATTTTTGCTTGATGAAGAAGGGTGAGGCCTGTTGACACAATGTGTTTATGACGTCTTTCTGCGGCACCATTGTGTTGAGGAGTGTGGGGTGGTGTTTTTAAATGTTGAATTCCCTCGTTGGATAGAAAAGTTTTTAAGGCCGTATATTCACCACCTCCATCGGAGTAGATAGTGGTTATAGGCCGTTTAAAATATTTTTCAACAAGAGTTTTATATTGGCGAAAGATCGAGTAAACATCGGATTTTAGACGTAGGGGGTAAAACCAAATATATTTTGTATAATGGTCGACAAAGATGACATAATAGTGAAAACCATCGATGGATGGAACTGGAGAAGGGCCCCATACATCGGTGTAAACAAGGTCTAATGGACCAGTACTCGTTAATGTTGAATCACCAAACGGCAAACGTTGGCTCTTATTACAAAGACAAGACTCGCAATAGAAAGACATAGGAAAAGATGAAGAAAGGGAAAGCAGACCAGAACTAACTAGAGATTTTACTATTTTGGGAGAAGGATGACCAAGACGCCCATGCCAGATTGCCGGAGAAGCCAAGGAAGAAACACCAGTAGAGAAAGCCTTGGGCGGGTGAGTAGTTACATCCTTGAAGTTTGGCCACTCATAGAGATCATGTCGATTCCGTCCGTGGAGCAGAGGTGTCCCCGTACGTAAATCCTTGACAACAAAGTGAGAAGAAAAGAATTCAATGGATGCACGATTTGCACGACAAAATTTAGCTACGGAGATTAAATTTTGTTTAATAGAAGGCACACATAAAATATTGGATAAAGTAAACAAGGGAGAAATAAGTGTAGAACCCGTGTGAGTGATAGATAAACCTGAACCGTCACCGATGTGTACATCATCGGGTCCCCCATAAGGTTGATGAACTGAAAGATTAGATAATTGAGAAGTGACATGATGAGAAGCACCCGAGTCCAAAATCCATTGATTATTTTGTGGTGAAGCTACAGTGGTGTGATTTGCCGAAGGGTGATTGTGTCGCAGATGAGGAAATAGCTTGAAACAGCGTTTTGCATCATGGCCCCGTTTGTCACAATATTGACAGAGTGTCTGAATAGATCGAGTGGGGAAATTTTTGGGCTGGTGAGGGGTAGGTAGGACACCATGGCTAGGTGTGATAGACGAGCGTTTTGTTTGGCGAAAGCGAGATGGGTGTGTAGCAATATGAGCAGTGGGTGGTGTGACATCAGAGTACTGTTTCTCATTGTGCAGCAGGAAGGATTCATGATCAATGATTTTATCAAAGAGTTCCTCAAAAGGAACCACAGAATCCCGAGTCCGTAAAGCCGTGATCAATTCTTTGTAAGCTATTCCAAGGCCACGGGTTGTGTAGATCAACAAGTCGGCATCGCTCGGGGGATCACCAAGAGCTGTTAGTTCATCGGCAATTTGCTTGATGGAGACAAGAAATTCTGTAACAGAAGAAGTCCCACGGGTGATAGATGAGAGTTTGTCTTTGAGGTGAATGATGTGGGATGTAGATCGCTTGGCATAGAGACGATGTAGTCGATTCCAAGCGTCTTTACTTGTGGTGGCAGACGAGACAAGAGGGATGACAGCCTCACTGAGAGAGGCGAAAATAGCATGAAGAAGTAATTGATCTTGGCGGCGCCAAAGGATGTGTTCCGGATTGGAGGAACCATCTGCAGATGTGGTAGCCGTCGGACATGGTTTGGAACCGTCTAAATAGCCAAGAAGGTCCAGACCATAAAGAAGAGCATGAAATTGTGCTTTCCATGAAAAATAGTTGGTGGAGGTGAGCTTTAGAGGTAATTGGGCAGCAGCATTTATTGTAACTAAGGAAGACATGGTGGTGCTAGATGAAGAAGTCATCGGCAGATTTGGGAAAAGAAAAAAAAATTGCAGGATCAGAGATCTCGTTTGAGAAAGGCTCTAGATACCATGTAAAGTATGTAACTGGAAAATATATTTCATTAATTCACCCTAATTACAGCTTATAGTCACATATATATACAAGTAGAGATGTTTATCTATAAGCTAAATAAAAGGAGTGATAAGATTAGGTTGTTGCGTGAGAGATTCGGGGAGATGAGATTTGCATGGTTGTTTCTTCCGTTTGAGAGTTTGATGGTGAACAATCTCTAATAAGATGATGGTCTATCAATCAAAGAAATATATGAAAGCACAAAATTAGAGTACATATACAAATTACATATTCGAGCAACAAGTTTTCTATAGTAAGTCCATTACAAATTAGTTATTTACAACAGATAATTCTGTCAACAAATTTCCAAGTCACTCTTCCAAGTTTTAATTAAATTAATAATAATTTAAGTTCTTTGAATAATAAATTTGGTATTTTTCTATCTAATAAAAATTGAACTAATAAAAATTGAACTTTAATTGTTGGGGCAATTTCCTAATGGAAAATTAACCCTCCAAAAAGAGGCGTATGCTGCTTAAATTGCAGCAAACACACGGTATTCTTTAGTAAAAGGCGAAAGAATAGTTCGCTATGTGTTTACTGCACAGCTGCGTGAGTTCACAAATTAGTTGCTGCCTTGAATTTATATATCTGGCTTTCAAGTATTAGTTGGTCAGTTTTCGATGTGGGATTCTTTGTCCGAGCCAAAATTGAAGCATCAGCAGTTATAATAAACTATTATTTGGTTTTGTTTCGATGTGGAATACTTGTCTTCAGTACGAGCAAACAATTAATTCCTGAATAAAATTGGACGTTCAGTTTGCTTCTCAGTACACTTAAACAAGATTGATGACAACTTGCATTGCAATGTTAATAAAGTTGAGAGAAAATTAAAGGAAGGGCAAAAAATCGAAAACATTGTAAATGATAACCATATGCAGTTGATGTGATCATCATAAAGAGCTTAAGAACTTGTAAATAGAAAAGGGTATTTCAGATATCAAAATGGCTCAGATTATACTAAAAATATTTTATATGTAATACCACTAGTTTGTCCGGAAATACATTTTGTATCCGACAAAGTATCTTCTGTGTGAACGAATAGGAAAAATATGTGAAGAATCTAGCTAATAAAAATCCTACAGCTCTAAGAATAACTCATGTTCTACTCAAATGAGAGGTGATATCAGTGAATAACTCTTCATTGCAAGGAATTGTGAGTCCGCCCATCGGATGATGGAATCCCAATTCTTCTTCAGCTTGGCATAGCAATTCTTGAAACGAAGGATTGTTCAAATATGATAATGGAATAATGAAATGCTTCTTTTCACTTTCTCCAACGTAAACAGCCAAATGACCCTTTGGAACTTCATTTGATTTTCTTTCGTTGGATAAAGATCTTCTCAGCATTTGTCGGATGGCCATTGTTGTGTAAATTGACCTTGCTGTTTAGTTGAATCCGATAATTTTCTTTAAAGTATTGTGATAGATGAGAAAGCTAGTTGATGGTTGTAAATCAAGAAATGTTGTTTTGTATTTATAGGCAACCAATAATTCCTATTATCCTTGATAAACATACGCAAATGGAGTCACATGGTTATGTCTTTGAATCAACATAAATATTTTTAGGCAACAATAATTTGTGGGATCGGAAAAAAATTGTATCCTACTAACTGTGGCAACGATGGTCCTCAGACGACCATATTGCAATAATTTAAGTAACTAATTTTGATGTGGGACTCGTCCTCTAATAATCAGATCAATCGATAACTTATTCAAGGCTTAGTAGATAGCTGTGTTTTCGTGTCGCTAGATAGATGAATGGACTTCACTTATTGAATTTTTGATTAATAGAATTCAATTAGGGGCCGTAAAACGGGGCCAACTACACCAGCAAATGGAAGTTCACATGTCAAATTGCCTGTAAGGGTCTTCATATAGCATGAGAGAGTTTGATGTA
>NW_012193171.1:1703094-1735409 GCF_000504015.1 Erythranthe guttata
CATTTTTGATCACACAAATTGTTGTTCGTTTGAATTCATTATGATTTCTGAAAGACAAATGCATGTGATTCCATATGCGTATGTTTTTTTTGAGTTTCGTAGAGCACCACATATCCATTTGCTACCTTGACCTGTACTCTTATCTAGATTTTCTCAATTATATACAATCTATAGTTCACCTATATATATACAACACCATTTCTTGATTACAACCAACAACAATTCTTCAAAATACTTCAGCTTTTACTCACTTCAAATACTTCTTAAAAGGGTTTTTGTTTTTCACCTCAGCTAAGCAATATTCACTTTACAGAAAGATGGCAATCCGCCAAATTTTGAGACGATCTTTATCGAGCGAAAGAAGATCGGTTGAAGTTCCAAAGGGGCATTTAGCTGTTTATGTCGGGCAAAATGAGAAGAAGCGTTTTGTTATTCCATTATCGTATTTGAACCACCCTTCATTTCAAGAACTGCTATCTCATGCCGAAGAAGAATTTGGATTCCATCATCCAATGGGAGGCTTAACCATTCCTTGCAGCGAAGATCTATTCGTTGATCTTACATCTCGTTTGAGCAGAACATGATTGTATACACGTATAGATATGTTTAGGAATATCACAGTTTTGTAAAGATTAGTGTTTCTATAAGAAAGATTCTTATTCTTGATTCATATCCTTCATACACAAATACATGATAGTTTTATATAGTGCATACATGAATTCTTTTGAGCTCAACAGCTGCTTTACACACACAGTACATGATAGTTTTATTCTTCTCCTGTATACATGAACTTTTTTGAGCTGAACAGCTGTTCTTAATTGTGTTTCCTCACTGCATGAATTACTTAAAATTGAACTTAAAAGTAGTGTTTAAATCAATTTCTTTAGCTTTTTATTTCCAAATAATTTTTATATATCAATTATCGACATTACACAAAATAAAAATTAAAAAACTTATACTCAAATTATTGGGGCTATTCCAAAAAGAAATAAACCCTCCAAAAATGGGTGTATGCTGCTTGAAGTGCAGCAAGCACACGGTATTCTTTAGTAAAAGGCGAAAGAATAGTTCGCTTTGTGCTTACTGCGCAGCTGCGTGATTTTCAACAGAGTTTCTGCCTTTGTATTTATATATCTTGCTATTAAGTATAGGTTGGTTATTTTCCGATGTGGGATAATTTTCTGAGCTTATTATCTCCTCAATCAGCACTCTGTATTATATACTTACTGCAATTCAGACGTAGTTGGGTTACATGACACTCAAACGAATTCCCATTGTTATATTCTATTTCTCATTCATAATTTCTCACTTCACAGCATCAATCTCTGCATGCATGCATGGTATATGGATTAATGTTCAGTAGAAGCATTGTTTTTCACAATACTAGTTATGGATTTCACAACCTTTTATAGCATACTCTTTTGGCAGTGACAAACACCAAAAGACAAGGCATTCACATATCAAAATTCCTCAGTGTATACAAAATAACCATTAATTTGTTCGGGAATACAATTTGTATCCGATAAACGTATCTTCTCTGTGTACAGCCGAATTTAGGGGAAAAGAAATGTTCGTGAAGTGGCTAATAAAATTCTATTACTCTAAGACCTAGTGTATATACATATATGTAACTCATGTTCTGCTCAAGTAAGCGGTGAGGTCGATGAATAACTCTTCGGTGCAAGGAATAGTGAGTCCACCCATCGAATGGTGGAATCCGAATTCTTCTTCGGCTTGGCATAGCAATTCTTGAAACGAAGGATTGTTCAAATACGTTAACGGAATTACAAATCGCTTCTTTTCACTTTCTCCGACGTAAACAGCAAAATGACCCTTTGGTACTTCATTTGATCTCTTTTCAGCCGATAAAGACCGTCTAAGCATTTTGTGAATAGCCATCGATTTTTTTTCAAGTAAATCTTGGTGAGGTTTTGTGATCGAAGATATTGAAATATGAGAAGTTGAGTATTGAAAGGTGGTTGTAGCTAGGTTGTAGCTAGGTGTATATATAGATGAAGTACATGTAAATTCCGTATGTATACTTGAGAATCTAGCTATAGATTGAATGGTGATGAATAGGCCAAAGGATATTTGGTTTTTGTGGCAAACTCAGGAGAAACAAAAGCACATGATGAATCACATGCCTTTGTCGAAATATCTTCACAAGATTTTAGAGCAACATAATGAATGGTTTTTCGATAAATTATTTAATTCCTAACACCAACAGCAAAGAAAACCTAGTTCATAGGGACCCTCCGAATTAAATGTGACGTAACATAACAGGGCCCGAATAGTACAAATATCGAAATACTTGGTGTAAGGTCATCATTATTCAAGGGCCATGTTGCTATAGTTGGCAGGACACAATATTTTCAATCACACAAATTCTTGTTGGCTCGAAATAACTACGATTTGAAAGACAAATGCATGTGACTGCATTTGTGTAGGTCTTTCGAGTTTCGTAGACCACCACATATCAATTTTCTAGAAATATATATGAAGTGTTCATCCTCTCTTTCTACCCTATATATACAAGACCATTTTCTTGATTAATATATAACCAGCAACAAGTCTTCAAAATACGATACATAAACGAAATTTTTTTTCCACGTACACAAGACTCGTTTTATAAAAAAAAATGGCCATCCGTCAAATGCGAAGACGATCTTTATCCAACGAAAGAAGATCGGTTGAAGTTCCAAAGGGGCATTTTGCTGTTTATGTTGGGCACAATGAGAAGAAGCGCTTTGTAATTCCATTGTCTTATTTAAACCATCCTTCATTTCAATTTACTATGTCAAGCTAAAGAAGAATTCGGATTCCACCATCCGACGGGTGGCCTCACTATTCCTTGCAGTGAAGATCTATTTGTTGATTTAACATCTCGTTTGAGAAGAACATGATTGTATATGTAAATATAGATATATGTATAGGAGGATCACAGTTTTGTAGATATATACAATATAGCATACATGAGAAATTTTGAGCTATTTTAAGATGCCAAAGCATTATTTGGTTTGAGTTGATGATTAGACTAATTATGTATATGAACTTAACAATTCAAATACATATCATCTGTTCATACTTCAGTGAATATCTCTACCCATGGATTCCGATAATAATTCGTTTTTGCTACATCGATGATTAGTTATAACATGGATAAGAACAGAATTGGAAGTTTGATGTTCCACCGGCTCCGACTTCCGATTCGAAAAATTTCTATTTTGGAACAAACTTTTTTTCTTTTCTTTCCGACTTTCAAAATTACAATGTTTCTTCCGGAAAAACTCGATTTTCTCCAAAAACAAACTTTTTTTCTTTTCTTTCCGACTTTCAAAATTACAATGTTTCTTCGGGAAAAACTCGATTTTCTCCAAAACTGTAACGATTTGTATAACAATATATTCTTACTAAAAATGGAAATCAAATTATTAAATTATCATAACTTATAAATAAAACAAAAAATCAAACTAGAATTATCATAACTTATAAATAAAACAAAAAATCAAACTAGAATTGGGCGGGGGCCGCGCGAACGCAGGCCCCCTTTGACACAAATTATGACGCAGGCTCGACCACTTGGGCCGACCTTACGCAAGCGCCCCTCCAAAGTGCAATGGAGGTCACAAACATAGGCTATAGACCTTCTTGATCGTCTATCAACCCCGTCCAGGTAAGTAATTTTCTATGTCACAATTCTTCTCTTTATCTAATTCCTTAGATCACTATCTAAACTTTATTTTATCGATGTGGGATAGATAATACTCTTGGTTTTTTTTTCTTATTGTAATTAACTCTGCATTAGCACTTGCAGTAATCATACCAAAGAGAGAATATATGTTGAGAACTTGCAAGTATATTATGACATCAAAATTGGGTCAAGAGGGTACAAATCTTTTCAATGTAAATACAATTAAATTCATCGTACAAAGTATGTATCTTCTGTGCCTACGAGAAGTAAAAAAGATCGAACTATGTTGAGAAACTAACTAACAAAAAATGTATTGCTCTAAGATCTATTATTATATGTGTATCAGGGTTTTCTCAAGTGAGACGTGACATCAATGAATAACTCTTCGGTGCACGGTATAGTAAGGCCACCCATCGGATGATAGAACCCGAATTCTTCTTCGGCTTGGCATAGCAATTCTTGAAACAAAGGATTGTTCAAATACGATAATGGAATGACAAATCGCTTCTTTTCACTTTCTCCGACATAAACTGTGAAATGCCCCTTTGGAACTTGAATTTATCTCTTTTCGGCCGATAAAGACCGTCTAAGAATTTTGTGAATAGCCATCAATTTGTTATAGTAAATCGGTGAAGTTGAAGATGAAAAAGGAAGAATGTATATGAGAGTTGTGTGAAAGCAAGATGACTATGAGAATTGAGTTTTGAAATATGTCAAGTAAATGTACATATATATATATAGATGAAGTAGTACTTGTATATATGTACATATATACACATGAGAATCAAGTTGGATTGAATGGTGATGAATAGGCCAAAGGGTATGTGGTGCCTAGCAAACTTGAACAAACAAAAGCACATGAACAATCACATTATTCCTACCATCTCCAACAAGAAAACCCCATATAAGACCTTCTCAATTAAATTTGCATAACTTAAGTTGCAATATTTAATTTAGAAAATAATGTTTACCACGAAACATAATCACATGATTTGCCGATTTCTTCAACCCCTTCACCTCTTGTGTGTATGTGCCTAACGCATATGTGTGGACCGTTATGTTTTGATTAGTTATAAACATCATCACCATACAAATTAGCAGACAATTAGATAGAGTTTGGTGCGCTGGCATTTCATTCAATATGTTTATACGGATTTTGCGGTAGTTGTTCATCTGTATCATGACATAATATAAAATGAAATTAATTGAACTTTTTAATGTTTTAGGTGAGACGAGGCATCGAAAATTTGTTATCCATTTGATTACGGTGGGGGGGGGGGGGGGGGTCCTTTTGAGGCCTATTTCTCATCTTCGTCATGTGCTTATGTCCCTCGATCAAAGTTTAACAGACTATCACATAATATGGAAGACAATATTTCTATGACACCTATATATATATTTATATATAGAGTTTATTGCATTAACTACCCCTGTGAAAATCGCAATTGCGCGATTCCCCCCTGTCATAAAAAAATTAGCAAATACCCCCCTAAGAAAAAATGTCAAAGCCATTTAGGTCCCTCAGAGCATATCGTGTCCCACACGCGCATCTTCTGCGATTTTTTATGAGAGTTTGGTTTATGAAATGACAAAAATAGCCTCACACAAATAAACATAAACTCAGCTGGGTTTAATTTTGAATAATCTAATTTCTTAAGGATCAATTTGTAATTTATAAAGTTCTTTTAAAAACCCTAATTTGCACCCTCAATCTTCACCCCAGCCCCAAATCAGCCGCCTACTCCTACAAATCATCACCATCGCCGGCGCCATTGTCATCACGGGAATAGGCTTATTCACCGACGCTTTGTCTCTGCTATCCTCTCCGCCATTTAGATCCAAAAATCAGGTTTTTTAAAACAAGAAAATGGTGTTGTGAATTGCGGCCGCGATGAGGGAAAAGACCAACAGCAGCAGCGCTCCGGCAGTCGAGAGAGGGGCGGCAGCGGGGGTGGTTGAAGGAGGGTGAGCAACTGGTAGAAGATATGAATCTATAATTATTTCTAACTCCAATTTATCTTCTGCTAGTACTAATTATAGACCTGGAAGATGGTTTCGGTCCATAATAGTACTAAAGTCGATGGCGAGGGGTGGCGGCGGCGGCGGCGGCGGTTGGGAAGAAGATGAAGATGTTTTTTTTGGGTGGAGTCGGGGGTGGTTTGACGGGGTAAAACCGTAGAAGATGATGCCTCTTCTTTATTTTTTTTTCTTTTTTTTTTTCTCTTTTTTAATTTATTTGTTCATATTTAATAAAATGGAAATGACTAAAATTTCAAAACTAATATAAAAAACTCTAGTTTACAATATATTTTTAACCAAAACAATTAAACTATAGAAATTTTACGGAAATAAAATAAATAAGAAACCAAATTGTGTTTTCAAATAAAACTATTACAATTAAAAAAAAAAAATCTACATTTTTTAATTGCAGAAACACCCCTGGGGTATTTTGGTCTTTACACAGCTGGTCAATGGGCTAAAATGTAAATGGGTCGAGTGTGCATCCTAAAAATAAGCACAGGGGGGTATTTGCTAATTTTTTTATGATAGGGGGGAATCGCGCAGTTACGATTTTCACAGGGGTAGTAAATGCAATAAACTCTTTATATATATATACAATACGTTTCTCGGTGATAACAAGTCATTCAAAAGCATTAGCTTCCTCTGCTTAGATCACTTATTTCACAAAAAAATCTTGATTTCTATTTTCTATTTCACTTCAGAAAGATTTAGTTTGAATACTATAATGGCTATTCGACAAATGCTTAGACGGTCTTTATCATCCGAAAAGAGATCGAACGAAGTTCCAAAGGGGCATTTAGCTGTTTATGTCGGGCAAAATGAGAAGAAGCGCTTCGTAATTCCTTTGTTTTATTTGAACCATCCATTGTTTCAAGAATTGCTATTTCGTGCCGAAGAAGAATTTGGATTCCATCATCCAATGGGAGGCCTAACCATTCCTTGTAGCGAAGATCTATTCGTTGATCTTACATCTCGTTTGAGCAAAACATGATTGTATACACGTATAGATATGTTTACAAATATCACAGTTTTGTAAAGATTAGTGTTTCTACAACAAAGATTCTTATTCTTTCTCCTTATCCACACATAAATTATAAACCAATTAAATTTAGACTTAAATTGTTGGGCTATTTCCTGAAGGAAAAAAACCCTCCAAAAAGAGGTGTATGCTGCTTGAAGTGCAGCAAGCACACGGTATTCTTTAGTAAAAGGCGAAAGAATAGTTCGCTCTGTGCTTACTGCGCAGCTGCGTGATTTTAACATTGTTCCTGCCTTTGTATTTATATAGCTTGGTATAAACTATTATTTGGTTAATTTCCGATGTGGGACTGCTGACTGTAAACAATTATTTGTTTCTTTTCCGATGTGGGATTGGGAGCCAGAAGACTCATCTCATTGTACAATGATTTAAGAGCAAATGAGATTGGGAGCTCGAAGACTCATCTCATAGTTCAAGGATTTCCTCAGCAACTCGAGATTGATTTTAAAGAGGTATACTCTTTCATGGTGAATGTTATTAAATTCGTGGTCACAAAGTATCTTACGGGGATTTAGATACAAATATTTATATGAAAGTCCCTAAAGAACTATGTTTCCCCGAAACAATTAGTTCCAGACCACGGAACATAAACTTAGTTGGGCTGAGACGTTTACTTAAATTGAGGCTTGAAATATTCCGGAAGAATATGATAATATCCTAAGTGAGTAATTGCTCCGGAAGAGAATATGTGAACAATAATTGATTTTGATTATTCCCATTACTACAATTTATGTTTAAGGACATGAACTTGATTTGGACTCCTAAAGAAATCAAGTAAGAGAAACTCAATTGTTGAAAATTTGAGTTCAAGATCAAAGATCTAAATGAGACTAATTTGTTGTCTCTGCCAACTTAAAATTATTATGTCAATTATATTTATGTCCATCAATCGAATTACATCGAGAAGATGTTATGGATAAAGAGAAATTATCGAGTAACACCTATGGGAGTTGGAAAGTGGAAAAGGTCCAATGATTCATTCCGTCCCATGGAGCAGGACGAGGAAGTGTTAGCACCAGAAGTGCCATATGTAAATGCAATATATGCATTATTATGCTTAACTCCATGTACTCGATATGATTTAGCTTTTTCGGTAAATTTATATGATAGACTTATCTCACCTTACCGACACGCCCTATGCATGAATGAATGAGGCGAAACTTGTGGTTTATATTGGCATTGACTAGAAGTCATATCCACAAAATGCTCGTTCCCAATCCACGGTTAAGTATTGGGAAAATAGCTATGTCTTGGGGTTCTATGAAATGTACATCGGTTGTCACTAAATCAAATCATGCATGATGTTTGTTTCACAAGATAGTGAGTGAATGCACTTGGCCTGAAGCCATGATTAGGCATGTTCGAGATTCCTGTGAATTGACTAACACAGAAGATCCTATGAGATTGTATTTTACTGTAATACAGTATGCATTGAGCAAATGAAGACGGGCTTCATTAAAGTGACAACTCCATGTACATAGCTTTGAAGTTTTCTTCAATCAGCAACAACAATAGCCTAAACAAATAATGATCCCGCAGATCAAAATTTGAGATAACTGCTCCAACTTTAAGAATAAGTTTTGCCTAAAGTCAACTTTTGAAAACATGTTAAGGCTATTGACTTGAGTAGATTATCCGAGCTCACTCTCTTGTACATATCAGGGGGAGTTAACTTGAGAGGGAGCACCGTGTAGGTACTCAGTATCCAGAAGATACCCGGGTGCCCTGTTGTACTCTTTTTCCTTTGTGCGAAGTTTATTTTTCCTACAGGGTTTTCGTTACTCGCCAAGGTTTTAATGAGGCAACTCATACTGATTGGAAAGATTGTGCGTTGTACTCTTTTTCCTAACCGATGTTTTTTTTTTCCCACTGAGTTTTTATTACTCGGAAGGTTTTAACGAGGCAACATGAAAAGCACAGTAGTGTTTTGATAGGAATCCCCAAGGGGGAGTGCTGTAAATAATATGGAAAAGTGGGTCTTCCTATCCTAGCACATGAGAGGTTGTAACCTCCATATTCCACTATAAATTCTCAACTTCCCACTACCCCATTATCCCCATAACATTGTAGTGGTTGTAACTCCTATATAACTCATTTGTAACTTCCGGTGGATTACACATATATAAATGAGAATCTCCCCTCCCCTAAACATCCCACAATTTTCTCTCTACGGATTGTTGTTCCTTGCATTCTCTCTTTCTCTTATTGTCTTGTTATTTACATTCTTATGAATTTCCACAAACACAAACCAAAGAGCTAGATAAATAGACCATTTTACAACATTTTTAATGTTTTAGGTGAGACTGAGGCATCGAAAATTTGTTATCCATTTGATTACGGTGGGGGGTCTTTTGAGGCCTATTTCTCATCTTCGTCATGTGCTTATGTCCCTCGATCAAAGTTTAACAGACATCACATAAAATTTATGGAAGACAATACATATATATATATATATATATATATATATATATATATATATAATACATTTCTCGGTGATAACAAGTCATTCAAAAGCATTAGCTTCCTTTGCTTAGATCACTTATTTCACAAAAAAATCTTGATTTCTATTTTCTATTTCACTTCAGAAAGATTTAGTTTGAATACTATAATGGCTCTTCGACAAATGCTTAGACGGTCTTTATCATCCGAAAAGAGATCGAACGAAGTTCCAAAGGGGCATTTAGCTGTTTACGTCGGGCAAAATGAGAAGCGTTTTGTAATTCCATTGTCGTATTTGAACCATCCTTTGTTTAGCGAAGATCTATTCGTTGGTCTTACATCTCGTTTGAGCTGAACATGATTATATCTATAAGTATAGACATGTTTAGGATTAAGATTCTCCTTTATACACACAAAATTACTGTATATACATAAATTGTAATACAATTTAATTACTTAATCAGAGCATTTTTTATGACAACATTTGGACTTAAATTGTTGGGGCTATTTCAAAAAGGAAATGAACCCTCCATTTAAAAATGGGCGTATGCTGCTTGAAGTGCAGCAAACACACGGTATTCTTTAGTAAAAGGCGAAAGAATAGTTCGCTTTGTGCATAATTTTTAACAGTGTTTCTGCCTTTCTATTTATATAGCTTTCTATAAACTATTATTTGTTTCTTTTCCGATGTGGGATTGTTTGTCCCAGCCAAAATAGAAGCATCGACTAATACAAACTCTTTGCCTTCCTTATATTCAGGACCGTCTCTAATTTAACGGGTCAAATTTTAAAGATGGTCTATTTTTTAATTAATTAGGCTCGTATATTTTTTATTTTAAAAAGCATAATTAATTAGAACATGAAGTTGAAATAATTAAGGAGATCTATAAAAAAAAAACCCGAGTTTCTCGGTTTTTGATATATATGCAAAATACTAGTAGGAAGAGTTTGTTGCATTGTGTGGTACTCCTGTACTCCTAGTCTTTGTGTATTCCTTGAAAATAGTTACATCAGTTGCACGTATATATATATTATTACTTTTGCCAACGATTCATCTTCTCTTTATTCTTTACCTCTCAGAATCTTCTTCTTCTTCTTGCTTAATATTACTACGCAGAAACATGAAATCCATGAGGATTTGGAATTTCGCTATTATTTTTCTGATTTCGGTGCTTTCTTTGGGCAACTTCGTATCTATTGGTAATATTATTATTCTCCATCTTCTGTTACAATCTAATATTTATCCGATTTTGTTCTTTTTTATATTGCGATACGAATTCACTTGTGCGTAAACGGTTATCAATTGTAGTTTAATTTCTTGAAATAAAATATTTGGTGAAAGTTTCTTGATTACTGTTAGTTTATATTCTTGATCATGAATTTCATGCATGCTGATAAAGAAATCGCCGCTATGAAATTGTGGACGACCGACTGCGCTTTTTTCCGATTTTTATCGCGATAGTTGTGCATCTTAATTCAGAACTAAGAAACAATATTAATTCGTGCCATAAACAAGATTCCGATATTATTAATGAAGTCGTAGATTAAAACATATATGCCCTTTTTGTAATTTCTTCTGGTCATAAAGTCTTGGTTTGATGTTTTTTCAGATGCATGCTTTGCTTCGTTTGGTCCGATGGGAAACGTAACTATCGAATGGGATGTTACAAACTGGACCACAGATGGATATATTGTAAGTACAATAAATATAACTCCCAAGCTTAATAAAATATTAGTTACCGTTAGCTCGTTTTTTTTTTTTTTTTTTTTATATTTGAATGATGCATCAGGCAAATGTTACGATATATAACTTTCAAAATCATCAAAAAATCGATCCAACCGGATGGGAATTCGGTTGGAGGTGGAAAAGAGACGAGGTAATTACGAGCATGGTGGGAGGTCAAACTAGAGAACAAGGGAACTGTTCGAGTTTCGAAAAGAATATTCCTCAGAGCTGTGTAAAGAATCCCACAGTTTCAAATAAATTCGGAGTTTCGAATATTTCGCGGCCGAATAATGAAGTCGTCGCCGCTTCACTCCAAATAAATGTTGGCCGTGCGGGGACAAGCCGCGAAAACGTTAGGGTACCGTCCACACACACTCTGAAAACACCGGGCGTTGTTTATAATTGTGGGCCCGCTACAGTTGTAAGGCTTGCCAGAATTACGACTCCAGATGGGAAGCACGTTACTCGCGCTATTAGTAAGCTATAATATTATTCAGCTAGATTTAATTAGTTTAATTTTATGAAATATAGATTTAAAAAGTGTTATTGACTTGGGGTTTTTTCTTATCCAAGAAACATGGAGAGTTGTATGCACAAGGTCTATATTCGTGGCTCACAGGATATCCACCTTTTGTGCTAGAATCTCGTCCCCCGACGTACGTCATGTTACTTGTTCTTGTGGTTGTACAAACAACGCTCGACCGGGTAGCTGTGTGGAGTAAGTGTTACTTTTATCTAGTTTTGCATGTTTTCTCTATTATTTAGGGCTTTTATATATATTAGTCAAGATTAACTAAATAGTAGCGTTTCATTTGATATTTGGTTAACTCAATATTTTTTTATTGTTGACTTGCAAAATTAATTTTATCTAGTTTTACATGTTTTCCTCAATTATCGGGGACTTTTAGATATATGATATCCATGTTTGGTTAGGGAGATTAGTCAAGATTAACTAAATAGTAGCTTAACTTCATAATTTTTCTGCTCGACCCGCAATTTTTTTTTTTTTTTTTTTATTGTCATGGGTAATTGGAAGATAACTAATTGGACCTTGTGATATTTATTACCAGGTTGGATTCTCCAGTTATACGTTCGATTGTTTCAATTACGGGTAATGACAGTTCAACACCTCTCGTCGAGTGTAGAAGCCGTATGTGCCCTGCTCGAGTACTCTGGCACGTAAAGCTCAACGACCAAGAGAAATGGGATTTAGTCGTTTCACTCAGAGACTTGAATAGAGTGACCAAGAACAGGCAATGGAATGTTTTTGCAGAACATCCCGATTTTCACAATGTCACAAAGATATTTACTTTGAATTACAACTACTTAACGCCACATGGTCACTCCGGTAAGTACTTTGTTCCGTACGCGTTTTTTTTTTTTTTTTTTTGTGGAATTACGTTCTAACTAAATCGTTGTGGAACAGAGGATGTAGTGGTGCTGTGGGCATCTAAATCTTACCCGGATTCAGTGGAGCAAGGTGATGCTCTAGACAACGTTCACTTGGGCGAACGAGTACAACAAAGCAACTTTTACCTTTTGTAAATTAGTTTTTTTCTCCAAGAACAAAATTACAGTTTACATGAGTTTTTTTCCAGCTATTTAAAGATGCCAAAACATTATTTGGTTCGAGTATGCAAATATACTAATTTTATACGAACTCAGCATTTCAAATCGATCTTCTGTTCATAGTTATGTGTCCTCACTGCATGAATAGCATAATATGTGATTTAACACACTGCCATAAAACGCATAAAACGCAGAACATAATTTTCCGCCAAAAACGAACATTAAATAATAAGTTGAGATATACACAAGGTTTCTCAGAGATATACGAGTTTCTTGGTAATACCGTTAATTTGTCCGGGAATTACATTTTGTACCCGACAAGTATCTTCACTGTGTACAAAGAATGAAAATTAAATAAAATCGTTCACGAACTAGCTAACAAAATTTCTATTGCTCTAAGAGCTAGTTTGTGTATGTATATATCAAGATCTGCTCAAGTGAGAGGTGATATCAATGAATAATTCCTCACTGCATGGAATTGTGAGTCCACCCATTGGATGATGGAATCCGAATTCTTCTTCAGCTTGGCATAGTAGTTCTTGAAACGAAGAATTGTGAGTCCACCCATTGGATGATGGAATCCGAATTCTTCTTCAGCTTGGCATAGTAGTTCTTGAAACGAAGGATTGTTCAAATATGATAATGGAATTACGAAACGCTTCTTTTCACTTTCTCCAACGTAAACAGCCAAATGCCCTTTTGGAACTTCAGTCTTGGAACTTCAGTCGGATGGCCATTGTTGTATAAACTGAACTTTTGTAGTTGAAATCCGATAATATTCTTTGAAGTATTGTGAAAGATGAGAAAACTATAATATTTTGAGAACTTGTTGATGGTTGTAAATCAAGAAACGGTGTTTTGTATATATAGGCAAGCAGTAGTTGTTATTATCCTTGATAAACATACGCAAATAGAATTACATTGTTATGTCTTTGAATCATCGTAAAGACTTTTAGGCAACAATAATTTGTGTGATCGGAAAAAATTGTATCCTACTAACTGTGGCAACGATGGCCCTCAGACGACCATACTGCAATAAATCGAGTAACTAACTTTGATGTGGGACTCATCCTCTAATAATCAGATCAGTCGATAACTTATTCAAGGCTTAGTAGATAGCTGTGTTTTCGTGTCTGCTGCTAGATAGATGAACGGCCTCCACTTATTGAATTTTCGGTTAATAGACAATTCAATTAGGGGCCGTAAAAAGGGGCCAACTACACCAGCAAATGGAAGTTCACATGTCAAATTGCCTGTAAGGGTCTTCATATAGCATGAGAGAGTTTGATGTATTGTCACATTAATTACAATATATTGTAGGGTCGTTTAAGGGGCTTGTTGTTATAGTTAGTAGGATACAACATTTTCGATCACACAAATTCTTGTTGGTTTGAATTCATTATGATTTTTGAAAGACAAATGCATGTGATTCCATATGCGTATGGTTTTTTCGACTTTCGTGGAGCACCACATATCCGTTTTCTACTTTGACCAGTACTCTCATCTAGATTTTCTCAAGTATATACAATTCATAGTTCACCTATATATACATAACACCATTCCTTGATTACAACCAACAACAGATCTTCAAAATACTTCTTGAAAGGGTTTTTTTCCTTCACCTCACCTCTAAGCAAGATTCAGTTGACACAAAGATGGCAATCCGCCAAATTTTGAGACGATCTTTATCGAGCGAAAGAAGATCGGTTGAAGTCCCAAAGGGGCATTTAGCTGTTTATGTCGGGCAAAATGAAAAGAAGCGTTTTGTTATTCCGTTGTCGTATTTGAACCACCCTTCATTTCAAGAATTGCTATCTCATGCCGAAGAAGAATTTGGATTCCATCATCCAACGGGAGGATTAACCATTCCTTGTAGCGAAGATGTATTCGTTGATCTTACATCTCGTTTGAGCAGAACATGATTGATTGTATACACGAATAGATATGTTTAGGAATATCACAGTTTTGTAAAGATTAGTGTTTCTATAAGAAAGATTCTTATTCTTGATTCATATCCTTTATACACACATACATGATAGTTTTATGCGGGAAAGAGATGTATACAACCACAAAATTAGTGTATACATGAATTATTTTGAGCTCCAACAACTGTTCATAATTGTGCTTCCCCACTGCAGCTGTTCATAATTGTGTTTCCTCACTGCATGAATTACCTGAACTTAAAAGTAGTGTTTAAATCAATATCTTACCCTTTTTATTTCCAAATAATTTTTATAAATAATTTTTATATATCAATTATCGACTTTAAACAAAATAAAAATAAACAATCTTAGACTGAAATTGTTGGGGCAATTTCCGAAAGGAAAATAACCCTCCAAAAAGAGGCGTATGCTGCTTGAAGTGCAGCAAGCACACGGTATTCTTTAGTAAAAGGCGAAAGAATAGTTCGCTTTGTACTTACTGCACAGCTGCGTGCTTTTAAACATTGTTTCTGCCTTTCTATTTATATATCTTGCTATAAAGTATTGGTTAGTTATTTTCCGATGTGGGATAATTTTCTGAGCCTATATTCTCCTCAATCAGCACTTGGTACTTAATTTTCAGCAGAAGCATTTCTCTTCACAGTGTTAGTTTCTTCTCTAATCATACATTTATACTTTGATGTAATCATGATAAAGAACTTGTAAATAGCAGGGGAATTCAAGTATAAGAAAAAATCTTTTATAGATATAATAATTCATTAATTTGTCCAGGAATACAGTTTGTACCCGACAAAGTATCTTCTCTATATACAAAAAAATGTCCAGGAACTAGCTAATACAATTCTATTTGCTACGATGTGTATGCATATATATCATGTTCAGCTCAAACGAGAAGTTAGATCGACGAACAAATCCTCACTACAAGGAATAGTTAGGCCTCCCATTGGATGATGAAATCCAAACTCTTGTTCGGCCTGGAATAGCAGTTCTTGAAACGAAGGGTGGTTCAAATACGATAATGGAATTACAAAGCGCTTCTTCTCGTTTTGCCCGACGTAAACAGCTAAATGCCCCTTTGGAACTTCGTTCGACCTCTTTTCAGCTGATAAAGACCGTCTAAGAATTTTGTGAATTGCCATCGATTTTCGTTCAAGTAAAAATCTTTGTGAAGTTGATGATGAAAGATGAAGGAATATGGAGAGTTATACGAGAAGTTGAGTATTGAAAGTTGGTTGTAGGTTGAGAAATGTGCCGTCTCTCATATGTATATATAGATGAAGTACATGTAAATGTTGTATGTATCCTTGTAAATCTAGCTGGATCGAGTGGTGACGAATAGGCCAAAGGATATGTGGTTTTTACGGAAAACTCGAAGAAACAAAAGCACATGATGAATCACATGACTTTGTCGATGCAGAGCAAACATAATGAATGATTCGTCAAACTGTGGGGTTTCGGGCAGTATTCGTAGGACCCTCCGAATTAATTAAATGTGGCATATAATTTACATTGCATAACATAAGCACAGATTATGTTGTCAAATTAATTAAATTTGTATGTTGTGTGGTCATCATTCGAGGGCCATGTTGCCACAGTTGGCGGGACACGACATTTTCAATCACACAAATTCTTGTTGGCTCGGAATAACTTCGATTTTCGAAAGACAAATGCATGTGACTGCATTTGCCTATGTTTTCCAAGTTTCGTATGGTCACCGCACTTATCTAGAATTTCTCGAGTACACATCATTTCTGTATAGCCTATGTAGACAAGACCATGTCTCGATTATAACCAGCAACAACACTTCAAAACAATCTACATCTCTCAGCTTTTATTCCTTCGACAAATATTCAGTTTATACAAAAATGGCTATCCGTCAAATGTTGAGACGATCTCTATCCAACGAAAGAAGATCGAACGAAGTTCCAAAGGGTCATTTCGTTGTTTATGTCGGAGAAAGTGAAAAGAAGCGATTCGTAATTCCGTTATCGTATTTGAACAACCCTTCGTTTCAAGAACTACTATGCCAAGCCGAAGAAGAATTCGGATTTCATCATCCGGCGAGTGGACTCACTATTCCTTGCAGTGAAGAGTTGTTCGTCGAACTCACCTCTCGCTTGACCAGAGCATGAGCTGTATATTAGGTCTTAGGGCAATAGAATTTTTTTTAATATATTTTTTTTGTACACACAGAAGATACTTTGTCAGGTACAAAAATGTATTCTTGGACAAATTAATGTTTATACCGATACAAGATTTTATATACTCCGAGTCATTTCGATATATTAATGCCTTTATTACCGATTTACACGTTCGTATTGTAAGATCTTTATCATGATGTTAGTCACTGATAGAAAAAAAAAATATGTTGCGAGAATATGACAAGAGAACATCTGTTGTTCCGATATCATTTCTAAACGCGCTATCGTTCCGGACACTGGTTTGAATTACGAATATCGTCGAGAAAAATGCTCGTCGGGATATTAGTTATTCAACTTGCAATGTTGTACTAACATAGGAACCAAAATTCAAGAAACCTTATAAGTAACTTCAAACAGGTCTTGTTTAATCATTTCTCTTAGCGTTAAACTTACCGTTTTCCGATTAATTTTCCTCCATGAAACTATATATGTATAATTTTCCTTACACATGCACGAAAAAAATCAGTAATGTTTACATTTCAGTTCGATTAACTCTAAACATATGTTAGACAAAAAAATGTGCGATTTTATCCAAATAAAAAAATATAAAAAACACTAGTCCACTCATTACGAGTATCGGCTTCGTCTACATTTCAAACCAATCACGTTTGTACAATATCGTCAATTTTGCAGATGGAAAAAACAGAAAACTCAAAAGAATTGAGGCAGATGTGTCCATCTTTAGCTGTAAGTTAGGTATCAGATTGTCTTATCTAATTAATTACATAGGCCCTTACCAAAATCAAACAGTCTTCGACAAATATATATAGTACAAATTGCTACATTTTCTTTAATTTGTCTCGAATATGCATGTACCGCCACTCGAAAGGTAAATCCATGTGATTCCTCATGTGCTAATGTCTTAAACTTCTCTAACCACCATTCATATTCCGCCAAAGCCTCTCCGCCATTCAATCTCGATTTTTTTTCCAATACCACATTAATTACATGTCCCTCTATACTATGTATGTATACACATATATAACCAGCCACAAGTCCTAAGAAAAAATTATCGGCTTAATTTCTCAGCTCTCATTTGCCTCCACAAAAATTCGTTTCTATTTTCTCTGACTGTTTCATCAAGATTTACTTTAAACACAGCAATGGCGGTTGGTAAAAATCTTAGACGGTCGTTTTCAACGGAGAAGAGATCGAACGACGTTCCAAAGGGGCATTTAGCTGTCTATGTTGGGGAGAATGAAAAGAAGCGTTTTGTTATCCCGTTGTCGTATTTGAACCATCCTTTGTTTCAAGAATTGCTTTGTCGAGTTGAAGAAGAATTCGGATTCCACCATCCGATGGGCGGTCTAACTATTCCTTGTAGCCAAGATTTGTTCGTCGATATAACATCTCGTTTGAGATGAAGATCATATACATATATATATGTATACTGAGTTTACAGAGTAGCACAATTTTGTATACTAGTTAGAAGATAGTTTAATGGACAAAACAGTTCAATTTCATGACTATTTGTTAATTTGAATGGCCTTTTTGACGAAGATTTGATTATCTTTTAGATATATATTTACAAGAAATTTGAATTGTGAAATACAGAATTTATTCATTGTTTTTACATATGTATAGAGAGAGGGTGGATTTAAAGAAAAGTCCATAAATTAAAGTTCATGATGAAATTATTGTTAGAATTAGGTGTCGAAATCGGCAATGTAAAAAAAATAAATAAATGCAAAATAATTACATTTTAGCTCCAAAAACAATCGAAATTTTTTGAAACCGAGATTTTCGAAATTGGAATGAAAAAACTTGTTCTAAAATCGATAATTTTCAGGTCGAAATTGGTGGAATTTGAAAATTCCATTTTTTCTATTCACTTATTATACTATATAATGCATTTGAAGTTATTGTATTTAACACCCATATATTTATTGTAATTATAAAAAAAGTCCCTATAGTTGAATTTTACTAGTGAAATACCCCATAAAATGCACTATTTAGGGGGTTGTGTGGTAAAAAAAATGCATCATAGTGATTGTTTTGCTAATATGTATAATATGAAAAGTTGTTTAGAAATTTAGTATAATAAAGGGTTCTAAATGCAATAAACACTAAAAATTGAGAGCGCAGTCGTCTGCAATGCGAGTTTATTAGGGCTTCTACAATCAATCTATCTATGTACGTGTTGACCAAAAAGTCTGAGGTCAATATTTGTTTCGTCCAATCAATAGACGTCTAAAGATACACCTTCCCGCATGCGATCCCTACTCCAGCTAGCAAAGCCCTCACTCTCTCAGTAGTTCATCGCACATTCGTAAATAATCCAATTGGAAACCCTAATTTCATCTCGATTAATTTTGTGATTACGTTCAGTTCAATTGCAGAATGCCTAACAAAAGCGGAGCTGAGCAGCCAGAAATCAGCGGCTCGACGCAGAAATCTCAGCGCACAAAAATCACAAAATCCTCGGACGACAACGAAAAAAAGGTGATTTACGTTTCCCCTTTCTTTGAATATATAATGTGAATTCATTTGTAATTACTAGAAATAAAAAAAAATCCGTAATTCCGTATTCTTCTGATGATGTAGAGTTTGGCTAAGAAGCTTAAAGATTCAGAAATTTGTATCCCCATTGTGTATGGTAACATTGCATTTTGGCTTGGTAAGAAGGCGAGCGAGTAAGTATATGTGTTTTCCTTTTCCTGTTTATTTATCAAAAAGTGTATTTTAATAAGTGCATCAAGTGTTTGACGAAACCTGGTTTTTGATTTTTTTGTAATTCTGCTCTGTACTGGTCAGGTATCAATCACACAGGTGGACGGTTTATGTTCGGGGAGCAACAAACGAGGACCTGGGAGTGGTTGTGAAGCGTGCCGTTTTCCAATTGCATTCGAGTTTTAATAACCCCACAAGGGTTATTGAGAAGCCACCTTTTGAGCTATCGGAGTGTGGATGGGGTGAATTCGAAATCGCGATCACCCTTCATTTTCACAGTGATGTTGGGGAGAAGCCATTGCACTTGTGAGTTTGTCTCATTGTGAATCGTGTGTAGAGTTTTGTTTGCGTATCTGTGTTTATGGATTTTGATAATTTTCTCGATAGTGATCTTCGTCATACTCTCTTTTGAATTTCCATGTGAGGTTAAATTGTTAATTATTTGTAAGTATAATGTTTATGTAGGTATCACCATTTGAAGTTGTACCCCGAGGAAGAGTCCGGTCCGCTCTCGACTAAGAAGCCTGTCGTAATAGAATCTTATGATGAAATTGTTGTCTCGGAACCTTCCGAGGCTCTATTTGCTCGGGTGCAAAATCATCCTGCAGTTATTGTGCCTAGGCTGCCTGCGGATTTTACTTTGCCTCCTGGTCCGTGCTGTTTTGTTAGTATTGTTAGTTGGTAAATAAATGATTTGCCACTTTGTATTTCACGATTTTTAATCTTTGTGTGTTATTACAGTGCCCTTGGAAGATGTTGACAGCAAGAACAGAGTTGATACGAAAGATAATCCCCTGAACCAGTGGTTTACAAATTTCTCGGAGGCGGATGAGTTATTGAAACTCGCTGCAGCTCGGCAGCAGGTCATTATCAATGCGCTTTTCAATATATTCGAAGATTTGTTAACTGGATAACCATCAACCTATTCTCACTTAAAATCCAAAAATAGCTATGTAGTCAAAATAACCATATTGTGAAGAAATTAAACACAAATAAAGTGGGAAAAGCGTTAGGCCATTTGAATTATCGCAAATACTGATTTCTCCAAAATGGACATCTTACTGACTTGTGTTAAAAAACGGGCAAATGAACTTCCAAGTGTAGTATCCCATTTAAGGAAGTGCATTTGAACAGCCTTAAATTCATGCAACCGATGGATCACTATATTTAGGAGTTATTTGTGCAAGATATGTTTTATTATGATATACAGAATTATGGGGCTTTCACTTGTTGAGTTTGTTTTCGGTGGTTCGAAGCATACATATATTAATTTCACTTAATTACTATTTGATTCAAGTAACACAAGTACAAGAACTCTGAAGAATTCACCCGACCATCGATGGAATTTGATTTGTCAAAATTATGTGAAAATTTTAATTTCGAACATCACGTGTTTTGTGTATAGTGAATTCTTTCATTTTCTCCGATTAAAAAGAACTTGTGTATTGACAACGTCTACACATGCATAGGTACAAGCTCACATTGCAAGACTTAGGAGGCAGTTGACTTTGGTTGATGGACAGCACCAACAGCTGAAAGCACCGTCTGACATGTAAATGTTCGTTTACAAATCTGTTCTTACCATTACCGACAGATTAAAAAAGTCAACTATTTTTTTTTCATTGTTGATTAAAAATTAGCATATCTTGTTTAGTGAATTTACTCGACAGTGGAAAATTTTGTACTCGCTCCATTTTCAGCTCTTTGCTGCAATTTCTGTCAGATAAAAAAGTAACAATTACCTATATCAAGAAATCGAAAAGAAGAATGTTATTAAGTTTCTTCACCTCATTTATAAGACTGTACATATAGTTCGAAGCGTCTGTGGTGCTGTTAATCGTATTACACTGCTTGATTATGCTTTTACGATGAAGTAGAAATACTTCTATATTACACTACTCGATTCTTTTCTAACATCAGCAATATCTATTTTTGTTGGCAGAAGTTAAGTGTGGAAGTAATTCCTTCTTGTGGATGGTATTGTTTCACGTAGAAGAGTGTTCGGAGAAACTACCTGTGATACTATTCTTTCCTTTTATGTTATAGGTACTGTATAAGAACTTAACCTACCTAGAGTTTCCTTACTTGGAGGATTTAATATATGTTGGACCAATGTACTGATTATTGTACCGACCGAGGGGACTTATTATTTATGGAACATTAGCTGTACATATCGAAACTTACTGGAATTGACTATAAGTAATTGAATACATGATTAGCTTACGATTTGACTAACTTATGTGAAGGACACAATATTAATTTGTACAGCCGTCTAAGGTACTTGCTAGAATATTTAATTTCTGCTTACATGACTAATATTGTATACTTTATTTACCTGTACTTAGTATACCATATCTTCAGATTATGATGGTGATATGACTGTCTGAATTTCGAATTGTAGCTTATACTTAGTTCTGAGGTAAAGTTCTTATGGATCGCGACTGAAGTAAAATGGTAATAAATCCATTTTCACTCTTTTACTCGTTTCATCGCTAGCCGATCTCTCGCGTCGCAGCACATCAGGTACGAAAATCACTATCCTTAAACATGAAAAATCTGTTTTTTTCTTCCTTCATATAATTTGTGTGGGTCCTTGACATAAACCCTGGCACATTCTTATGTTTCTAAGATGCTGTGATATGTCTTTTTTTTTTTTTACCTATATTAACTCGAGATCTAGGCCTTTTATACCCTAGCTCTTCTTACATACGAAATCTTGCTTAGCTGTTGTTTGGCCCCAACTGTCCTCAATAATCCCACCTCCTAAAAACGACCCATTTCACACCATCCAAAATTTTCAAGAAACATGTTTTTTTTTCTGCGATATAGTTATACTTTTAACCTTGAAGATCACAAAAAAAAAAAGATCATTTTTTTCTTTTTCTGGGTTTTCTGCAACGAGCGTGTGTCAAACACGTTGAATTCGGGTTAATTTTAGAGGGATTTGAGGTGGGAGTTAAGGTGACAGTTTCAAAGTAGTTGTGAGGTGATCTCAAAGGGGGTTTTGTTTATAATGTATATCCAGCAAAACAATTTTAGGGCAAGAGTAACATGGGCTTCATGTGCAATACGGAGTGCTGGGTCAGCATCACTGGAAAAAGGGGCAAAATTCGGTTGATGTATCAGTTTCTGATGCACAGCACCGCAATTCTGATGATAACAAAATATTTAAATTTAAATTTAAATTTAATTTAAAAGGACCACCTATTTTCTTTCTATTGCCATTTATATATATTTATTTTTATTTTCTAATACATTCTTAGTCTCAGAACATGGGATGGATGGTATGTTATCAATCAAGTCCCGAGATATTCTATTTTCAGACAACTCTCTCATCTACATGTCATTCTTTTGTACACACAATTTTTGGGTGAGTGTATTCAATTTATGGGTTCGAATTAGTTGGAGAGAAGTTTGTTTTAATCGTCACTATTTTGACTAGGACCATTCGGAAAGGGTTTTTTTTTTTTTTTTTTTTTTTTTAATTTCTTATTTCATTCTGAAAATTGCATTGTCAGCTTACAAATTTCGAAAAAAAAAATATTTACATTTAATATGGTGGGAATACGAAAGCTGTACTGTCAAGGACTCGACGGTACATGAAAGTGAAAGAAAAAGAGAAAACGGGAGTTGGAGATAATGTAAATATTTAATATATGTGCACTGGGTAGATTAAATTTCCGGTTTTTTGTTAATATTTATTATTTTGATAAATTTTGTGGATCGGCATTCTAAGCCTTGGAACATGCAGGCAGGCGGGCACAAATTGATGGATTTGTGAGTGGTTCTCGTTCGAAATGGGGCTTCATCTTCTCTCTAATCAATATTATTCCACTTTTGTTGTTGGCTCTTTCAATATTTATACGGACCACCTCTTCACCATGCAACTTGCGGTTGTGGCTGTGATATCTTTTCGCCTTTGGGGTATTTTTGTCAATTTTATAAATCTTCGGACCTGATTCGAGATTATAAAAAGCAAAAGAAACTGAAATTAGTAAAATAAATAGGGTAAATAGCACTTAGCTCCTCTATGGTTTGAATTTTAAGCACATGAACCCCTTTTATTTTCAATATAGCACACGACCCCCTTGTATTTTAATATAAGTACATAACCCCCTTGTACAAAATATTCCTCTTCCTAATAAGAATGATTACTTACCAAGTGGAATACCATAGGGGGTAATATGCGTATATTAAAAGTAAAAGGGGTCATATGGACAAAGTTCAAACCATTGTGGGGTTAAGTGCTATTTAACCAAATAAATATAATATTCTAAACTAAAAATATTGAATAACGGTGACCTAGCACGCTCAGGCCCCTATACATGCTTTAGGGGACAATTTTTAATAGGGTTATTTGTGATTAAATAATACTACATATTGGTCACGGGTATCACTATTTTTTAACAGGTGGGCATAATATGTTAATTTCTCTGTGTCAAATTTTCATGATTACGTGGATTTTTTACACCTCATTCAGTTTCTTGAAACAAAGTCAGTTTTTCTTTTTCTATTTCAAATTCATTTAATTTTTTTTAATGGAATATTTATTACTTAATTTTAATATGTGTTGAAATTTTAGCAGCACTTAATTTGAAACTGAAATGGGAGAGAGAGTAACAGCTAACAACTACGAGTATTATTAATTAAGAAATTAATTACAATTTAAGTAAAATGCAGAATTAAGAGTAGTTTGTTTAATTGTAGAGAAAAAAAGGGTCAAACCTGGAAAGTATCTACACATGGATTTACTGAAGCAAAGTTATTGTGTCTTTTGCTGACAATAATTCAGTGAGAATCACAAGTACCAACAATCGATAAATACCAAAAATTCTTCTAAAGTTAAAGGGTTTCTTTCGTACCACTATCTAGTACAGTCTTGAGAAGTCTTTCTTCCCCCACCCATACTGTGTGTTCTCTGTGTTTTTTTTTAATATTTATATAATATATATTCACTCACTTCTCATACCTAAATGAAAATATTTTTTTAATTTGAATAAATATAAAGTTCTAAAAATGTTACCCGTATTAAATGCATACACTCTATCTTTATAGTGCATTCAGCATACACATACGTCCACAACATTTCGATTGTGGATCGTCAATACCCAGGCCTCGCCAAATCCAGGCTAACATTATCTTTACAGAATTCTTCGTAATTTATCAAGTAAAACTTACTATTGTAATCGAAAGTTTGTTTCTAAATTATATATTTTACGGAAATAAAAATAATTTGGACGAAAAAATATAAGATAATAGTAAAATGGTAAGAATTTAGAAGATAAAAAAGGAAAAGATGAGGGTTTGAAAAATACAAAAGCTTTAATGAGTGAGACATAATGTTGGAAATGGAAATAAGTAGCGAGAAAAAAATGATGTTGAAACCTGAAACAGACTCCAAACTGTGAAAGCAAAGTATGAGGCCACCGTACACCACCATTCAACACTACCACCTAACCTTATGTGTGTAGTTTCACACACACACACACACACACACACACACTAGATTAATTCTAAACTCTCTTAATTCAACCAAATTTATCATAAAAAATACATAGCAACCTAATTTTTGAATTTTTATTATTATAAAAAGAAGGATAATTACTGGTTTGACAATTCTCTGTCCTAGTGTCTCGAACTCATAACCAACAGGTAATCGTGTATCGACAACAACCTAATGCGTTCTCGATTTAACAGTTATCGTCTGATTATCCACATCTACAATATTTTAAAGAAATATTAGTCAATGTTATTGATCGAATGCACATGACTTAACATTTACCGAACCACAATGGTTCTTGGTCAAATCCATATAAAACTATGGCAACATGCCAACATCTGATTACTAATTAAATTAAATAAAATTATCCAACACATACGACTCTTTCACGTTTCAAGACGAACAGAAAAAATCAACAATATTTTTTTAGTTTTTATTTTTTTCTACAAAGATATATAACTAATTAATTAATCCAAGAAAGATTTATTTTTGTTTTTATGGCAATATAATTAGGCCCCATATTGCCATTAGGAAGTCCAACATAAAATAATACACCAACTGGATTTGGCCCCCACATTGTCCTTTCATACTTTCAGATAGCCCACCCCCCACCCCCTACCCCCACCCCCACCCCCACCCCCCACCTTTCTTGATAAATACCTTCATTCATCCCTCCACCTTCACCGCCACCTCCACTTCTCCTTTCAAATTTTCTTCAACCCATTATTTATTTAAAAAAAAAAAAAGAAAAAAAACCCATTATTATTATTATTATTAAATAAATAAAAAAGATGGGTATGAAGAGTAAATCAAACAGGCTGCCGCAAGCAGTATTACTGAAGCAAATCTTGAAAAGGTGTTCGAGTCTGGGCAAGAAAAATGGGTACGATGATGAGTGCAGTCTGCCGGAAGACGTGCCGAAAGGACACTTCGCCGTATACGTGGGTCAAAACCGAAGCAGATATATTGTGCCCATTTCCTTTTTGACCCACCCGGAATTTCAGTGCCTGCTCCGACGAGCCGAAGAGGAGTTCGGGTTTGACCATGAAATGGGTCTCACTCTTCCCTGTGAAGAAGTTGTTTTCCGATCACTTACTTCCATGCTCCGATGAGTGAGAAACAAGAGAGAGAAAAAAATTTAAATTGGAGAGAGATGGTGTCAAGATGAAATTAGCAGGCATGCAATTTTTTTGTGTGGGCTTTTTTGTCTTTTTTTAAACATCTGTCTTTGAATTAGTGGTGTTTTTTTTTTTAGCTATGTTTTGAGCCCATTTTGTGGGTGTGTTTGTAAGTGACATAGCTACTAGGTATCTAATTATTATATATATGTATAACCTACGGCCCATGTAATAAATATTTTAATTTGTGGGTTGATTTGTAAACAAAGGTGGTTTGTAATTTGTATGTAATTTTCCTCATAGAGTTGTTGCTTAATGCTTACACCCTATTGAGAGAATTTATTTAACCAAGTTTTTAATGTTCTTTTAATAATCACATTTTTCATATTCTTTACATTGTTTTACACTCGATTGGGGGAAATAATTACTGATTCCCTAATTCCCCTTTTGTGCCTCGAATCCGTGATCAAATAGATCTGAGATGCAAAGTATTTACCAACAAGCTATTGTATCTTGATTCATGCTTATCTTAATTCAGTACTCTAACTACATGTACGACATTTCGAACAAGTGGTTATTCTTTTTAATTACACAACCTCGTCTTTTGTAATTTTTTGAATAAAAAAACATAAAATTGACCAATCCGTACGCCCCAAAACAAATTGAATTGAAGCTTTGATTAAGGATTTGGATTTTTATCTAGATTGTATGAGAAAAGCATAATTATAAATATATTAATAGATAGATTGAAGTACATGTATGATGGCATACAACAAAGTATACATACTACATACATGTACAACATGTAACATTTGTGAACTACTTAATTGAATGATGAGTTGTCGGATATACATGTTATATTATACTAGCATTTTTTTCCCGTGCGATGCACGGGATCGTATTTTAAAAGTGAAAAAAAATGATCAAGTTAAAAAATTGAGTTTCTATCTTTATTTCTTAAGATTTGAGATATATTAAAGAAAAATAGGAATTTTGATAATTGTTAAAAATATAGTTAGAAAATTAGTAAAAAAATATTAACAATAAATAATTAGAAAAATGTCATTAGGATTTTTTAGGGTTGCCCAAGGTTTATTTCTTTTATATATACGGGGTCATATTTTAAAAGTGAAAAAAATGATCAATTTAACAAATTGAGAGCCCGTTTGGCTAAGCTTATTTAAAACATCTTATAAGCTCCTACATCTGATAAGATGTTTTAGGAGCTGATAAGCTGTTAGATCTTATTTTAAAAATTATTTTTTAAGGTGTTTGGATATTAGCTTATAAGTTACTTTTTGTTTTTATAAGTTGTTCAGGTGTTTGGAAATAAAATGTCTGTTTATTGCTATAATGACAAAAAAGTACATGATGTCAGTATAATTGTTAAACTTATTTGACTCAAATACTTTTGTTCCTAAAATATTATTATAATATTTATAAATTATTTTTTCAAATAATAATAATAATAATATTAAATTATATAATAATATAAAATAAAAGTTGTAAAAGAAATATAATTTTTTTTTAGATGAAAGAAATATAATTTATTATGGAGATAATAAGAATATTCGTGTATTTTTATATACATATAAAATATAAATAGAGAATATTTTTTTTACAATTATTATGATAATTACGATAATTATATTTAACTAATTATTAATCTTGATTACAAGAATACGTTGTTTTGATAAAATATAAATATTATTAGTATTCATGTAATATAATAAAATATTTGAGGGTAATTTTGTATTTTAAGTGTTTTAGTAAATAAGCAAATAAGATCTTAAAGAAAAAAGGTGGGGTAGGGGTACTTTTTTAAAAACATCTTATAAGCTCCCTAACAGCTTATTTTTTGAAAAAATAAGATCTTTTGCAGTTTTTTTACCAAACACCTTTTAACAACTTATAAGCTCCTAAACATCTTATAAGATGTTTTTAGGAGCTTATAAGCTTAGCCAAACGGGCTCTGAATTTCTATCTTTATTTCTTAAGATTTGAGATATATTAATAACAAATATGAATTTTGATAATTGTTAAAAATATAGTTAGAAAATTAGTAAAAAAATATATTATAAATAAATAATTACAAAAATGTCATTAGGGTTTTTTAGGGTTGCCCAGCGTTTCTTTCTTTTATATATAAGATTATATTATTATTAATATTATTATGGAGTTATACATTTATTTATTTATTTATTTATTATATATAAGCCTAGATATGAATATGGGTCCACCGGAAAATGATAACTCATAAACCCTACTTGTCCCATATACTCTTTATCCTTTCTTGTACTGAAAAAAAATATAAGGAAAGAAAAAATCCAATTTGCATGGAATAATTGTATAAATATATAGCTACTACCTCTCCATTCCCTCTTCAATTTATTTTCACCAACTAAAAGGGTATAGCTATAAATGCTAATATTTTAATTCCAAATTATACTTCACGGCACCGAATATATATTATACTATTTCATCGTAGATATACACATAATTACATATACATCCTGCAGGCGAATACGTGTAAAACATGTAGTTATCAATACAAGTGTATGTCCGAGATTTATATTCGGTGAAGTACGCTTGTGTTTAACTTTATATAGAAAACAAAAAAAATCCATCAATTATATTTTCCAAACGCAAAAATTATAAATAAATAAATTGCATAATCAGAAACAAGACAAGAAAAAAGAAAAAAAAATCTAACCCTTTACTGTGTGTACTGTGTGAAAAAAATGAAAAATCTTTGATAGATGCATCAAAATTAATATTCAATAGGGACCAGTATAGTGAGTTTACAGCAGATTGCTGGTCCTTTACCTATATGAATGTATTAATAATTAATTTAATTTAATTTTCCACTTTTTGTTTCAGCCACAAAAGTTCCTTCTGACACACATTATATATATAATATACATACAACTATCTTGCGTAAATTAATTTGCCCCTTCAATTGGTTAACTATTTAGCCCACAATATGTTTGATATCTTCCCCTACATTAATTTCTGCATTGGATATACTGCTACCTCCTCTGCATGCCAATCAGATAATAAAATATCTATTATTTATATATATTCTTTTAATTTGTCAGTGCATATATGTAATATATATGCCTTCAGCTTGGCCTTTTTTTAAGATTAAATTCGAATTTCTATACGTTTGTTGAGATAATTAATTAATACAAATAATGATGCATTATCTTAAAGTTTACGTAAAGTACTTGGGGGTATTTCAGTAATTTACAAAAAAAATTTAATTTTAAAACATAAAATGGAAAAACGGATAAAACATGGAAAATCATTGGGAGGAAGCTTCCTTCTTTAAAAATACCCGAATGTTGTACGTAATGTGGGGCTTGATTGATGACCACTAACTTTATCGGGTCAACCCGTATTGCAATATATTATTTATTTATTTTTCTTTTCAAATATAATAATGGGCCATCTATAATGTTTTCATGCAGCTGGCTGGGTCGATTCACTTGGCCCAACCATCTTATCAATTGTCCATAATTTGGATGATTTTGACTGAAAAAATAATTCAATGTCGCTTGGGATATATATAATTGACATCACCATTATTAAATAAAATGATTATTATTCGGTTTAAATTAACTAATCCAAGTTGTTATAGCTTGACTATACGTCACTTTATGTTTTGAGCACAAGACAACGACCCTTACGTTTTGGGCCGATAAATAAATTTTATGATATGGTTCATACTTAATTATTCATCGACGATATGACTTCAAGAATCATGCAATACTCAAACTCAGGTCAGAATAAGTCCTTCTTAATCTTGAACGTTCAGATTTAATGACTTAATTTCGGACGTGTTTACTGATCACTCACATAAAAAGCTCTTTCTCTTCTCAATAGTAAGTCATTTGAGTTGCGACGCTTCTCACTCTACTTTGGCTCTCATACTTCCCTACTTGTAACATGAATGAATTTTTCCTTTTTTTTTTTTTTTTCGTCTTCATTTAATTGGGCACACTTCCACCAATTGTATATTTTCATGTAACGTGGCTCAACAAAAACAAAATTTACATGTATTAAATGGGCAATAAAGCCCACTAAATGTGGGTTCATTTTGCATTGATTGATGGGCCAAAACACAGATTTGTTATGGATTTTTGCCTTGGAAGTCTTTTTATTTTATTTTCTTTATTTAGCCTTATAAATAGCCTAAAATTGAATTATATAAAAAATATTGTCAAATGTTTGGTTTTTAGTATTATTCAATAAATAATGGATGGACTATTAAACAATGTGTTTAGATTTACTTAATAAAATGACGGATAACATGACATAAATGTGGTAAATTCAATATTTCATAGTGATTATAAATATATTTATACTTTGAATAGTGATTAAAAGATAGACGAGGCACAATAGTAGATGAACTTTGTCACGCTAATTTAAACAATCGAACAAATTAATAATTATCCAGTGTCGAACGAGACAAGATCCACAAAAACTCAAAAAGACGTTACTAATAACCCGCCTTTGGTTCCAAATAAACTAGGGATGGCTCGCCTCGATTACACTCTCACCATCTCCATAGCAAACAGTACACATTTAAAAAATTAAAATAAAATATAAAAAAAAAAACCCCGCAAATAAGGGTAAAAAAGTAAAAACACATCAGGCAGTGAACCCATAGAGCAACGGCCGAGATTCGTAGTGAAAATCAGGGTTCTCACTCCTCACGCCGCCGCCTCCGTGGCAGCATCTCTGCGCGTCCGAGTTAACCGAGTCGACTCGGGACACGAATCGGAGGATCTCTTCGAAGAGCGATTCGTCGCACGGAATCGTCAGCGGCCCCGAGTAATTGGCGAATCCGTACTCCTCCTCGGCGTGGCTGAGCAGCCGCCGGAAAATGGGGTGATTCAGGTGAGCGGCGCGGACGATGAACCTCCGGGAACTGCTCCCCACGCAGATCGCCACGTGTCCCGCCGGCACGTCCGACGGAAGTCGGTGCGCTGTGGCCTTCCTCCGCCATGATCGGAGCATTTGCCGGATTCTCACAATGTGACGGATTTTGTTGCACTTCCCCATGATTTTGTGAGAGAAGGTGGTGAGTGGAAAATGCTCACTGTGTTTGAACTTTTTGCCTGCAAATGTCCCGTTAATAAGGGATCTAATAAAGTATGTTGCCGAAAATGCCCTTGAATTCTGAAATCAAAATATTTTTTATTATATTTATTTGGATTTTTTTTATTTATAAATATATTTATTTGGGTTAGTTCGTTCTATATTTGTTGCATTTGGATGGATTTTTATAATTTTAAATATTTAAAAAATTCAAATTCATAATAATAAATTGATTCACCTTAATTGAATTAATCCCTTATGGTAGATTTCAAATGATTTGACTTTGAAATTTGAACTAATTTTTTAGTTATTATGGTGTATTTGAAAATTTTCATAAAATCATCTAGTCAAATGCAAATCTGTCAATCTATCTAATTAATGTATGTCTTTACAAATAGGGTAACGGTCTAGGGTTCGAATCCCCCTCCCCTACTTCCCCTTATAATGAACTTGAATTTACTCAAAAAAAATTTAATATTTCAATATAGTACTCAAGAAACGGTTCACTTACTTTTTTGAGTTACTACTCCCTCCGTTCCCTATTAAGTGTCGCTTTTTGCTTTGCACAAGTATTAAGAAGCTCAATAAATGTATCTTGATTTTAGGTAAAATATAATAGAAAGGCTAAAATAACCTTAATTATTTAATGATGTGATAAGAGAGTGTTAATATTTATAGTTGAATTAATAAGGTTAAAATAGGAAAAAAAAAATACATTTAATGCAGTATTGGAAATCCAAAGTGACAGATAATATGGAATAAAAACATTTTAAAAAAAAGACAGCTATTAGGGAACAAATGAAGTATAATTTAGTGAATTAAATGCACCTAAATTTTGACGGTGAACCTTGAGTCTTTAATATGCCTTGGACGCACACTTCACTATTTATCGACGAGCATATGCTGTTATTGTCACCTAGTAAAATACGGAGTGTTTTTTTCTAAAATAAAAAAGCGATGGGACTTCTATCGAAACAAAATAAAATAAAAAATACAATTATGTGTTCATTGATAGTGAAGTTAAAAGTGACTTTTAGCATATTTGCCTTAAAAAAATGTTGAAAAATTGGTTTTATCATTAAATAGCTAACCTAAAAAAAAGAAGAGAATTAATCCGGTTTCCCATAACCATGTGACCGGGGCCCTTAAATAACTCTAAGAATCACTAATCGACAGTTAGTCTTCACTAAATTAAAAGACAAGGCCCCACTATATATTCCCCAAATCTTTTGAAGATTAACTTATTTAATCACGATTACTGTGACTAATAGACACAGAGATCTCAGTGTACAGA